>JAOTAZ010000007.1:12051221-12062759 GCA_025629785.1 Erythroxylum oxycarpum | reverse complement strand
GATTTTTATTAAAAAAATATAGTTAAAATTAAAAGTATTTTTTTATTTTTATGTTGTCACAAGTTTTTCCAAAAATTTTTTTTAAAAAATGATAGTTAAATAGTCAATTGATTCCTTAGAAAAGTTCTTTTCAAAAAATCTCTCCAGAAAAAAAAAACTCTACTAATAAAAATTTTACTTAGATAAGCTTCACTAAATGGACACTCTAAGTGTTTCATTTGGTTCACCTTGCTTGGTTTTGACAATAATCATGTTAAGTGCCTTCATTCAAATGTATACTAACATACTCCTTATCTTGCTATACATTGAATAAGTGTATTTACGTTCAAACAATAAATGATTCCAACTTTCTATTGTAATTTTACTGATGTCTTTGTTTACGTATCAATTAGATTTCGTAGATATTGTTATATAAAGATCAACTATAGTGATTGGATCCTACCTCGGCTAATAATGCAGATTGGGGAGGTCCACTGTAGCTTACATGTTTTGTTTTAATCATCTTATGTTAAATCGTGTACAAGATAAGGTTTATTGCAAAATGAAAGATCACAGTTTAGCACTTGTACCGCAGTGAAGAAACTTCAAATGCTTGAAATATCTTGTGATGATTCCGATATTACACGAGCTCGTAACAATTTCCTCGCCATTTTCAGACCTGGATTTCAAAGTGCTAAAAGGTCTCTAAGAAGCTGCGGCTGTTATTGAGTACTTTCTGAACAATATGCTTCACTAAAACGGGGATATGCTATTTCTAATCGCATTGACCGTGGCACTTGCAGTGATTTCACAGCCGCAGCAGTACAAATTTTCGTGATTTTGTTCGTGAGGAGATCGAATACAATGACTCCATTGCAGCCTTATGTGCAACTGTGAGTGTATACAGAAAACTCGTAACCAGGACAAAGCTGGAGTCTGATAGCCAACAAATTTATACATTCCTGGTCCCACAGATCACAGATGAGCTGGCTAGCCGTAGGATATTTTTGTCGAACTATAATCACTCTTCGAATTGGAAGGCGCCACTTGCTTACTTGCTGTTGCTGAACTCATTATCCAAAACAACTCTCAACTACTTGGCACTGTGACCGAACAGCCTCGTCTTGTCTCAAATGCCTGCTCTGCGGTCGTCTGCTGCTTGCTCCGTTTAACCCCAAATTTTTAACTTCTTGATGGAGTTGAGGATATGGTTTAGAGTTTGACTATGTTTGGTATTTGACTACATTACCTAAACAAACCATGCATCGTCTTGACTAGGTTTTGTTATCACTTGTGTTCCGAGAATTTCACTCTGTTCAATGGTTCTGCTTGATTCCAAGTATATGTTGGGTGTGCTTCTAACATGAAAGTGTCTGGTTCTTGACGTTTTTGAAAATCAACAACCATGGCCTCGCTGGAACAGTTAAACACCGGCTTCGCCTTTACGCACTTGCGTGATTATACGACAAGACCACATGAGTTTCATCCCCGTCGTTCAATTGCCAAGCCAAGAACATTCCTCTCATTATCTACACAAACTCACCAAGACCACTCTTCAACTTTAACCAGTCACGCTACTCGTCGGCTACCATTTCTGGAACAGATTACCAATCTCTGCGACAGTGGTAATCTTCATAAAGCTCTGGCCTTTCTTCAAGTAGCCCCCCAAAAGGATGCTCTTTCGAATTCGTTAACAATAAAAGAAGCACTGGGGATGTTAATCCAAGCCTGTGGCCAAAGAAATGACGTTGAAACTGGCCGAGAACTTCAAGAGCTTGTTCGGAAGTCCATCCATTATTGCAATGATTGTGTACTTAATACCCGTCTCATTTCCATGTATGCCTTGTGTGGATGCCCCAAGGATTCTCTTTGTCTGTTTAGAAGTTGTCAGAGAAAGAATTTGTTTATGTGGAATGCAGTTATTAGTGGACTAACGAGGAATGAACTTTATGGTGATGCTATTCTTATGTTTGAGGAAATGATTTCGAGTACAGAGTTCCTGCCTGATAATTTTACTTTCCCTTGTGTCATTAAGGCTTGCAGTGTGCTTCTGGATGTTAGCTTGGGGAAGGTGGTTCACGGGATGGCGATAAAGATGGGTTTGGTTTTTGATGTGTTTGTGGGTAACGCATTAATCACAATGTATGGGAAATATCATTTTGTTGAGGAAGCATCAAAAGTTTTCCATCATATGCCAGAGAGGAACTTGGTTTCATGGAATTCAGTGATTTGGGGGTTCGTTGAAAGTGGTTTTTCTAGAGAGAGTTTTAAAATGTTGACAGAGATGTTGGAGGGAGAGGATGAATTGTTACCGGATGTGGCGACAATGGTAACTCTGTTACCTCTCTGTGCTAGAGAATTAAATGTTGGAATGGGCAGGGGGCTTCATGGTTTGACAGTAAAACTTGGCCAGTCTGCAGATTTGATGGTAAGCAATGCGTTGGTTGACATGTATTTAAAATCTGGCTACTTGCTTGAGGGTCAAATGCTATTTGATAAGAATGTTAATAAAAATGTGGTTTCTTGGAATACTATTATTGGGAATTTTTCTGCAAAAGGAGAAACCTGCATAGCGTATGATTATTTGCGAAAAATGCAAAACCAATGGAAGGAAGTCAAGGTCGATGAGGTTACTGTCTTAAACGTCTTGCCAGTTTGTTCGGACAAATCACAAGAACTGAGCTTGAAGGAACTGCATGGTTACTCTCTTAGACATGGATTACATCATGATGAACTCGTTGCAAATGCTTTAATTGCAGCCTATGCCAAGTGTGAAATGCTTCGTTCTGCTGAGCATGTTTTCCAATATATTGAAACAAAGACTGTGAACTCTTGGAATGCCCTTATTGGTGGATATGCACAGAACAATGATCCTGGAAAGGCTTTAGATTCTTTCATTCAAATGACAAATTCCCGTTTACAGCCTGATTCGTTTAGTGTAGCTAGCCTACTTTTAGCTTCTAGCCGCCTAAAATCCCTGAAACGTGGGAAACAAATTCATGGATTTGCAGTGAGAAATGGGATAGCAGATACTTTTATTGATATATCACTACTCAATCTTTACTCACAATGTGGGAAGCCTCTGTCCGCACGATTATTGTTTGACAGGATGAAAGACAAAACTTTGGTATCATGGAATGCGATGATTACGAGTTACTCACAAAATGGACTACCAAGTGAGGCTCTGGATCTCTTCCGCAAGTTGGTTTCTGCTGGAGTTCGACCTTATGAAATTGCCACGGTGAGTGCTCTGGGAGCTTGCTCGCAACAATCAACTTTGCTTTTGGGAAGAGAGGTTCACTGTTATGCAATAAAAGCCCTCCTCGCAGAAGATGCTTATGTGAGCTGTACAATCATAGATATGTATGCAAAATGTGGCTGCATAAAAGAATCTCGAAGGGTTTTTGACGGGTTAAGATTTAAAGATGTGGCCTCCTGGAATGCTGTTATAGCAGCTTATGGAGCTTATGGAAATGCAGAAGAGGCTGTAAAACTGTTTGAGAAGATGAGCAATGAACTCGACCAAATTCCTGATGACTTGACATTTCTTGGAATTTTGACGGCATGTAGCCATGCCGGATTGGTTGAAAAGGGATTGAAGTATTTCAATCAGATGAACATGTACCAGATAAACCCGGAATTGGAGCATTATGCTTGTCTTATTGACATGCTAAGTCGTGCTGGAAGATTGGAAGATGCTATGAGAATTGTGAATGATATGCCTATGGAACCGGATGCTAGAATCTGGGGCTCCTTGCTCAGTTCCTGCAGGACTTTTGGAGCACTAAAAATGGGAGAGGAAATTGCCGATAAGTTACTGAAAATGGAACCAGACAAAGCAGAGAATTATGTCTTGCTCTCTAACTTGTATGCTGGGTCAGGGAAATGGGACGATGTTCGTAAGGTTAGGCAAGTGATGAAAGAGAAGAACTTGCACAAGGATGCTGGCTGCAGTTGGATTGAGCTTGGAGGGAAATTACATAGCTTTGTTGTTGGTGACAACATACTGCCAGAAGCAAAAGAGATTAGGCGAATGTGGAGAAGATTAGAGGAAAAAATAAGCATATTAGGATATAAACCAAACACAAGTTGTGTGCTTCATGAACTTGAGGAGCAAGAGAAAATTAAGTTATTGCAAGGGCACAGCGAGAAACTTGCAATTTGTTTTGGATTACTGAAGACAAATAGGGGTACAGTACTGAGGGTTTACAAGAACTTGAGAATTTGTTTAGATTGCCATAATGCTGCCAAGTTGATATCCAAAGCAGTTCAGAGAGACATAATAGTGCGAGACAATAAACGGTTTCATCACTTTAGAGATGGATGCTGTTCATGTGGAGATTATTGGTGAACTGAAATGGACAAAGACCAATGTTCACATGGGAGGCAATCCTTTTTCTACTAAACATGTATATAATATAATATGTTGTGCATGAAAGTCTAACTAGTACTATGAACTTGGCAGCATAAGACATATCATTAACCTGAAAATTCTATGTTACTGTCTGTCACCCATAAATTCATGCAATATGCTAATGGCAGTGTCATGTTCTCCACTCAGACAAGTGTATGATGCATATTTAACAATCCTGATTTACAAATGTTACTAATAAGTTGTTAAGAAATTGAACAGACAGAAACTGCACTAAAACCAAATGTGGTTTTTGATGAGAGCTCCAATTTCCTTATTTAAGCAACACTCCTTGGAATTAAAGACTTAAAGTAAATAACTTTAATTGGATTGCATGAAACTCTATCTGTGAGATTTGTTTAATTACAACACATTAAGAAACAAGAGCCAAATTAAGTTATAACAATCACAATCTAATCCAATCCTTCATAAATTTGTTCCATCCGGCAATCACATAAATCTTGCAACAATCTCATATCACAATTGACTATGAGTATGATAGCTTTTTCAATTTAGGTAGAATTTTCTATTTTTGAATTGAAATTTACATTAAAATTTGAGTATAACTTCATAGTTAATAATTTTATCCCTTATTTCCTTCTTTAGTTGCAATTTATCTTTATTTCATTTATTAAATCATAATTATAATTTTCTGATTTTTGGGTTCAACCAATTTTGTATATATATAATTAATTTTGTACATTATAGATGAAATATAGTTTCAATGTTTCTATAGTATGGATATTGATGTGAATCTCTATTCTCTTTAGTGAAAAGTGGATCATTGTTAGTTTTTGATGTTTTAGAATTACTTGAAAAATAAAAAATAGATTATAAGTATGATAGCTTTTACCGTAAAAGTTTGCTCTTTTTTTCATTTTTAATATAGGATATTAAATCTTGCTCTTTATTTTTTTTCTCCATCATTGATATATCTTTATGATATATCGTCAAGTTATTATGTCACGCTTGCTTGCTTCTTCCAGTTCCATATAAGTACTTTTAATGTTAAAATTATTTTTACATGATGTTAGATAAAAAGCATTTTTCTAAAAATGAAAAAAGGGGGCAAAAAATAAACGAGTAGAACGGTTAATAGAATCCTAAAAAGGAGTTATCAATAATTTGTTAAAAGAGTATAGTAAGAATCCTAAGGAATTAGATTAAGGTAATTTTTAACAACCTAATGAAAATTTAAGTGATGAGATTCGTATTCATGAGGATATTAATAATTTGAGTGAGTAGCATGATCATATACTAGATAAATCCAATTAAGAAAATTTAAGTGCAAATGGGCAGCCAATCCCTCCTTTGGATATTTATGATCCTAGAAATTAAGGTAATCTTGATAATAAAATGAATCATTTTAATTAAAAAAAGGGTTTGTAAGAGAATTGAATCTTGTGTTTACATTAGTCAATACTACTTGAAAATTTTCATATTCTTATAATTATAGAAAATTAAGTAATGAAGAGATTAGCAATAGAAAAATGATTGGTTTACTCTAAACATGTGGATAAAGTATATTGCTTTTATTGTAAGTTCTTTAATTTAATAAAAAACAAAGCACGTTAGGAAATGATGGATTAGAGATTATAAGCATCTTAGTGAAAGGTTCAAAGAACTTAAGAATAGTTTTGAGCATATGACTAATATAAAGACTTAGAATGAACTAAAAGTAAGATTGAACAAACATCAAACAATTGATAAGGAGTTATAATGAGAAATTGTAAAGGAGAAAGAACATTAGAGACAGTGTTAATAAGAATAGTTTCGTTATGAAATGTCTCACTAATATAAATTGGATTTTCAAGGATCCAATGAGAAACTTTACCAAAATAATAATGGTAATTTTTTAGGATTAATTGAGATGATTGATAAATTTGATATGATAATACAAGATCATACTAGAAACATTCAAAATTATGATATTCATCATCATTACCTTGGTAACAAAATTCAAAATGAGTTGATTTCTCTTTTGGCCCATTGTTTTAAAAATTCTATTATTAAAATCACTAAAGAGGCAAAAATACCTTTATATAATTCTTGATTGAACCTCATATATGAGTCGTCAAGAACAAATGAATCTGGTAGTACGATGCGCAAATATTTTAAGTAAAAAACACAAATAGAATAGTAATTTTTAGAGTTTTTGAAGGTAGATAACATATATGAATTGAAACTTTTCAATGAATTATTGAATGTATTTAAGTCTCTTAATCTTAATGGTCATGATATGAGGGGTCAAGGTTATGACAATGGTTCTAATATGAAGGGACAACACCAAAGGGTTCTGTGACACCCTAATATGCCCTAAGAGGATATACGGATGCACCCAAAACAGACCTGGACGATTCAACAACTTCCAGAGATAAGGCAAACATATATCACATCTTATATTTCACTATAATTTACAAAAGTCACAAATTACACTTACAACATCCATACATTAAAAAAAATCTCATCATAAGTTATGTTAATACAGGCCATTCATATATATTATTAAATTCCTTCTCAATATTTATAAATACAACACAATGTTTAGATATAAGATCTTCCAAAAAGGTTACACGTCCTTCTTTGGCCATTGCGGTCGTCCTCAACTTACCCCTGTTTATCATGACCCAAATGGACAGAAAACCATCGTGCTAAGCATATAGCTTAGTGGGAAATAATGACGCAAGATAGCAACTACTCATAACAGTTGCCTAACAATCACATGTCAATGATTCATGACAACTGAGTGATGGAAAATACATTATAAAATAAAAGTCATGAAGCATCATATAACAATATCTAAAAATGATATTCAAAGATTATTCCAAATATAAGTTTGCATCTGAATAGAACAAATATCTAAACATATACATAATTGCCTACTAATTTCTTCAGATGTGGATAATGAGAATAGAACAAAACAGAAGATACCTATGATTGGTATCTACTGAAGAGGCAATAGCATTTGAAACAAAAAAGACTTAAGTCTCTAAAAAATAAGACACCATAATGTCTCATAACAGAAGCAACTGCAGCCTTATAGGCATGTCTATTTATCCACAACTAAGACTTGACAAGTTAAAACTAATCATCAGAACATCATAAGAGTCACATTAAAGAGAAACAATTCGTAAGATTCAAATTCATTCCCTTATGCTTATAGTTATAATTTGAAAATGTTTATCATGCCCATTCGTATTTAATATGCTTTATGATCGTATTCCTTTTCAATAATACATCAATGAAAGCATTAAAGTATATATAAATTACATGTATAATGAGTCTCATATTACGCTTATACTGGGATTGCTAAGCTTTGGTGACATCCAAAAAGGTTTGAATGAGATGTGGTAAACATTGGAAATGAAAATAGTGACACCAATGCCACAATTGTCACAAACACTCACCATTCATACCTCTACTTGGTCTATTATATTCGTATAACAAACATTCAAATTAGGTTTTAAAGTCTTCGACATTTCTAATTTTCATAGAATCTTTGAGGCTTTCCTAGCCACTATAGTTTGTTATTTTATCTTCTTTGTCTGAAAATATGTTTGATTTGCTTCACCTATGTTAATTTTTACCAATTATTCTTTTATTCATCAAAGCTCACCCTAATCTCTGTAGACACGACTGCCTTAACCCTGTCCTATTAGACATTTATTCCTCTATGTACTAATTTCATAATGGAATAAATTTCACGCAATTTGGTTAAGTATTGCAAAAGTTATCCCTAAAACACTACAATATGTTCAAAAATAGGGACAATAGCTAGAACTCAACTTCAAGCTAGAATTCAAAACTCTTAGAGGCAGAATCAGATTTTGGTTCCTTTATGAAAGTTTTATACCTATGTTTTTACTTTAATCTCCAATTAGAATTATCAAATTTAGAGGCCTACATATTAAGATATGGCCAAATTACAGAAGTCTATGTAGTGGAACCTATCTATCCAGCGAGGTACCAATTCCCATTCAACTAACTTTGGCCTAATCATGCAAAAGCAACACAAAAATGCATCTAATTTTAACCAACAACATCTCATCAGCAAATAGGATACTTTCTTTACCAATTACCCTCACATCACTTTCATAATCCAAGCAAACATATTAAAATTTCCATACCTCTTAAAGAAGTGAACAAAACCCTTTTACTTCACTCTACTTGCTTCTCTTTGCCTTTACCTTTGATCTTCTCCTCCTCTACATATAACACACTCATTCAAAACTCATCTTCAACAATTACATATACATTAAAAAAAAACCTAGATGAAGAGAAAACCACTAAACTTTACCTTGGTTTCTACCAAAGATTAGTTTGATTCCTTATATGAAAAATGGTGTGATGAAGAAGATGAAGTGGAGAGGAAATAGGAGAGGAAAAATCTAGAATTTTCAACCCTATGCCCATTTGTACACTTCCAAGACTCACAAACATGCTTACTTACTACTGGACATAGATGCTTTATTATTATTGATCACATATATCTTAATCCTATTGGTCCATTTGTTAATTTTAGGAAAAATTACACATTGGTCCTCTTTCTTTCTTTAATTCCCACATTGGCACATAACGTCATCAACTAATTTGAATCTCATCCATATTTCACTTCTAAGTATGTATATCTATGCTAAAATTTGTAAATTACCCTTTTACCCATGTCTTTTACATTAAGTACCATTATGTCCCCCACTATACTTAGATGCACTTAATTTGTTATATTCACTTCTTATTACACCCTTGACACGCTATAATACTTTTAGGGTATATGTTGGGGTCTTACATTTCTCTCCCCATTAAAAAGAATTATTTCCTCAAAATTCATACCTATATTGAATGACTGCGGGTACTGAGTCCTTTTCATCGATTTGGGTTCATATGTTGCTTCCTCAAGTCCATGATATTGCTAAAGGATTTTCACTAGAGGTATTTGTTTATTTCTGAGTTGTTGGACTTCTCTGGCCAAGATAGACAAAAGTCTTTCGTCATAGGAAAAATTTGGTTATACTTGAATTTCTTGCACAAGAACCTTGTGTGTATCATCAAACCGATATCTTCTCAGCACAGAAATGTGAAACACATCTTGCAACTTAGCCAATTCTTCAGGAAAAGCTAACTTATAAGCTGCTGGTCTAATTCTCCGAAGAATTTCATATGGATTAATGTAGTGTGGGTTAAGCTTACCTTTCTTCCCAAACCGAAATATTTTTTCCATGGTGATACTTTTAAAAATACCTTATCCCCTACCTGATACTCAATATCTTTCCTTTTTAAATCGACATAGGACTTTTACTTATCACTGGCGACTTTTAATCTCTGTTGGATATTTTAAACTTTCTCTTCAGTATCTTTTATAATATCATACCCGATCATCTTGTTTTCATTTAATTTAGTCCAAGAAACCAAAGTTTTACACTTCCTATCATATAATGTTTCATAAGGCGCCACGTCGATACTAGTCTGATAACTGTTATTATAAATAAACTCCATCAGAGAAAGATATTTGTCCCAAATTTCAGAGAATTCTAACACACAAAACTGAAGCATATCTTCTAATACTTGAATAACCCATTCAGATTGTCCATCTATCTTGAGGTGGAAAGTGGTACTAAAATTGAGTAAGGAATCTAAAGCCATTTGCAAACTTTTCCAGAATTTCGAAGTAAATCAAGGATTATGATAAAAAATAATAGATAATCGTACCCTATGCAATTTCACTATCTCATTCACATATATATCTGCCAGCTTATCTATTGGATAGTCAGGATGAATGGGTATGAAATGAGTAAACTTGATGAACTTATCCACAATCACCCATACAATATCATGCTTCCTTTAAGTGAGAGGAAGCCCAGTCACAAAATCCATAGTAATGTTATCCCATTTCCATTGAGGAATCGGAATAGGATTTAACAAACTAGATGGAACATGGTGCTCAGCTTTAACCTGCTAACATGTCAAACATTTAGATACATAATTTACAACATCAACGTTTCATACCAGACCACCAGTAATGCTGCTTCAGATCTTGATACATTTTATTTCCATCAGGTACATTGTGAAGACAGTATTATGGGCCTCATACAATGGCTTGTTCTTTAATTCATCAATAGCTGATACAAAAAACCAATCTTTGTAATACAGATAACCATCTCCTTTTATAGAAAAGTCAGGTTGTTTGCCTTCTTGAGTTGTCAAGATAAGTTGTTGAGCCCCATTTCCGAAGCCCAACAATCGAACCAAATATCATGAACATAAGACATGAGCGCACTTCCTATAAGGTTATCTCCATGATATCTCTTTAACCATCATCGGTCATCTTTATTCTCATAACATCTCAAAAATACCTCATAAAATGCTCAATGGCGTGCCCATACAAATCAATCACCATACTCGAACTCGTTTCTCCTATTTGTGAACAGAATTTGGAAATCTTCAAATTGGAATTTCAATTTAACTTCTTCATAGAAATCATAGCATTAGGTCTCTAGCTTATTTTGAAACAAGAATCACCTCAATAGGAGGTCTATAGCCCAAGATATGCTTAAAAAGTCGAAGTGATCACATACTCCAATTCTGTCCTTCAAATCGACCCCTCAGTTGATCTAATGCAAACTTTCTCAAAAGAACTCAAAATGATACAAATTTTCATGGAGAGATAGATACATGTATTAGGAATCTATTGGTCTAAGAATCACTTCAATTGGAGGTTGGATGAGGGAGTTATGCCCAAAAGAATAAAACATGTTTATACCTTAAATCAATTTGTACCTCTCTTGGCGCGATCACCATAACTTTTACCACAAATGTTGGATTCTTTTTATTTTCTGACCATTGGAAAGAAGACATCGAGATCTACAACTCTCATGAAGACCTCAAAATGAGATTCGGCCTCTAAAATGGTCAAAATTGCTATTTACTGTAGCTGACCCGAGAATGTCCGTTAAACGGACATGCATGTCTGTTTAACGGACATAGACTGGCCAAATACCCCATTTTCACCCGAGAAGGTCCGTTAAACGGACATCCGTTTAACGGACATGCACTGGGCAAAGGGTCCAAAACTCTCTTCCAAGCCTCTCCAATGCTTCCCTCTTCCATCCTAACACCATATATACTCATAATCTCCCCAAATTCAACCCTTC
>JAOTAZ010000007.1:11962433-11977921 GCA_025629785.1 Erythroxylum oxycarpum | reverse complement strand
TCTAACTAAAAGAAAATAAAATTGCAAACGATTTAAACAATCCTATTTAATAAGGAAAAAGGGATCGGGGTCTAACACTAAACATCCCCCATATTGACATCATGCTCAATATTCTCATTAAGCTAAACAATCCTATAATACCGAATCTCCTCATTGGGTACAACATCTTCATCAAGCTTAACATCCCTATGAGGCCCTGCATTGACATCAGGTTGAACATCCTGCAAGTTCCATTATAGCTAAAACTTTTGGAGTCAAATTTGTTATGTCAAGCTTATATGTAATATATAACTTGATTATCGTGGGTAATTTCAAAAAGTTTATTAACCTGTTGAAAGTATCATCAGATCTAATAAGTTTTAAAGGCTCATCAAATCTAAAAAATGGTTCTCTAAGATAAGTTTTGTCAATTTGTTGATAAACAAGTTTGTTTCTCAATCACAAATTTGTCTATGATTAAAAAAATCAAGGTCAATTTTGTCATAATAATATGATGAGCCTTCCTTATAAGTCAACTCAGGAGCTGACTTGAAGTGGCCACCATAATATAATTTGAAGCTTCCATATTGAGTCATTAGAGCCCTAGAAATATTAAGAGCCTGTTTGTTTCAAAAGGTTAAGAATGAATAGTGTGCATAAGAATGAATAGTGTGCATGTGAATGGAACAAAGATGACTAGAGTGAACTAACAAGCAATCATACATTAGAGGAAATGGTATGCAACATACATCTTGTTTGATAATTTTGACCTTTTTTAGATCAATTTATGAAGCTAGAGTTCTATGATGTTCAAATAAGTAATTACACTATCCAATATGAAGAATCAAATTAAATACATTTACACAGCATCAGAAAAAATCATTAACCTTGAACACGAGATGAATAAATTGATAGAAATGTTTCACTTTTGTTCTCTAAACTCATATTTCATAACCTATGTGTCCATTTTAGTTTCTACTGTTTAAGACTTGATGGTAGCTTTTTTATACTCTTTTTTATTATGATATATGACATTTTACATGTGCTGTGCACTAGAAGCATATGTTGGTTATTTGTATGACAAAGGACATGAAAACTAAAAAAAAAATTGTTTTCTTATCTGTTACAATTTGGGTGAAACAGAGAATCCACCCAATAGTTCAAAACATAACAGGAGTAGAGGAGGCTAACTGTACATGGTGATTAAAGAACTTGCTTAAGTTTTAGTTTCTCATTATACAACTTAATTGTCTAGTGATCATTATAATTGCTTCCACATTTACAAGATCTAGAGAGTGAGTAGCTAATTATGGCCTCTAAGTTGCACTTTGATGTTGATTTCTATCAAACTATTGATACAAATGTTGCAAAGTTTTTCAATATTGATCCATAAACCAAGCGTCCTATATTGATCATGCTTAACAAAAAGGTGTAAATCATACTCATTTTGTCTTTGGTTGGTTTCTTCTATAGTAATTTCAAGCTTTAAAGGATTCACCATTGACACTTCATTTATAGCTTTAATAACTCTAAATCTTCTTGATTTTTGTATAGATTCAGTATAATGAATTAACAATATCTGAATTCATATCAGAAAGTAAGCTTCCTTCAGTGATCACGTTTTCAGAAATAGAAGCACACTTTATAGATCAAAACCCAATGAGAAAGGTAAGACTAATTCTTGTTTTTAAGTCAGAAAATTCAAGAAATTCATATTGACGATAAACATCTTTATCACTTCCTTCTTAGCTGTGGCTTTTTGCGCCTAGAGATTCATGGGAGGTGATATCCACATTCCAGGAAGTAGCAAAAGCTTTTAGAAAAAAGCTGATCACAAAATTTACTTCTCTATAAAGGGTATCTTTAATTACTTTGTTACATTTGATTTTCATGATAATGTAACTTTGATTTCATGTAACTCCTATTTATTTACGAGGATACATGCCATGGAGTTCGTAGAAAACAATTTGCATCTCATTTTGGGTTCACCAAGAGTGAGTACTCATCCAAGAAAAGGGAGAACTATAGTATTCATTTCACAAATACGTTCTTATTGATAAAATATGTACAATTTTATAGGTTGCAGGTAAATATGTTGTTGATAATTAATGGAATTACTTACTACCGCATGAGAAGCAAATAAACATATAAATTAAATTATAAAATAAGGATTAAAAATCAATAATGTGATCTACATAAAATACAAGTCTTTATAAAGCAAATCCGACAAATAAAGCAACAATGAAGAATTATGTTTTGTTGTTACCTACTGTAATACAAGTTTCTTTTTGTCTCTTACGATGCAGGATAGGTTGGGGCATCATTTGAGACCAAAAGCATTAGGCAAAACATCACTACAATAAAAAGTTCCTCAAACACCACATGAATAAGTTAAGACCATATTAACAATTTTATTACCTACCAAAAAGACGAGATAAGTGGACAACTCCCACTCAAATACCCAGATTCCGTAAACCAATTCTTACTTTGTTTCATTAAATTTTATTCACATTTATGTGAACTCACATAAATATATCCAAGTGTTAACACTACGATTCTTGCTTCAAGCCAGCAATGCATTCCTTTACAGATCAATGACATAATTCCTCCACCAGGATGGTTAGGGTAATAAAAACCTACTCCTATTCCATACAATTGTCCCAAACGTAACACCTGAATAATTAGTGGCAGAAGTTTTCTGCAGGTACTGAGTACAGCGTCGCCTAGGCCATCCTTAGTCATCTAGCATGAACCCCTCCAACTTCAACCTGCACTTGATCATGTTTGAGAATTCCAATTTGGTGACTTTCGATAGCAACTGATTGTATCAGGCTCACCTTGGTGACTTCTTAAATGGATTAGAGGCTCGCTGGAAGTTTTGTTGATTCATATCTTCTTTATTCATAATTTCTTCATTGTTTGATGTCTTAGAAAATGGATTCAGGGGATGCTGAGAATGCAACTTTTGCACTTGGCCTACAATCTTCCCTTCTGTACTGTTCACATTTCCACCATTATCAACCTTCTCTGAATGCACCAGCTTGGTACCACTCTCAAGTTTCGCTATTCGGTCCTGGTCAGTTTTTTCCTTTTCTTTGGTTTTTATTTTTTTGGTGAACAAGGGGGCGGACTGTTTTGGTAATGACAATGTAATCCCAGGTTCAGACATTCTACTACTTCCAGTCAAAGGCAATGGCTTCAATTGAATACCAAGTTCTAATGTTTCACTTCTAGAATCAGTCAAACTCTTGTTGACTCCTACATCAGCTATGAGGGAATTGCCAGTATCTGAGTTCAAAAGACTGGTACATGGAATCCCCTTGGACTCAGTGAGAAGTCTTTCCTAATGTGCAGCAAGGTGCAAGATTAATATTTCAAAATTCATGTAAGACTGACATTGAAAACTGCATTCAGAATAGAAAGTTCACCTCCAATATATTGTTAAATCGCTCAGCTAAGTTGGGCAGCTTCAGTGCAGTCACAAGCTTTATTGCCCCTTTGAGTGATTTCTCTAATGATAAAAGCTTCACAAGTTCCGTAGCCCTCACCAGCTTATCACCTGGAACATTCACCAAAGCAAACATAGAGCTCAAAATATGTTTTTATTCTAGAAAGAATGACCAAATTAAAGATTAAATGGCAGTTTATTGAGAAAAAGAAAACTAACCGTTGCAACAAGATGCAATCAGCCTTAGAATACATCTATCTTGAGCTGCCTCTATATTAAAAGCCTCATCATCCAGTGTAGAAGTATCCCTACCAGCACTTGCCACTTCTTCTATTTTTCTATGGATCTGCAAGAAAATGCAACAAGATTAGCCACTACTGGATTACTGAAAAATACCAATACAAAATGTTGAAAGGAAAGAAACCAGAAGCAAATCCTGTTTACTGGCAATGAAAATGCTTTCATTTCTCCAAAAATAGCCTTATGAACAAGAATGAGAGAGCAAGAGATCAAAGCTTATGTCTGATATACTAAAGTGAGGAAAAAGTTATGTTTTGGGGAAAGGAAGACGAACATACCTGTGAGAGATGCACACTGTTCAGGATAAACTCATTCTCTAGGGCATCTGCTCCCAAGTCAGATGATGCAAGAGGGAATGAAAGATCTAGTAGAGTGAGAACAGGCTTGGGCATCACCTGAACAGATAAGAAGTTAACCCAAACACACAGAAAGATCTCTATCAGAAAAAGTTGATGTTAGCAAGGTATCTTACCAGTGGGAACCGATCAGGAGTCTTGCAAACAACACAGAATAACTTGGTAGCATTGAGTCCAACCACCCAATAGTTGTCATCAGATTTCTTTTCTTTACTAGCACTATACAATTGAGTACATTTTTTAATAAGTTCTGGCTATGAAGCAATAACAGGGAATGTCAACAAGCAACCAAAAAAATATCTACTTTCTGAAGACCAGCATTTTCAAACCTGAAGATTGGAAACCAACTGCCACCATAATGGCTTGTGAACACCCTCAAGACACCCTACAAAATTTCTTTGCAAACTCAGACACAACAGGACTAATGCTAAAAAGACATAACTTTAGTGAGGAGGGAGTATAAATTGCATACCTTAGAGTCGTATGAGCTTAATTGACCATCTTCAGTAAACCCAAGCCATGTCAGAAGTGACCCTGGAGATAATGGAAGACGTCCTCTAAGTGGCTGGGTGCCATCAGATATGTCAAACACCCTGAACTCCAGCATCTGCATGACTTGGCAAGAGATGATATCAGAAAGCCTTTTTCAGCAAAGAAGATGAAAAGAAATTATGAAGAAAGATTAAGCTATAAGCCATTGAAGTTTGCCTTCAAGGATAAGTGACCTCAACCAAAACTGCAACTATTTAAGCTACTTATTTAGCAATAGGAAAGCGATTCCGGATTGCAAGCAATCTTATCAAATTGCTGTCAGTCCTTAAATTATGTAAAGTCAAGACTGGGACTAGCTAAGGACAGTTTTCAGAATCTTAAATTACTAGGATTTCATTAAACTTCAGACCTGATCACTTGATGGAAGACAATCAGAAGAATGGGTTACAACAGCAAGTTGATTTTTAAACCCTGATGCAGTCACCACGGGCCCGTCAAGTGAGATAATATGTCTCTGCAATGAAATACATGTGTCACAGCGAATAAGCACATGATATGTAATCATCAAGAACGTTCAAAACTAAAATCTTTATGCACATGCCAACACGTTTAGACAAGAATCGCAAAATGTCCAATTGACAAATCAGTGCTTTCTGCTTGCTTATTCATATGCAACATCAAACGGAAGGAAATACTCAACTCTTTTTTAAATAATATCAGTATAGAAAAAAGCACATAGTCTTATTCCTTCCCTATTTTTTCTTCATTTCAAATATCTTTAGATTTCACTAATAGAGAGAATTTCACATGTCCCTAAGATTTGTCATTAACTGTTGAACTTCAGGTTAATAATCTAAAAGCAAATACAGTTAAATGAGGCACAATAAGATGCAAGTAACGAAAATTCAAAGTCTTGCATTTATAGGTTATAGAGATCGGGTTATAAGTAAATGTAAACGGCTTTTATATTTTGCATCCACTACTGGCCATAAGACAAACCTGCAATCCACCTTCTGTATAGATGCGCAGAAAATTAAGGTTAGTAATTGCAGCAACCCAAGCAGTACCAAGTGCCACAACCTTAACTTCTTCCCCTTCAAGCCGCATAGACCACTGAACTTGCATATGCATCAAGTGTAATAATAAACAAAAATCCACTTATGTAAAAAGGGAAATGAAGAACTTGCAGAGATAGGACTTCAAATAAAAGCATGAAAGATTCATCAAAGAACCATTCTGACCTCACTGTTGTTGGCCCAGCTACTGAATGGACGATACATGAGAGTACTCATGTTCTTCTCACCCTTGCAAGGATTTGCAAAAACACTCCCATTTTCGTTCAGCGAAGCCATTGTAAAACCAAAATAATCAGTCATTGAGGGTACACGTGGACCTTTGCCAGTGTCATGAAAGTCAATCTGCATGCACACCAAGCACAAGTAACCATCAAGAAACAGGGGAGAACTCTGTATTGTTTTTTCATGCTGAGGACCGTCATTCCAAGATACTAAACTTTTTCTAAGTTAAGAAAGCTGCTAGCCTATCCACATAGCTTAACCAATCACATGATGGATAATAAGAGTTTATAAACAATAAAAGAAGCTCTATTTCAAATGCAAAGCTTTCATGTGCCATCTGCTTAAGGAACTTATATTCAAGAAGTCTTTGAATAAGCATCTGAGATGCTTCAATCGGTCCGCTTGCCAGGATCTGGTCCCTTTTGGTTTACCAGGTGATATAGGAGGAAAAATAGGAAAAGGAGAAGTTAGCTAGAGTTAAAGAAATGGGCTCATTAAGGACCTGCAAAGTCAGAAACTGCGCTGGATCCAATCACAATAATCTTATCAAAACTAATCATATCTGTAAACATATAGAGAGGGAAAGATAGGAAAGCAAGTTACGCAAATATGCACATCACCTCTATATGGGAATAACCATCATGTTCAATTGATGTGATTGTTCCAAGCATGTTATAGCACAAAAAGCGTCTCTTCCCAAGCTGCAAAGGCGTTGCACCTGGTTGAAAAGCCTCTTGCATTTTTGATCTAACTGATACAACTGTGCCTGTTTGGTTATTGTTTCCACCATCAAAATTTTCCTTGCGAGTTCGGTGTCCTTTTTTCTGCATTTGACTTTTTGGAAGCAAGTTCCCGTCATCGTCCATGTCCTCATCTTGATCATCATTGTATTTAAACTGTCTACGCAACCTCTTCCTGCCGGCTAGATCTGATTCATCTAGTGCATCGTCACCAAGATCACTCACACTACCAGATGTATTAGGCTCCTCATCCTCTTCCTCAAACAAAAGAAGTCCATTACTGTTCCGTGATTGCAAGCTCGGAATCCCTTCAGTAGGAGATCTCATTGAGGTTGGAATAACCGATTCCCACAAACCATACTTTCCCATGACATCAATAACAGCCAACGCGTTGCCAACTGGTTTCCATGCCATACAACAGATTCTATCTTCAAATTTCTGCCTGTCAATATCCTGTTTCTTATCGATATCCCATATCAAAACCTGCCTATCCATACCAGATGTAGCCATGTATTTGCCATTAGGTGACCAAGACAAAAAGCATATAGGCTGCACATGATCACCCCTCAGTGAAAAGAGCTTTTCAGCTGTGTCTCTGTCATACATCACTACATCATTTCTTAGACCAGGGACAGCCAAGATTTCCCCATCAGGACTCCAGCAAAGGACATTCATAACAGAAGTGTCAGATATAGTATTAGGTGCAACAGCTTTCAGGTCATGTAATATTCTCCCGGACTGCAGTTCCCAGAATATGACATTTCCAATTGAATCAACAGATGCTAAGTACTCACTTTTTGGGTCAAAATCTAAGCCAGTAACCGGTCCTTTATGTCCTTTCAGAACCCTTGCAATCGAACCATCAACAGTATTAATAAGTTTAATGCCTTCATCGTCACCAGCAGCCGCCAAAATGCTTCCTGATTTATTGAATGAAAGCACGCGAATTGGTAGAGTGAATCTGGTAATGTTAGTCTCAAACTCGCCACCTGTCGGAAGAATTACAGGATACTGATTACCATTAACATATTCGCAACAATTAGACAATTAAACATAACAATTCAATGTGATGGACTACAATAAAGTTCCAATTTAAATGAATCAAATACTATTTTCCCAAAAGACCCTATAGCGAATAACACAAATGAAAGGAGTGAACATTAAGGTTACCAGGGAATTTGTAGAGCTTGACAGAGTGATCTATAGAACCAGAAGCAAGGCAAGTGGAGTTGGGGCTAATGGAAAGCGCCGTTACGCCGTCACGATGGTGGCGGAGCATCCTGGGTGGATTTGAGGGGAGGAGAGGGTCGTGTATGGCGATGGTTGGGTCGGAGGATGAGGCCGTCACCAGGTGGTGAGCCTGCTGATCCCACAGTACGGAACAGTAGCTTCCATTGGCGGTTGACCCGTGGGCTTCTCGGAGTTTCAGTGTACGGATTTTCATGGCGAGAGATTTGATTTCGATTAGTTGAAAGTGGTGAGTTTGTTTATGTATCTAAATTCTAAACTATGGTGGGACGCGGAGGGCTTTGTGGCGCGAAGATTGTCTGGCTCCTGGTTTTGGCGGGAAGGGAAAGTAATAACTAATAAGATTCAGCTTTGCTCGAGGACTTTATGAATGGCTGCCAGCCTGCCCTGGCCGTGCCAGGCCTGACCCGGTAGGTCGAGGAGTTTTAGCCCGTAACTTGGTGAACTTAAATTAAAGCTGACTTGATTAAGGTTGTCATTTTCAATAAATATATTTTTTATTTGGGCCAGGATTGACTTTTTCAAAAGAAAAACGAATTTTATATTAAGTTATTCGACATACATGATCAAAATATGCATTATATTATTTTTAATCAACCAAAATCAAAATTAAAGGATTTGATTATATTGGCTGTGAGATATAATCATCCTTATCTTAGTGTTTTATCAAGTCAAACTCATAAAATTAACAAGGTGTATAAAAACTTAATTATTAAGTTAAAAGTTAGATTACATCGAATATCCATAAATTTAAACAATGTAATAAATATATTTCAAACTTTATCTTACATGTCATAACTTATGAAAAAATATATTTATAATTATTAGTAACAAAAATTCACGATGATCAACTAAACGGTAAACATAATTCAATTCCATACATTTAACACCTTTTGATTTTCTTTTCACTCTTGCATAAAAATATTATGGAATCAAAATAAATTTTTAGTAACTTGGTAATAGTGTTGACAATACCAAGCCTTAAAATAAAATTTGGCAACCATATTGCATGAATTGTGGCTTCAAAACATCCCACAAACTAAGAATATTATCAATGTATAAAACTAAGAAAATAAACTTACTACCTGAATGTTCAATACATGCATCGATTAACAATGTTTATCATTAAACTTAGGATATCATTGTTGAGAAACTTGTTTAAGTCCATTTATTGGTTTCTTAAGTTTACACATCATTTAAACTTTTGTTGAGAGACCTTCTGGTTGGTATATAAAGACATCCTCTCTAATATCCCCTTTAAGAAAGACTGTCTTCATATTCATTTGGAGTAACTCTAAATCATATTGAGCCATCGATGCCATTATAATCCTTAATGAGTCTTTCTTTGAGATAGGTGAAAATGTCTCTTTATATTTCTTACCAGCCTTCTAAATATAACCCTTGGGAACAAGTTTGCTCTTATATTGTTCAATATTGCCATTTGAGTTGTAGTTGCTTTTAGATACCCATATACACCTTATTAACCAATAACCTTCTGACAATTCAACCAGATCCCAAATTTTGTTGTCTTTTATGGATTTTAATTCATCTTTCATGAAATTGATACATTTTTTAAATGTTGAATATTCTATGGCTTGTGAAAATGAAGTTAGATCTTTATTGATTCTAATATTCGCATCTGACCCTTATAAATAGACCTATAATTTCTCAAAATAGTTGACTTTCTTTCTCTTTAAGATCTACTCAAACTTATTATTTCTTGTGGTTCATATACAATGGGTGGTTTTGAGTTAGTTTCTTACAAATGTCTTCCTTCATTCAAATATTATTCCAAATTGTTTAAATTTTTATTAATTACTGGAACAATATTTGGAATGACTACAGATAAATGAGCCTTTATTGATATAAAAACAATTACCCTTACTTCTTTGATATGCATATTTTATCATTCATTACTCCTACTAAATTCATTATTCTTAATCAATCTATCATTTCCAGTTTCCATAATTCTAAGACTATGATATAGAAAATAACACCTAAATCCTTTATATTTCTTTAGGCTACCTATAAAGTAACCACTAACCCTTTGAGAATCTAATTTCCTTTTATGTGGATTATGGATCCTTGTCTTTGCTAGGTAAGACCCACACACGTAAATGTCTCAAACTAGGTCTCCTTTGAGTCATAATTTTAAAGGATTTTTTTAGAATGGCCTTACCAAAGTCTGTTTAATGAATGCATGGCAATTTTTAAGGCATACGACTACAAAGATTTACGTTATGAGGAGTTACCTGTTATACTCCTTAGTATATCCATAATGTTCTATTATGCCTTTTTGACATACTATTTTTTTAAGGGTAATATACTATTCACTATGCTATTTATTCAAAGAACTTTGCAAATAGACATCGACATTGTTTTGACTCGTTATATTTTTCATAACACCCCTTCTATTAAATGTTTCACCTTTTTGTCTAATTGCCTTTCAATCTCAATAATGTAGAGCTCAAAGGCATATGCTAGTTGAGAAATTTTGATGTTTCATATTATGAGAAATTACTAATAAAGATAATGAAATATTTTTCTTCATCAGAAGATGGAACATCAAAATTTCTCCAAATATTATCATGTATAATTTCAATAACCTAAGTGCTTTTTAAGACTCCTTTTTTGTAATGTTTGATTTAGTTTCCCTTAATGCAATCTACACATATACTTAAATTAGTTAAATATAGATTTGAAAGAATCTCATTCTTTACTATTCATTTTAACCTTTATTTTAAATACATGGCCTAAGTGTTTATACCACTAGAAAGTAGATTTTTTGTCTAATTATGTTTAACTCTAACATTTCCATGAACCAAAAGTATATGTTTATCAAATTCATTATCTAACTTCAACTTATAATTATATAAACCATTAACAAGAACAATATAACCAATAAATAAAGTATTCTGAAATAAATTGAAACATTCATGTCCAGAATCTCTTTTAAACCTAATAACGACAAGTTTTGAAATGAACTAGGTTCTTAGAAATTAGAGGTACATAAAGAGTTTCTAAAGGGTCTAGTTGATGACTATAATTCAAGATTAAATGATAAGTCAATAAAGAGAAAATTCCCATTTGGATTTACAATTTAGATAGTAAGAAAATCCTACTTCATATTAGAAACATAAGTAGTAGCAAGATTATCAAGCCACTATGAACTAAGAGGAACTTGATATAAGTTTGATTTAAAACATACAAAAACATAATATTTACATTTTAAGCAATCTTTCTGCTAATGTACAACTTTCTTACAGAACTTGCATTTCTCTACCCTTTGTTTATTTCAATTCACTTGCATAGCATAAAAGACAACTTCTTCTTCTTATTGTTTTTGAAAATTTAAAATTGAATTGAATAAAAAATAAATGATACATGGTCCACCTAAACCAGGTAAAATACCATACATTACAAGCTCTACTAAGCAGCCCTTTAGAGTTAAGACAACAACAAGAAAAACGACATAGCTTAAGGGCATAAGGAGACAATCTAAATGACTAAGCTTTAGACAAAAGGAATGAAATCTAATTAGGGCATAACTAATCTTAGCTTTCGCAACCCATCCAGAACCTGCTCAAGAAGGAAATGAATGGGAGCTAGCAAGGGCACGAGCTTTTGCGCCCTTTCAAGCTCCTTCTGCTACCGTGCACTGGGAAGGCTCCATCGGTAAGTGATAAAGCTTCAAGGCTATAGATACTTCTCTGAGTTGACGGAGAATGGTGATTTTGCAGAAAAGCCGGAAGGGAGGATGATTTGGACAAGATGTACTAAGGAAACTTGCTGTGGGAGAAGTCGATCCTTTTATGGACTTCCTGGAGCTCGACGTCGGACTAAAGTGGAAGAGGGGCAACTTGATAACCAACAGGTTAGTACTGAAAAACTCCCTCCATCGATTTTATTTTTCGGTCTGAGATTACGGTCGTATTGGAGATTAGACTCTCCAGGTGAGAGATAGTCCCCTACTACATCTGGAGTGCAGCTGGGTGGAAATCAGTTGCTTTCTGATGCTTATTATGATAAGCTCTAGGGTAGTGGGTTGGGGAGTTATCTTCTGTTGGAATCTTCGTAGGTTCCTTTCCCTCCAGAGTTCTCGAGAGTAAGTAGCCACTGAAATGAGGATTATTGCTCTGTTAAAGTGAGAAATAGGTAATTGGGGCAGCTATAGTAGTAGTTCATGGAGTCTGTTCGGCAACTGGACGTCAGTACATAAACTACGAATCTGAGTCCAGATTTCTATAGAGTAGTCACACTAAAAAAAATATGATTCCTAGTTTCTTCCTCTTTATTACAAAAAATGCACATCCTTGAAGAGTTTAGGAATGGAGGCCTGTCCATAGTACTGAGTCTATTCAACATAACCAACCATAGCAGAAAACTAGTTTTAGGTCTCAGAAACCGGTTCCAAACCATCGAATACCAATCCACCCGAATCAATGTCCCCTCCATCAATTTTTTAGCTACTTGCATTGTAATATCTGAGACTGAGATCCCCTTCTAGAAGAAGGTATCCTTTTCTCCAGACCTACGAAACTATGGGATGGATAATAATCTGGTTTCATCCATGGACAGTAGCCATCTGCCTTCTGTTAAGATATCTTTAAGCTTGGTATTTCTAGGGATTCTTCCCAGTTAGGTTCTTGCCAATGGGTTATTGAGCAAGACACCTTGTCCAGTCTAATTATCATGCCACAAAAAATCTCTTTCCCCATCTCCCACTTGACAGGACATATGTTGTTGTACCTCCTCCCTCATTTTCAGAAGTTGGTTGAAGAACCAAGTATAGCTATTTCTGGAAATTAAACCCTAGAAACTCCTCCCCTTCAAATTGTAAACATGAATCCATCTTACCCACGTAGATTGCTTATCACTGAAAAGTCTCCAAATCCTTTTGGTCATGAGCATATGATTCTTTGTGGTAATAGACTCCAGCCCCAATCCCCCTACTACTTTAGGTTAACAAACACTTTTCCAATTGAACTTAGCTATCCCATGTTCACCACCCCCTTTCCCCCTTAGGAATTGCTTCATCATCCTTTCAATGGTTTTGATAATACCTTTGGAATAAAAAAGGTGAGAGCTCCAGTAAGTGTGCATTGAGGAAATAACTGATTTTAAGAGTTGAAGCTTCCCTCTAAAGGAAAGAGGTCTATTTGTCCAGGAACCCAAGCTCTTCTGAATTTTTTCAATTAGTGGGAAGCACTCACAGTATCTAAGTCATCTAGAAGAAATTGGAATACCTAAATAAAGGATAGGAGGCTCCTTAATTTCCATTCCAGTGGCTGCTTTTAAGGCATTTGCTAAATGACCTGCACTCTTTAAAAGGATAAAGTAGCTCTTTTGAAAATTAATATTTAGCCCTGATAAGTCCTTGAAAGAGTTGAGAGTATTGATCAAAAGAGTGACTGAGTGAACATGTGCCTTGTTAAGAAGAATTAAATCATCTGCAAAACATAAACTAGTTAGAGAAATCTTCTTACACTTTGAATGAAACTTGAAGCCTAAACCATTTGTCAACTTATGCTTCAACATTTGAGTAAGCACCTCCATACAAATAAGGAAGAGGTAAGGGGACAAGGGATCCCCTTGCCTAAGTCCTTTTTTCCCTTTAAAAATCTCTGTGGAACTCCCATTAATAAGAATTCCAAAAGCTGTAGTAGTTATGCATTCACGAATCCACTTTAAGAATCTGTGAGGGAAACCCGTAATCTCCATAGTTTGTAGTAAAAAGCTCCAACTCACACTATCAAATGCCTTTTGTAGATCCACTTGATAGTATAATTAAGAGGACTAGTCCTGCGGTTGTATCCCTTCAATAGCTCCTGAACTGTGAGGATGTTATCCCCAATGTCCCTATCCTTCATGAAAGCTCCCTGATTCTCACTGATGAGGGGTTTGATAGCTTCCTTCAATATATTTTCCAAGATTTTTGCAATAATCTTGTAAAGAAAATTTGTGCAGGAAATAGGTCTGAAATCTGTCTAAAAAGATGGGGTAGAGTGTTTAGGGATTAGGCAGATAAACGTTTTGTTTATCTCCTTTAGCAGTACCCCATTTTGGAAAAATTCAAGAACTGGTTCTTTAACTATCCCTCCCATTGAGGCCCAAGATTTCTGATAGAAAAAACCATTAAACCCATTCGGATCCAAGGCTTTCGAACCATTCATAGAAAAAACCACCCTTTCTATTTCTTGATCTGTGACTGGTATGACCAAAGAAGAGCCCATATCTTCAGAAATACAAGTAAAGACAAACTGCTTAAGAACATCTCCTGTAATCGAGGATGAAGCCTCTGTACCTAAGAGTTTCTTATATAAATAAAAAGCATCTTTAGCTAGTCCCTCTTGTCCTACCACAATTGTCCAATCTTTAGAAGATTTGGAGGTAATTTTGTTTGAATTCTTCCTGGCTAGCACTGAATTAAAGAAAAATTTGGTGCATTTATCCCCATATTTTAACCAAGAAACTCTAGACCTCTGTTTCCACAGGGAATGTTGATTATCCACCAATTGTAAGTAATCCTTCAAAGCTTCCTTTTCAGCCATAACTAGAGAGTCATTAGTAGGGGTTGCAGCCAAAGCTGACTGTATAGCAGATAATTTGTCTCTATCTTCAACGATACCCTTCATGAGATTCTACCCTCTATTAGAATTAAGGAGTTTCAATTCGTGCTTGATAGATTTCAGCTTTTGGAGGCAAATGTATTGTTTAGACCCAAAACAAGCATATTCCAAACCCTTAGCAATGACTTCACAAAAACCCTCACTAGTGACCAAAATGTTATTAAACCTGAAGGGGTGACAAACTTTTGGAGAATTGAACATATTATCAATACATATAGAAGTATGATCAGAGATGCCCGGATCCAAAAAAGTTATTGTGCTTCTTGGGAAAGATTGCAACCAATCCACATTCACTAATGCCCTATCAAGCTTTTTTTTAATATGCCAAGAGGAAGTTTGCTTATTAGACCAAGTGAACTTGTGGCCTTAGGATTTCAGATCAGTTAACTCCACCTCCTGCATACATTCATACATATCTGGGGTGTAATTGCGTCGGTTGCAATTACCTTCAGCCTCCGAATGATAGAGAATGGTGTTAAAGTCCCCACATACCAACCATGGTAAATTAATGGAGGGCTTGAGTCTGCTAATAGCATTCCATAGTTCAATCAGTTGAAAACCAAGGTTAAGACCATACACAAAGGTGGCAAACACCCTAGAGTTTTCCATCTTGTAGTAGATCAATGTGTGTATGTACTGCTGATGTGATTCAATGACATTTACCTCCACTAATTCTTCTTTATAGAAAATAATAATTCTCCCATACACATGGCTGCAATGGTTTGAAATAATTTTCCATTTCCTGCCCAAGCAAGATAACTTGTGCAAGTTTATTTCCTTAATTTTGGTTTCCAAAAGACAAAAAACCTAAGGCTTCTCCTTCAGGACAAAATCCCTTAGAGCATTCAGCTTAGAGGGATTATTTATTCCACGTACATTCCAAACTATCATTGTCATGGACGAATACTTTTGCTTTTGGAGCCTTTCCTACTGCTCCTATTGCTTTTCCTTAAGGCCATTTGATCTTCCTCTAGAGTTCCACATTTCAGTTGAGCTGA
>JAOTAZ010000007.1:11938474-11962333 GCA_025629785.1 Erythroxylum oxycarpum | reverse complement strand
CACTACCGGTTGAACCTCTAAACCTTAAACCTTTCCTTCGATCGGTTCGATGTCCGGTCCGGTTTTTAAAACATTGGTATTAATACTAAATAAACAACTTAATTGGTAGGAACTGTAAAATTAGTCCTATATTATCTATTGTTAATTAAACACAAACACATCCATTGGAGATTTCAATTAGATGAGGACATTAATCATAAAACAATATTATCCATGCCCGTAATGACATGCGAAGAAGAATACTGGGCCGTAATCAATTTTTATCAGAATCTGAAAGCAATCACTCCAACAAAATATAATTTTGACTTACTAAAAATCATTATTAAAATGCATATTCATAATATGTTTTGATACTTGTTAAGTTGTGGTCTTATAAATAGATGCTCGTGGATTTATGGGTTTAATAATTCCCAGTCTTATGCAATTTGTTATGAAGTTCTCTATTTCTTGGGAATTTGTTATTTTCCTGTTATTGTAATTACCTGTATAAGGTTGTTTTGTGATCAATAAAAAAGGAAGTTCATATTAGTTTCTTCTCTTATTATTTCATTTTAATTAAAGTATTTGTAAAAGCTATTAGTTAACAATGGTATTAAAGCATTCAAAAATCTTGAGGAACCTGTGAGTGATCAAGCCTGTTTAAAAAAAGGCTGAGTAGTAAATAGAATATGAGTGTTAACAAGACAACCAATGGCAATTGGAATTTTCTCTTAACCAGCGATTCCTCACTTTGATGATCATTATGATCATTGGAGTCTGTTAGTGGAGAACATCTTCAGATCCAAAGAGTATTAGCAAGTTATCTCGGATAGCATCACATAACTAGCAATTGGCGCTGCAGTGTCTAATGCACAGAGGACAAAAATTGAAGCTATGATATTGAAGGATCTTAAAGCAAAGAATTATTTTTTCAAGAAATTGATCGCTCAATCTTGGAAACCATTCATAGCAAAGATACTTCCAAGCAAATTTGGGATTCCATGAAGAAGAAGTGTTAAGGTTTAACGAGGACTAAGAGATAGCAACCTCAAGCTTTACGATCAAAATTCGAAACATTGCAAATGAAACCAGGTGAATCAGTTTCTTTTTTGTTCTCAAGAATAATGGAAATTGCTAACAAAATGTGAATTCATGGTAAGAAGATGAAGGATGTGACTGTTATTGAGAAAATCTTACAGTCTATGACCCTATAATTTACCTATGTGGTATGCTCCATCGAAGAATCAAAAGACCTTACTAATCTTTCTCTTATTGAGTTGTAAGGTTCTTTATTAGTTAATGAACATAAAATAATCTAGCAGGCCATGGAGGAGCATGCATTGAAAGCTTCTACAACTGATCATGTTTCATCATCTGATCGAGGAAGAGATCGAGGCCAAAAAGGAAGAGGTCGAGGTAACAAAAATGGAGGAAGACAACATCAATATAACAAAAATGAATATGATTCTTTTTACCTCAAGGCAGAGGAAAAGAACAGGATCAACAATTCGAAAAATCCAAAATCCAGTGTTATAGATGTCACAAATTTGGGTATTATCGATCCAAATGTAACACCAGGCTGTCTCAAGATAAAGAGAAGTCAAGATCAAATTTTGTTGAACGAAAGGAATTAGAAGAAACATTGTTGATGGCGATTCATGAAAGTGAGATGAAGCATCACTCAGAAGTTTGATATGTGGATACCGGTTGTAGCAACCATATGAGTGATAGTAAGTCCATTTTTTGTTATTTAAATGAAGAATTTCACACTACTGTAAGTTTTGGGGAAAATTCTAAAGCAAAGGTTATAGGTAAAGGGAACATTAAAATCCAATCTAGAAATGGATTTGTTGAAACAGTTTCCAATGTTTTTTATATTTTTGATTTAAAAATTAATTTTCTAAGTGCTGGTCAGTTGCAAGGAAAAGTTTATACTAAAACCATTCAAAATGGAGCTTGTGATATATATGATCCTTTAAGGGGAGCAGTAGCCAACATTCAAATGAATTTAAATAGACAATTTCCATTGCATATCAGTACTGTTCAAACTTGTTTGAAGGCTACAGTTGATGATTCTTTATGGTTATGGCATTTCTGCTTTGGCCATTCGAATTTTGGTGGCTTAAAAACTCTTCATCAAAAGAATATGGTGACAAGCCTTCCCAAAATTATTACTCGAGTTGAAGTGTGTAAAGAATGCATTGTTAGCAAACAACACCGGTCTCAAATTCCACAATGAAAGTCATAAAGGGCAAAGAATGTGCTTTACCTGGTTCACTTTGACATTTGTGGCCCAATTACTTTAACTTCAAATGGAGGTAAAAGATATTTAATTATATTTATAAATGACTATAGTCGAAAATTTTGGGTTTTTTTTTCAGGAGAAATCTAAGGCTTTTAATGCATTCAAAAATTTCAAAGTGCAAGTCAAAAAGGAGGCAGGAAGATCCATCAAAACTTTATAAACAGATTATGGAGAAGAATTTTGTTCAAAGAAATTTAAGACATTTTACACAAAACATTACATACGAAAAGAACTTGCAGCTGCATATACACTGCAATAAAATAGTGTATCAGAAACCATTCTCAACATGGTGAGAAACATGTTGAAAAAGGGGAACGTTTCAAAAA
The DNA here is from genome assembly GCA_025629785.1 of Erythroxylum oxycarpum. Taxonomy (NCBI): domain Eukaryota; kingdom Viridiplantae; phylum Streptophyta; class Magnoliopsida; order Malpighiales; family Erythroxylaceae; genus Erythroxylum; species Erythroxylum oxycarpum. The sequence continues at coordinate 11,959,723 of JAOTAZ010000007.1, read as the reverse complement.
CTTTTTGGCTAGAAGCAATAAATTGGAGCATTAATGTCTTGAATTGAAGTCTCACCTTTCAATTAGAAACAAGACACTGGAGGAAGCATGAAATGGTCATAAACCAGTTGTGTTTCATCTTAGAATTTTTGGTTATGTTCCCTGATGAAAAAAGAAAAAAAATGGATGATAAGGGTGAAAATGTGTCTTCCTAGGTGTAAGTGAAGCATCCAAAACTTAGAAATTATTCAAGCCACTCACTAAGAAGATCATTGTTAATAGAGGCGTCATCTTTGATGAGAATTCTACATGGAAATAGACCAAAGAGAGTATCTGACAACATCAAATTCTTGCTATTCTTAATGGAATTGAAGATAATGTTGAGACTTCAGTCAAAAGCCACCTTCAGATATAGTCAATGAAATTGACCATCAATTACAACCCTTAAATAAAATTTAGCCCATAAATGACTTAGTCATCCATAAACCACGATTGACAAAACAACTTGCTTGGATGACGGATTATATAAGTGGGGAGGAATTATCTAATGATGACCAAATTGCTAACCTTGCTTTATTTGCAGATTGTGATTCACTCTCATTTCATGATGCCATTAAAGAACTAAAATGGGAAAAAAGCCATGGATGAAGGGATCAAATCAATTGAAAAGAACAACACTTGGGAGTTGTTAGATCCTCCAAAGGGGAAAATCCATTGGTGTGAAATCAGTTTATAAAACAAAGTTTAAAAAAATAATGAAGTTAACAAGTACAAAGCCTGACTTGTCACAAAAGGATACAAGCAAGAGTTTGGCGTAGATTACAAAGAAATTTTTGCTCTAGTTCCAAGTGATTATGCAAGAGAAATTGAGGATAGAAAAAACACATTAGGATTTGTATTTATGGTGGGTTCTGGAGCTATTTCATGGTCATCAAAAAAAGTAACAAATTGTGACATTATCATCCACTGAGACTAAATTTGTTGCAGCAGCTTTATCCTCATGTCAAGCTATTTGGTTGAGAAGATTACTTAAGACACTTCAGTTTCAGTAAAAGGAAGCAACAACTATCTACTGTGATAACATCTCAACAATCAATATTTCGAAAAATCTAACTCTTCATGGAAGAAGCAAACATATAAATGTCATATACCATTCCTTACTCAATCTGTGTAATGATGGTGTAATTGATTTGATATTTTGTAAGAGTGAAAACCAAGTAGTTGATATTTTAACAAAACCATTTAAGCAAGTTGTGTTTGAGAAGGCTCCAAAAAATGCTTAGAGTTTGCTCTTCAAAGGAAGTTGTACCTGATGATTGATAGACCATGTAGAGGCTATTGTTGCTAAACTAATTTCTGCATAATTTAGTTTAAGGTAGGGTGTTAAGTTGTGGTCTTATAAAATTGGTGCTCATAGTTTTATAGGTTTAATAATTCCTAGTCTTGTGCAATTTGTTATGTAGTTCTCTATTTCTTAGGAATTTGTTATTTTCCTGTTATTGTAGTTGCCTATATAAGGCTATTATGTGATGAATAAAAAGTGAAGTTCATCTTCTCTCCCTCTCTTGTTATTTCATTTTAATTAAAGTATTTGTGAAAGCTATTGGTTAACAATACCAATGTAGGAAATTGAAATATATAGATCAATAAAATCTTTTAGTTATCATATTTATCATTAATTAGATTATTTACTTAAATTTAATTAAATAAAAATATTTGTGAAAAACTCTTGCATAAATTCTTTTACAAAAGATATTACTGATATTTAGTGAACATTCTCAAGTGTGTCCAACAAGAAGGGCTTCCTAATAGAAGGAAACATATTGCTGGTATTTACTATGCTTTTAGTACAACTTGAGCACATGCTTATATAAGATATAGATAGATAGCGTGGTACAAAAAGAAACAAGCGGGGCTTCCTAATGAAAATGCAACACGTTACTGATATTTATTGTACATTTGGTACGATTTAAACAAATACAATAGACGTAGCTTCTAGTTATTTCCATGTGACCATATCGTCTAAGGGACAACTGTTAGACCCCTAAGTCGTAATAACATAATTGTGCAGGCATCGGCGAGCCTTAACGAATGTTTCGACACACGAAACAACGGAACAAGGCAAGGATTTGCAAAGAGGCAAGGACAAAATGGAGCAATGTCTGGTGTTGGCATACATTGGTGTACATTAATGGAAATCTTCAATGAGATGCAAGATTCAGAAGTGAGACAAAAAGAAGGCTTGTGATGGACATCGAGTGGAAGGTTAGCTTAATCACACGCATAATGGGAATATACGAGAGTTTTAAGGCTACTTAGCAAGTAAATCAAGCATGATGTGAGTTTTGGGAGAGTTTCGGACCTTGTACGAGCTGACTTGAATAGAGTTAGTTCTTGAAGGGCTAAAGACTTAGTGTGTGCTTAAATGGACAAATCATGACTAATGGAGTTAGCATGGGTAAGCATTGGACAGATCAGTGTGTTATTGGCTTGGATGACTTATTATCAATAGATAGAGATAGGGAGATCTTGGATGATGTGGCGGATAAGGTCACAGTGGATGAACATCAACTTTAAGAGATAAAGAACATGTGGAAGGATCATCTGAAGATAGAGGATATCTTCGTAGATATGGATGAATCATTCCTAGATAGATGTAATCTTTTATCTTATTATTGTGATGTAGCTTAATCCTATTAGTAGAGTCTTAATTGGATGGGGATGTCCTTTACTGGTTAGTTGATGTAATCTGATAAGGATAAGATAGGACAAGATTGTGATTTTAGCTAGTAGAGTTCAATTAGGATTCTAACTTTGTCTTCTAGAAGTGCCTATAAATAACTTATTTAAGCCGTACACTTCATATGATAAGTGTGGAAGACACTTAAAAATAGAGAGAGTATTCCTTTGTATACTTTAAGGGAAGTAATAGATGTTGGTTTTTTAGTTGTATCTTTTTCTCGTGTTCTTTTGTTAGCATGATTATTTAGTTCTTTCGTAATTTTCATGCAAGGACATAAGAGTGAAACACTATAAGGGTCGTGAGGCGTTTAAGAATAAATAAATTGGTCGACGATCAAAGGACAAGGCTAAATCTTGCTTTAACGAAGCTAAGTGAGACTGTAGAGCAAAGGGTTTAGCACTTCTTGTGGGACAAGTTTGTACCTGAAGGAAAACTTTTGTAACAACTTGTATGAGAGCCAATTTTCAATATGGCAGGAGGGAGCAATTTGACAGAACGTGTCAACCGAATGGAGGGACACATTGGGCCAATTCCTCAAGGAGAGGAGGAGGTCACTTCTTACACTACTCGATTTAAGATGTTGAAGGCACGATTCCAACAATTGTAGTATAAAATAAAGAAGTTTATGAAGGTACAAGACGAGTCTAGGTTTGAGGTGGTGATCTTAAGGTGTGCCATTGCAACGCAAGATGTTGAACTAGTAAAAAGCACTTCGGTAAAGGTATGAGAGCCACAATTTTTTGACGATAAGCGGAGTGCCAAGAAATTCGAAAATTTCTTATAGGATATGGAGCGATACTTTGGAGCGGCAAAGGTGGCTAACTTGGGGAAGGGGTCAATCACAAGAACATACCTAGTGGAGGATGCAAAGTTGTGGTGGAGAACGAGAACCTCCAACGACATCAATGTAAATAGACCTCCCATTGACACTTAGGAGAAGATAAAGAATGAGCTTACGGATCAATTCCTCCCTAACAACACTTCATGGGTCGTAAGGGAAGCTTTGAAGAAGTTAAAGCAAGACGAATCAGTGTGGGAGTACATGTAGTACTTCACATCTTTGATGTTGGACGTATATAGCATGTTAGAAGAGGACAAGTTGTTCAACTTCATAAGCAGCTTGTAAGGTTTAACACAAATGGAGCTTCCGAGGAAAATTGTGAAGGACCTCCCAAGTTTGATACAGACTACAGATGCCTTTGTGGATCTCTAAATTTCACCACTGATTTGAAGTAGCCACGAGTGATAGAAGAATGGTGGGATGAGGAGTGGCTCGGAGAAAGGTAAGGAAAAGGTAGGTGGATCTTCTCAAGGTAAGAAACACTCAAAACAGCATTTTTGCTTGTTTCATTTGTGAAGGACCATATTTTGCTTGAGGATGCTCAAGACATAAGACGGTTGAGAAGCAAGTAAATTCCATAGTCACAAAGGATCAAGGAGAGGGAAAGGAGGGCTTGAAAGAAGAAGTTTACCTTTATATTTTTGCTATATTGGACAGGATGTAGTTAAAAACAATGAGAAACTTGATGGAGAGGGAATATGGTACGTGGGAGATGTGTCAATGGTTAAGGAGTCTTCGAGGAAACCATATTCGGAGTAGCGTCCACAGATTATTTCAACAAGAGCGTCGATTTCTTCTAGTAGGGGTGGTTTATTAGACCCCTACGTTGTAATAGTGGAATCGCGCAGGCATTGGCGAGCCTTAAGCAATGTTTGACATGCAAAACAACGAAATAGGGCAAGGACTTGTGAGGGAGCAAGGGCGAAATGGGGCAATGTCAAGTATTGGCATACATTGGTGCATATTGATGGAAATCTTTGATGATATGCAAAATTCGGATGTTAGATCAAAAGAAGGCTTGAGATGGACATCGAGTGAAAGGTTAGATGGATCATACGCATGACGGGAATATGCGAGATTTCCAAGGTGACTTAGCAAGTAGATCAATCATGGTGCGAGTTTTGGAAGAGTTTCGGACCTTGTACGAGCTGACTTAACTAAAGCTGGGTTGACTAAGGACTTAGTGTATACTTAAATAAATGAACCATGGCTAATGGAGTTGGCATGAGTAACCATTGGACAGACCAGTGCGCTATTGGCTTAAATGACTCATCATCAACGAACAAAGATGAGGAGATCTTGGATGATGTAGCAGATAAGATCACAATAGATAAACATCAACTTTAAGAGATAAAGATCATGTAGAAGGATCATCTAAAGATAGAGGATATCTTCGTGAATATGGATAGATCATTCCTAAATAGATATAATCTCTTATTTTGTTATTGTGATGTAGCTTAATCCTATTAGATAAATGGGGATGTTATCTATTGGTTAGTTTGATGTAATCTAATAAGGATAAGATATGATAAGATTGTGATCTTAGCTAGTAAAGTTCTATAAGGATTTTAACTTGGTCATCTAGAGGTGCCTATAAATAGCTCATTTGAGCCTTAATCTTTATATGATGAGTGTAGGAAACACTTAGAGACTGAGAGAGTATTCCTTTGTATACTTTGAAGGAAGTAATAAAGGTTGGCTTTTTAGCAGTACGTCTTTCTCATGTTCTTTTGTTGTCATGATTATTTAGTTCTTTCATAGTTTTCTTGCAAGGGCATGAGAGTGAAACATTGCGAGAGTTGTGAGGCGTTCGAAAGTAAGTTAGTCGACGATCACGGACAAAGCTAAATCTTAGTTTGACAGAGTTAAGTGAGTTTGACGTGCAAAGGAGTTAGTACATTTTACGTGAAACTAAGTTATGCGTGTGCGATTCCAATATTAGATTGAAAGCCTAAGAATTAAATGCTGAACATTTCCATCTGCAGTGGCATAATCACGAAAAAGTGAGTTGCTTCTTGACAGCTCTCGACCTCAACAGACAAGTTTTCGATTCTTTACAACAAAGTGAACAAACTTTACAATGTTGTATCCACAGTTTCATAGATGCAAGAGCCAGACTCTAAAACACGCATCGGCATCATAGACTCCCCAACCGATAAATACACCATAATGAACTCCTCAGAGCAAACACCAGGTTGCGCATCATTGTAATTAGCTAGCAAAACAAGGTATTTTAGATGGTCAATCCCAAATGGGTTAGGGAAGAAAAAAAATGAATTAGATTTAATTTTTAATTTTTATAAAATAATTATTTATTAGTTGGAAATTGTGTATATGTGACAGATACTAAAAAATACGAGATAGTGTATCATATTACTGCTATTAACGAAATAATGTTAACTATAAAAATTGTTTTCCGTTAGGTATATTATATGTAGTGTTGCATGTGCCGCTCACTAAAAGCTAATCCTTCAACGAAGCATAGAAACTTTTGGAAGCACGTGGCCTCGCCGACTACACCGCACCAAATTGGGCATCTTCCGATGCAATTAGAAAACAAACTGCTTCCTGCAATGTATAATTTTTAAGCCCCATTTGGGACAACTGTCTAGTAAGGCATAGGAGCAGCTGGTTATTATAAGCCATGTACTATTCAAACATAAATTTATCGGTAAAGGCAAAGCCAAGATATTATTCATGTCACTTTAGTTTTCTACACTATTATCACTGGAGTCTAGTATATATATGGAATGTCCCACTGTGTTCCCATAACAATCGTAAACAATAGTCGACTTATTCGGTATTTACGAGCAACTGTTGAAAAACTAGTTGAGACATGCAACTTTACTGAAGTTCCTTGTAAAATGCCCTAGACATGAACTTATCCTGTATTCTACCATCATCTGTTGACTGATGAGACCTATGTTCTACCTTAAGTCCCTTCTTTTTCTCAGAATTTGGTGTACACACACATTGATGGACTAGTTATTTACGCAATTGTCGGATGAGCTCGTCATCTACCCATGGACAGCATCCACCTTAAAAAGCTGTGCCATAACCAAGTTGTGTAGCTGTACGATTTTAACTTATAAACTTCTTTAAGTTTACACCTTGTTTAACTGTCAGCAGACTATAAAAAACACTTTATATGGGGAATAGATTAGAGCAATAGTTTGAGACACAAATTCCTAGAATCTGTTGGTGACCAGGTTTGGCCAGGCCACCATGACAACTTTCATCGTAGCATGCATGGCGGCAGACAGACGCTGATCACTCGTATCTTCCATTCCACGCGATCATACGCCTTTTCCCAACACTTTGAAGCAAGTCTATGAAGACTACTTTTTCTCCCTTTCCATTCAAAGGTTTGAACCAGTGATTTTTTTTTCTTTTTTAGCTTTCCAACGTGCATGTAATCACATGCTAATATATTTTATTAGGGGAACGAGAAAAGGCGAGCCCTAGCTTTGACTTGTGTGGACTTTATAAAGTCCCGCATTCTCCTTTCACGTGATTCCTCTCTTTTGTTGTCTGACAACAAGAATAGCCAAACGAGAAAGGAAGACAAAAGTACAAAACTACTGGGCATGAGGTCTATGAAGTTTTTTAGTCTTCTACTTGTGTTCTTGCTGATAAATGCGAGAAACTCAAGTGCTTCTGGAATCCAAGGTAGATGACCGCTTCTTTTTTCCGTTACTTGTTAATTGTTACGATTGATTGTTCACAGCTAATGTCTACATACTCTTAAATCTTGCAGCTTCCGGGAGAGTCTCAATTAATGAAGGTGGTAACGAAATTAAAGTGGCTGGAAACATATTGGTGAAAGTGAACAAGCTATATTTAGTTCTCTGAATGTTTTATTTAGTTATCACTTTTCATGAAGTTGTTGCTCTAATGCAAATTATCCTCTCAACAGGTCAGTGACTTCATTCCTCGCAAGACTGGTGTAAAACGAATGATCGGAGGAAGAAAATTGAAGTTGGAAAGAGTTTTACTGAAGAAAGAGAGAGCAGAAGAGGAAGCTTCGATCGGAGAAAAAACAACGCTTTCAGGTTCTGATCATATCGTTTCCAACGGTGTCCGCAGAGGGACGCCAAATTCGAATGTGAAAAATAAATCGAGTAATAGGAGTTCTAAGTGTTTGAGTGACAGAAGGGTCGGAGTTACGGCATTTAGCGCCGATTATCATCAACCAACCTCCCACCCACCTAAGAATAACTAGGGAAGAAGATCGAAGCTAGTCCCTAACGGCTAAAGATAACACCTAGAGACCGATGTTGTTATCTTTCTCAATTTTGTCCCCTCTTTGTTTAAGATTTATAGGTTATGTAATGTCTAAAGGTGCAGAAAACAATTATATTTTTGTACGTATGCTAATTGCGCGTGAATTTCATTCTCAGTGAAAATGCAAGACAGTTCCCTTTAGTTGCTGCATAACTTTATCATTTACGATTTTCATCTAGATTTTATATCTCATGCCAATTATAAGTTGCTCAGAAAAATATGCAAAGATGGTTTGCATCAATTTGAATATATTCCTGGATTCTTGGGTGCAGGAAAGGAAAATTATGCTCCAAAGAAGTCACTGACTGAAAACTCTGAAAAGCAGCTCAGTGATCAAGTTCCTTCCTCTCTCTGTTTGGCATGTACTTAATTCGCTGCTATTATTTGTGCCCTCAGAACTTGAAATTATGAACAAAAGTTTCTTTCTTCTGCCAAGAATGCAAGTAGTATGTTCAAGGCAGAGTCCTTGAGCTCTACGAGGCAGAAAGTTTCTAAACAAGGCTATTCACAGAATTCCAAGCCTGCTTCAAGCTTGGAACATTCATCAAGGTCAAAAGAATCAATGTTTGATTTTGACTTTCGAGACCTTCGTGAGGCTGCTGAGGATGTCTTTATGTTGATGAATAAAGACAACACAGTATGGGGTGGTCCTCGCCATATGCCTCCAAAAAACAATGATGAACCCCTGATGAGTGACGATCAAGAACATCTAATACTATACCTTCAAGTTGTTTTCACATTCTTGGCCCATTAGGCGTTAGAAGAAGTTCTCCAACCCATCATTATTTTCCTCGTCAAGTTTTTATCATGATTGGCTTTTGTCCGGATGCTTTTCTTTTTAATCCTGGTCAATTTTCTTAAAAATGGAAGCGCATTAATTGCATATGTAAGATGGAAGACGCCATTGAAGGTGTAGGACGGTAGGCCATCTAGCTGGATTGCAGTTCGCGTTTGTGACATTTTAATTGCATCTCAGATTCCATATCTGTCATTATTCGTTCCGCTGTTATGTCTACTAATTAAGGAAGGAAGAAGACGCAACTTTCAGATAAGAGCTCATTGCCCGATATGTAACACGAAGCATTAGCCTTATTACCTGTCTCGGATCGAACGTGAAGGAAATGAACGAAAAAATGTGAAAAATACCTAATCTCGGTTCCATTACTTTAAACAAGCTTTTCAAGGCCGAATCAAGTGCAAATCCATCACCACCTTCATGGGATCCACTCACCGGGACGCATTAAGGCCTTTTTGTATCTTTTTACATACGTGAACTTCTGAATAAGTTAGGGGTCGTTTGGTTCCACTTCCATTTTTGTTGTTATTTTTAGTTTCTGTTTCTTATTTTTGGTTTCTGTTTTTTTCCTTAAAAAAACAAAAACTTGCTTGTTTGATATTTGTAATATAAAATTGAAAACAAAAAACCTGTTTGGATGAGATTTGTAATATAAAAACTGAAAACAAAAACCTATTTGGTTGAGATTTGTAATAAAAACCGAAAACAAAAACATGCTTGATTTTATTATCTTGTTTTTATTTTTTAATTATACTTTTATGTGTAATAATTCTAATATAATACATTATATTTTTAAATCAATTAATTATTATTATAAATAAAATTAAATATATGTAAATAAAATATTATTTAAAAGAAAGCGAAATCATTTTTCTTTTCACGTTTCTTGTATATGACTCTTTTTTGGTCTACCAAATGGACACGTAAGCTTCATTGGAGCTTAATTAATTGAATAAAGTTAAAACCCATCAAACCCTTTCCCTGTGTCCTTTAGTCTTGAAGATTCCAGTCGACGATTTTCGTTTTGTTTGTGGTTTGACCTCTCTACATTGGGTATTATCACTCACTTCTGGGCTATATAACAAAGTTCTCTGATTGAAATTGGATTCAATTGAGAACCCAAAAATGGCCTCTCTGAATGATAGCGATGAAGAAGAAGCACCGTTGGTCTCTTCTGATTTTCTTAAGAAGAAGAACCATACACATGATGTTCATATCCTAAGCTCTGCGTTTTTGCTTGTGTTTCTTGCCTAAGGAGCAGCTCAGAATCTTGAGATCACTGTCAATAAACAAACTTGGAAATTGTAGACGGAAGCAATTGCAAAAGATAGCAGAAGACGCAAAGACTGAGAAGACGATGAAGATGATAGATTTTTCATTGATTTCTATATGCAGAGACCTTTTAAAACAAGTGATAGAAATAACTTAAACAACAAAAATAAATAGGCAGTAGGCATAACCAGAGAAACAACGAAAGATGTTGAAGACACAGAAGATTATACAGTCGTGTAGAAACTGTTTTTTGTAAAATATAAAAACCTGTTTTACAAATACACGAAAACGTCTTTTTCACGTTTTCAAAAAAGCGTTGCAGTTTTTTTATTTTTAACAACAAAAAAGGGAAACAATTTCAACCAAACTAGTTTTTAAGGACTGTTTTATTTTTTATGAAAACAACAACAAAAAACTCAAAAATAAAACAAAACCAAACACCTCCTTAAAGTATCCTTATATTGATGATTTGCTGCAACAACTATAAGAGACCTTAACTTTTTTTATAGAGCATTCATATCAGGTCTCCTCATCATAGACATAATATGGGTTCAGTCCATACTGATCGAAGTCTATTTTTCTCCTGACTTCAACCCATTAATCTAGATACTTATTGAGTCATTTATTATCTTTATCCAGATCAAATTTACATAACTTAACCGATAAGTTATTAAAAGAAGATAAAATACAATTAATTTTTATCCACTAAATGGAAAATTTTCTAACATTCTTCCCCTTGAACAATAATCAAATGCATTATTAACTCAAGTTTAAAACTTCGGTTAACTCACGCTACTGTATTGATTGATTAAGTTTTAAACAAATATTTAATCCAAAGATAACGGAAGTCCATCATCTGTCCCATAAGGCTTGTGATATAGAAAGATATCAAACACATGTCATATATGACACAGGTCTAATATAGTCGTGAATAACTAATAACTCACTAACATGAATAAGAAAATGGAGTAAGGCAAGCTTAGATGATACCTATATGATCTAATATTTATAGTCTTTCTATTTGTAGGTTATGATTTCTTCAAACTTTATGCTTAATTGCATCAAAGAAATCTTGTTTTCTCTAACCGAATGTTAAACTACGTTAAAGAAAACCTTAATGTTCTCTAACTGAATGTCAAACTGCATTAGAGAACCTTTATGAGATTGAATACTTATGTCCTCCTATGTCATGACAAAATCTATGGATATACAGATTAAACTGTATGTGTCGTAATAACATAAGCTCAAGTTCAATCTGTATATATGCCCAATGACCTTTAAAATGTGTAAGATCGATATATATCTTAAGACTTTTACATGTATTATAACAACGTATAGTAACAAGCATGAATGAGGATAAACAAAGATTATCTTTGGTAATAACAACCATACTGTCATAATACTTCAAAATGTATAAATGTGCATTGAGCAAACTAATGATCTCTAGCTCATAGTGTTTAAGGACTTCAATACACCCATACTGTATAAATGTTTTTCAAACACATTTAGACTAAGTCCTCTAGTTAAAAGATCGGTTAACATGTCCTCAGTCCTCAAATGCTCCACCTCAATATCACATTTTTGTATCAACTCCTTTATGGTTAAATATTTAACCTTAAAATGAATTAACCCTATGATATTCTCGTTGTTGTTCCTAAACAACACAACAACAAGATTATCACAATACAACCGAATGGATCTAGTTACTGAATTTACCACAAACAACTTAGAAATCAAGTTTCTGAGCCAAACTACTTGTGAAACAACCCTATAGCATGCAACAAACTCCGCATGCATTGTTGAGGAAGTCACCCATGTCTACATGAAACTCTTTCACAACATTGTATCATCTATAAACTTAAAGCTTTATACTGATATAAACTTCCTATCTTCTGGGCACATAGCTAAAATCTAAATTTGGATTCCCTATAAGGTTTAGAATGTTGACTTTTCTATATATCGACGTATAATCCTTAGTTCCTTTTTAAGTATCTCAACAATCATTCAGTTACATTCTAATGTTCTATTCCTAGGTTAGCTAGATACCGACCTAACAATCCAACATCAAATGCAATGTTTAGCCTAGTGTACACCTAGTCATTCATCAACCTACTAACTGCACTAGAATATGGAACGTTCCTCATAGCCACTCTCTTTACATTATTCTTTGGAAATTGTGCCAAAGATAATCTCTCACTATAAGAGATTGATGCTACAATAGGTTTATAGTTAACCATATTAAACCTTTGTAACACTCGCTTAATGTACGCACTCTACGAGAGGCTTAATGAGTGTTAAGATCTGTCTTGGTGAATCTGCATGCTTAGGACAAAAGATGTTTCACCAAGATCCTTCATGTCAAAATGCTTAGCCAAAAGTTGTTTAAATTAACGCAACATAGTCAAGTCATTTAATGTGAGCAATATATCATCCACATACAATAGTAGGAAGATAACTTTGCTCCCCTTAACCCTATGATACAAGCATCCTTTAACTTTATTTTCCATGAAGCTGGAAAAGACCAAAACCTTATCAAACTTAAGGTACCAATTTTGAGAGGATTGATATAAACCATATATTGATCTACTTAAAGTACAAACTATGTCAGTTTTATCTAAATCCTAAAATCCTTCAAGCTATACCATATAGGCCTCTTTATAAAGGTCTTTATTTAGGAAAGCAGTTTTGACAGTCATCTAATGTAATTCTACATCATCATGAGCTATAATTACCATAATCACTCAAAATGTATCATTTGAGGATAAAGTAGAGAAGGTAGCATTAATGTCAAAACCTTCTCCCTGGGTGAACCCGCTGGTAACTGAGCGAGCCCTAAACTACTAAACTTTATCTTGAAATCCTTTTGATCTTTTAAACTTATTTACAACTAACAAGTTTGCAATGTTAAGGCAAATCAACCACCTCATAGACCTTATTATGCTTTATGGATTACATCTCATCATTCATTCATCCCACCACAAATCTACATGGGGTTCAGAAATAACTTTTGTAAAAGTAATTGGATCCACGACATGTCCTATGTCATGGTCTTGTTCACTTAAATAAACTACTTAATTAAGTGAGATAACAGGGTGTCTCTCTTTGGTGGATCCACGCAATTGCATTGGTTCTTGTACCCTAAGAACCTCTACTTGTACAGGTATATGTTCCTATTCTTGCATAAGTATGGTACTCAAACCTTGATCGATTAGACTTGACTGTATGAGCAACAGATACGAAATTATTGTAGTATCTATCATGTTATCATCTAAAGGGTTAAAGGGCTCACCATCATCATAAATATCATATTCTAGAAACTTAGTTTTTTTTATTTCACTATTATGGTCCCTAATTCTTTATGGAAAAATATGTAGCCTTTAGAGTGGTCGGGATATTCATCCAAATAGCAACTAATAAAATGAGCTTGCAATTTATTTTATAAGGAATATACTTCCTCAGCAAGGCAACCCCATACACGAATGTGTGCAAGGTTGGGTTTCTATCATTTCTAGATAATTAGGTTGCTTAGTCCTACTTTATATTGACTTGTTCATGTCCTTTAGGGTGCGGTTACACCTTTCAACAACACACCATTTTGCTCAAGACGACCCGACATAGTGACTAAGTCACTATTCCAACTAATTTCATATATCAAGAAAATAGATTTTTTCATGTCTGAAAATATCATGTTTGCCATAATACTCTCCTCCATAGTCAAATTTAACTATCTTGATGGATTTTTCCAATTGGTTCTCAATTGATGTTGAATTTGTCGAGAACTTCAAGCTTTTCCTTAAGTAAGAACACATAAACTGTAACGAGAATAATCATCAACAAATATCAAAACATGTCTAGAATTGCATAATACAACTATATAAGGTCTACTAGTATCCATATGTATCAAACCCAACAAGCCAAAAGCACGAGATAACCACTTTTTAGTCAACTTAGCGCTGCAGTACTTATCACATGTTTCTAGATCATCATAATCTAGAATTGGTAGAATGTTTTCCTTATCAATCTATTAACCCTAGCTCTGGAAATGTGGTAAAAACTTTTATGACTTATCCTTTATTAGGGTTCTTCGTGTTATGACTTGTTCCGCAAGATACAAAGAAGCATATATCTAATTTGGGGTAAGACACATTCTATATAAACCATATGAAAAGAAAGTTGGACCAATATGTTTTGTATTAAACGAAAATTGTTTAACAAAAGCATTAATTACAAAACCTTAACCTTCTTTGTCCAAAATTGATACAAAGATCAAATGTATAATGTTTCACGTAAAACCAAAATGAACCTTAAAGCAAGTTTTAAAACATACATCCCTTATAAATATTACATCCACTTCTTCATAGTTGACAACCATTAGTTTTCTCCTCCTCTTTTGTTGGTTTTATCTTAGATATGAGCCCCTGCATCATATAAGCAACCCAATTAGATGATCCACCATCTAACCTCCAAAAGTTGAATATGGCTATAACATAATTGGATTTATGAATTGATAAGCCAAGGAGTTAACTGATGGTTTACATCTTTTCTTCCAGGCTTTATATTGTTGGCTTCTTTATATTTGTAGGAACTTTACCAGTATTGGATTGACCAACATCAACATATGGAGAAGATCTAGACTTTCTATCTTCAAACTTAGCGAACTTTACCTTTGTCTTCCCTTTGGTTGTGTCAAGGGCTGTAAGAGAAACAATCTTGAGTTTCTCCTCCTCAATAACACAATGGGCAATCAAAGCATTAAAGTCTCATTCATCATCTTGCAAGTAATATGTTGTCACCAAATTACTAAACTCTGGAGGTAGTGTGCTCAGAGTCTGGTGAACTATACAAACATCAGGAAGAGGAATATTCAACATCTTCAATCTGTTGTGGAGGTGGATCATTATTGATATGTACTCCATCACTATCCCTTCTTCAATATGCCTCATGTAGAATAATTCTTTCATTAAGGCACTTACCTCAGCATTAGATGAGACCGTGTACCTCTGGGAGACATTATTAAGAAACTCATTTGCTATGTTTATTTTTTAAAGTCCACTTAGTAGATGGTTAGTTATGGATTCCTTAATGGTCTTACAACACATATTGTTTGACCGATCCCAAGCTACATAGGCTACTTTATGAGCTTTTGAGCTTCTGGGTGTAGAAGAAGATGACTTATTCGTACGTATGGCCATATCAATTCAGCCATGTCCTTAGTAATTAATACATCCTCTATCCACTTTTTCATATTGAAACCAATTAGCGCTTTAATAGTGACACTATGACTATTGACTAAAAAGGTGACTACAAATTGATAATTAATGCAAAGATCAACACAAATGTAAGATAATAACAACACTCGAAGATATTAAAAAGTATCTATTGAAGTAAATCACGCGTAAGTATAGACTTGAAGTTTGATATACAATATGCATAAGAAGGGGGTTGAATTGTGTATTCTTTTGAAAACAATCCCCTTTTTAAAATATTTTTTGAAAACTTGCTTTCACAAAAAAAATATTAAGTAAAAGTATCATGAAGTATTGCAATTCACTTCTAAGTACTTGTATAATACAATAGGAATTAAAAGTCGAGAGTAAGAGAGTAAAAGTTGACACAACAGTTTTATCCTGGTTTACCCCAAACCGTGAGCTACGTCCAGTCCTCAAAATCCATTATGAGATTTCACTATACTTCTAAAAAATACAAGTATTCTTTTTACCGAGCCTCTTTAGGTCTATTACAACAAGTATTGTTTTTCTCACTTAGCCTCTTTAGGCTCTCAGCTTTTCTTCTTTCTTACAAAAAGATGTTATGAGCTTTGTTACAGAGAATAATAGCTCTAGAGTTTAGCACAATGAATACAATGTTTCTCTAACTTTTTTCAAAATTACTAACTTCTTCAGTCTTCGACTCCGACTCGTATTTATAGCCTTTGTCTTCAACTGCTTCTTGATAACCACTTTTTTTGCTTGTTTCTTGATCTTTGAAGAAACAGTTATTCAGTTGAGTTCTGTAACTAACTCAAACTAATTATTCATCCGACGTGATATCGGGTCTTCGTCTCCTTTTCTTTCGTCTCATTTTTTCTTCGACTTTGTCTCATTTTCTATCGTCTCATTTTTTTCGCTTCGACTTCGTCTCATTTTCTATCGTCTCATTTTCTATCATCTCATTTTTTCGCTTCAACTTCGTCTCATTTTCCGCTTCCGCTTCATCTCATTTTCTACTGTCTTACTTTTTCGTTTCCGCTTCGCCTCATTTTTCTTTCGTCTCATTTTTTCACTTCTGCTTCGTCTCATTTTTGTCTCCACTTCGTCTCACTTTCTAATATTATTGTTATTTAATTTTCGTCAAAATTATTAATCGTAAAGTCATTTTGACTTAACAATCTCACCCTTTTTGATGATAACAAATAATCATAGTTTTTAAAAAGATAATCAAGTATTATGTATAAGAAGATATACAATTAAAAAGAATTGTATACTATTCTATCTTCTACGCACTGTTCTTCTCTTCTGCTTCTCTTCTTCTATTCTTCACTTCTCTTCTTCTTCGCTTCCTCACTTCTCCCCCCTATCTTTCTCATTTTCTCCTTTCTCCCCCTATTTGTTATTGATCAAAAATCATGACCGAAGATGCTTCATAACTTCAGAAAACATTATCTTCATTTTAATGCGGAGTGATTTGAGGTGTTGTCGTATATATTCTACTTCATTATGCAAGTCACACACTGAAGCACGCAAATCATCAACCTTGTCATTAATTTCTCCAATTTCTCTAACTAAGGGATCACCTTTCATCTACTTTACCACTACAAATCCAATAGTAGTACTATATGCGTCTAAAGGTATAACATCTGGTCCAATGATTGTAAAAATAGGAGGTTTGAAAGATAAGTTTCTTTCAGGGAGATCAATATCATCAGGTTTGGGTAGTCTTGGAACTTGTTTTCCAAATAGGTGTAGTACATCTCCAATTGAAGATATAGAACTCAAGGGGTCTAATGTGCATGACTAGGTGCCCAAGAGTCTCTATATTGTAACTGATATCTCCAACTCTGATGGTTTTGTACTACCCCTCTGTGATTCTGCCAACTACTTGAGATGTTTCATCGATGGTTCGACGACCAAAATTACTTCCTGATGCCTTTGAAATGTAGTGGGAAACATAAATTCCTCTGTGATGAGATGCATAACACGCCTGATTAATGTTTCTCACTTCAGCTTCGATTTGTTCTTCTGTCAGATCACTTGTCATCCTTTCAGGGTACATTTTCTTCTTTCCCTTTTCCTCATTGCGAACAATGTAAGGTCTTGGCTGAATGTTAGACATAATCTTTATCACAGTTCTTTTTGTAACTGGGAAAATAGTGTACTTCTGCTTGGTCATCTTTATTGGGTATGGTTTAGATCTTTCATCCCTCAAAACACAATAAAACCTTATCTCTTCGTCATTTAACAGATGCATTGTACCACTATTTATCAAGATTGGTTGAAATTGTACCTTGACTGACCTTTCAGGTTTCTCTAATGATTATAGAGCTGTTACTCCTGACAGGTTGAACTTTTTCGATAATCTTCAATTTTAAATCCTCTTTTCTCATTGATTGAGAAAGATTAACTTGTGCTAGACTGTGTTCAATTTGCCTTTGCTTTTAAACAACAATTGGAGTGCTCTTCTTCTGACTGATTTTCTGCTTCTTATTTTCTTCAATCAGCCTAGGAGTCCATTGTTGAGATTGAGGTTGAGGCTTCTTTTTCTCAAATTCTAACTTCCTCTTAATCTCAATCTCTTTAGCCAATTTTGTTGAGTCTTCCTTTAAAATTGAGACTAAAGATCTGGTTTTCTGTGGCGTCTTCTTTCCAGAGTCTCCACTCTAAGTCAGCTCTTTACCTTTCTTTTCCTCTTATTGACGCAGAGTTTGTGCTCTAGGCGACCTTTTTGCCTGTTTGGGTTTCTCCGAAAGGAGTGTTTCTCCTTTTCTTTTCAAGGTCACTTCAGTCTCTGTACTTCACACTTGGCTTTTTTCTTTTTGAGAAATCGTCATACCTTTTCTTACATCATCTGACAATTTCTTCAATCCTTTTGTGGATGATCTTTCAGTGGATTAAGATTTTGATTTTCTTGTGGGAGTTCCTTTTCCATTCATGGTTCACTTAACAGTGCGCTCCCCCTCAATCCTTGCTATCATCTTAGAATCTGTTTCTTCTCTTTTTGGATTCTTCAAGCCCATTCTACTAATAGTTGCAAAATTAATGACGCTTTTGATATTCAACTTCATTCTATTTCCTCTTTTTAGGAGAATTCTAGAATCTCTGAAGATTCTTATCAGCATCATCCCATATGGTAGGGCGGTCGAATCCTTATTCGCCTTTACCATGTAGTGAAGGATAAGATATGGAAGAGCTATGGGTCGACGATTGACTAGATGATATAGACATTGCTCATCTAACATCGTTACCAAATGCCTCGATCCTGTTCTTGGTAGAACATAATGAAAAAGTAGTAAGTGTAGAACCCTAGCCTTCGATACAAGACTTGAGGCCTTCTTCTCCTTTGGATTATTGCTTCCATATAGTTGTCGATTAATCTGAATCTCCTCCAATCTAGCTTGAGTCATCCATTTAGCCTTATGAGTGAGCTTTACTCTGACACATGGACACTCAATGGCCTTCTCGATTATCTTCATTGTTACTATGATCGATAATCTATCCACCACTGATACTAGAGTATCTTTTACTACTTCCACATTCTTCCAGAAATCATATAATTCATTCATGTAAACCGTCCCAAACCAGAAAGAAGTTCCTCCATCCGGCTTCCATAATCTCTGATTCGATATCCATATGATCCTGCTTCAAAGACTCGAAATCAACAAGTCTTCCACTAGTCATTGATTGCTCCATCTGTGATTGTAGTCAACAACGGACTACACACACAAATATCTTTCTCAAAGAGGTGAGGTTGTTTTCTGAGGTTGAGAGTGTGAGCAAGGAGAGTTTGATATCTAAACAAAGTAATGAAAGGTTTTGTTGAGAGTTCTTCAAAAGTTGATGTCAGGGTATATAAAGAGTGTTCTAGAGCAGGTGGTATTCTCAAGGCTTTGAAAAGGTTTCCCTCCAAAACTTTTTTATGACAGAAGCTACCGTCAGTAACTTACTGTTACTGTTACTGTTAACTCTTATGACTTTTTATCTTCTTGAATAAGAAGATCATTTGGGTCATGACATATCAGATGGTTGATCACTCAACATTACCATGTTTAGGTTTTGTCTGATTTCTTTGAATCTTGCTTCACTCAATGGCTTCGTGAAGATGTCTACCCATTGATAGTTCGTCTCAACAAACTATAGACTTACGATCTTCCTCTAAACGTAGCCTCGTAGAAAATGATGTCTCACTTTGATATAGTTTACCCTCGAGTGTTGTATTGTGTTCTTCGACAGGTTGATAGCACTTATATTGTCATAAAAGATTGGGATCTGATCTTCATGTATTGAAAAATCTTTTAGCTGTTACTTAATCCACAACGTCTGTGAACAGCAACTTGTAGCTAACATATACTCAGATTCTGCAGTTGATAGAGCAAATGAGTGGTCTCTTACTCGACCAGGAAACTAGGTTATGGCCAAGGAAGTGACATCTTCCACTCGTACTCTTTCTATCAATCCTATCTCCGACATAATCAGCATTACAGTAGCCAATTAACCTGAAATCTTTACCTTTCTTATACATTAAGCAAAAATCATTAGTACCTGATAAATATCTCAAAATTCTTTTAACAGTAATATAATGAGAATATCTAGGATCAGCCTAAAATCTTGCACACAAACAAACATTAAACAAAATATCAGGTCTGCTTGTTGTAAGGTAAAGTAAAGAACTAATAATTCCTCCAAAAAGGGTTTGATCCACCTTCTTACCAGAGTCATCCTTAGACAACAGGTTTGAAGGATGCATTGGAGTTGACATTGGTTTTACTTTTTCCATCTCATACTTAATCAACAGTTCCTTGATATACTTCTGTTGATGAATAAAAATCTTTTCTTCGGTTTGCTTAACTTGCAACCTAAGAAAGAATTTTAATTCACCCATCATGCTCATCTCAAATTCATTCTTCATCAAATTCTCAAAACTAGTACATAGCTTCTTAGACGTTGCAAAGATAATATCATCAACATAAATTTGAACTATGATGAGATCATTCTTAATGCATTTTCTAAATAACGTCTTATCTATATGTCCTCTACTAAAGTCATTTTCAATCAGAAAAGAACTTAGACGATCATACCAAGCTCGAGGAGCTTGTTTCAATCCACGCTTTATGAAGTCTATAGACATAGTTTGGTTTCTTAGGATCTTCAAAACCAGAAGGTTGCTTTACATAAACCTTTTCATCCATAAAACCATTCAAAAATGCACTTTTCACATCCATTTGAAATAGATTTATATCATGACAGATAGCATATGCAAGCAAAATCCTAATAGCTTTTAATCTTGCTACAGGAGCATAAGTCTCATTATAGTCTATTCCTTCTTGCTAATTATAGCCTTGTGCTACTAATCTTGCTTTGTTACGACTCACTCTGCCTGATTCGTCTCGTTTATTCTTAAAAACCCATCTAGTTCCTATGATGGACTTTTTAGAAGGTCTGGGAACTAAAGACAAACTTTATTCCTAGTAAATTGGTTCACCTCCTCTTGCATGGCTAAAATCCAAACTTCATCTTGAAGAGCTTCATCAATTTTCTTAGGCTCTATTTCAGAAATAAAAGCTACCTTTGCTTCTCTTCTAAATTTGGACCTAGTTCTTACACCTTCTGAGGTCTCTCCTATAATTAAATCTTTTGGATGAGAACTCTTATATCTGCAATCCCTTTTTAGATCAAGAGTTTCAGGAATATCTTCTACTTTGTCTAAAGGAGTATCTGATGGTGACACATCTTCACTATCACCAAGGGTACTGATAGGGTTTCATTATCAATATCATCTCTTTTATTTGGTTAAAAACTATCATCAAATTTGACATGAATAGTTTCTTCAACAGACTTAGAAGTAAGATTGTAAGCCCTATAAGCTTTTGAAGATAATGAATATCCTAGAAAAATTCCCGAGTTAGTCTTAGAATCAAATTTATCCAAAATTTCTTTTGTATTTAATATAGTACACTTGCAACTGAATGGATGGAAGTAAGATATATTAGGCTTCTTTCTTTTCCATAACTCATATGGAGTTTTCTTCAACAAAGGTCACATAAGTATTCTATTTTGAATATAACAAGCTATATTAACAGCTTCTGCCCAGAAATATTTAGGAAGATTCATTTAACACAGC
>JAOTAZ010000007.1:11884420-11898982 GCA_025629785.1 Erythroxylum oxycarpum | reverse complement strand
AGGAAATTTATTGCCCCCACTGCCCCTTTTGTAGATCCACCTTTGCTGAGAAGTGTATGTTATCCTCTAATCTAACTAGAAAAGACTTTGTTGTAATCCTACTATATTGTAGTAGAAGTGTTTATAAGACCCATGGTCTTATAGTTTTTTCTTTGCATCGGAGAGTTTTTCACCTAAAAATTTAGGTATTCTTTCTATCTAATTTTCACATTTTATTTTGCACATTTTAAAACACAAAGAGAGAGAAGAGCTTGCCCATTATCAACTCACCTTTTCCCAATAACGATATTAGAGCCAAGTTTTTTAGACCATCATCCTTCTTATGTGATTTAAGATGGAGGGTAATATCAAACATTACTCCACAAAATTATTTATATTGGAAGTCAATGATAAAGGATCACTTGTATTGCAAAGAGTTGCATGAGCTAATCATGTATGGTCAAAAGCCAGAGGAAAAATGGACAAAGAAAGTGAGCTCTCAAATAGAAAGGTGGTGGTTAAGATCTGAAAGTTAATTGATTGCAGCTTGTTTGAACCTGTGTAAGTCTACATCAATGCATACTAATTATGGACAAAACTAGACTCTATAATTAAAAAGAAGACACCTTATATTAAGGCACACTTAATAAGACAATTGGTCAAGTTGGAGTATAAAGATAACTACAGTATGATCGAACATTTAAATATCTTCAAATTAGCACATGAAGATCAACATAAAGACTGATGACAAATTGCAAGCCTTATTACTTCGTAGCTCCTTACTTAAGAGTTGGATACTCTTGTTGTCCCGACTCGACCTTAGAAGGAAAGCCCACCATGGATACCATGGCCAATAACCTACCGAACAAAGAAACTGGGAGAAATGAATGCGGTATATCCATGCAATCGAAGGCTAATGTTATTCAGAATACAGGAGGAAGTGAGACCTATAGAAGAAGTAAATGTAAAGATTGAGACAAATATACAAAGCAAATCATGCTTAAACGTCATTTGCTACTAATGTGGCAAGCAGGTCATAAGAAGTTTGAATTTGAAATCTCAAAAGAGACCAGAAGAAAAGGATTGTCAACCAAGACTAAATCGAACGAAGAAGAAAGAAGAGTAGAGCATAACTGCTATTACTGAAAATGATCACGATGATATCTTCTTTGTTGGAGAAAATAATTATCTTAATATCGCATATGATGATTTTTCATGGATCATTCATTTAGGCGCCTCCTTCCATATCACCCCACATCAAAACTTCTTCACATACCAGGATTGTTGGACCCAGGTACCGGGTGGATTCTAACCACCAACTTCAGTACCGGTCCAAGTACTGGGTGGATTCTAACCACCAACTTCAGTACCTCATTAATCAGTATTGTCCTCTTTGGTCAAGGGTGAGGCCACGACTCGAGCCCAAGATCTCAAGGTTTTGTTGCACTTAAGTGCACGCCTCTCACCACCAACAAAACCTTAAGGTCTTGGGTTCGAGTCGTGACCTCACCCTTGACCAAAGAGGACAATACTGATTAATGGGGTACTGAAGTTGGTGGTTAGAATCCACCCGGTACCTAGACCGGTACTGAAGTTGGTGGTTAGAATCCATTCGGTACCCGGGTCTAACAAGGATGGTGGCTTTGGTATCGTCAAAATGGGAAATCAAATGACCTGTAAGATCACCAAGTTAAGCAACGCTACTTTGATGACTAATAAAGGATACAAGCTCGTGTTGAAAGATGTAGACATGTCCCAGATATGCGCCTCAATCACATGCTAGTTGGGATGCTCAATGGTGGAAACTCTTAGGAAATAACATAATCCTTGCTACAACAAGAAAAGTGGGATCATTGTATTAAACATAAGCTAAGTTATTCAAAGGAGAAGCTAATATTGCCTATGATAACTTATGCTTGAAGCTACGGTACCAAAGCTTAGGGCACATGAATGAGAAAGTATTACAAATTCTTGTTGTAAAGAACTTTTTGTGAGGTGAAAGATCAAACATTTGAGCCTTACACTTATTTTTTGGGTGACAAACAATATAGAGTTTCATTTTGTAGAACTAGTTATCCACATAGGACTAAACATTTTATTAATTTGGTGTATACTGATATCTACTAAATGAATGAAAAAATTCATAAAAATTGTATTATATTTTGTTACTTTCATTGGTAACTACTCGAGAAAGGTTTAAGTGTCTTTGTTAAAAAATAAAAACCAGGGAGTTGAGGCTTTTAAAGAGTTCAATATCATGGTGGAACAAGAGATTGACATAAAGCTAAAGTATGTATGAGCTAATAAAGGTGGAGAGTATCATTTCCTTTTGAAGTATATTGTAAGACATGTTATCAAACTCGAGAAGACACAACAGTTGAATAGTATAGCCTGAAGAATGAATCGTACCATCAAAGAAACAGTCTTATGCATGCTCTCTTATGGCAAAGTCCCTAAGTCATATTAAGGGAAGGCAATGAAGAAAACTGTCAACATCATCAATCATGCACCTTTAGTCCTTTAGATAGAGATATTTTAAGAGAAATATAGATAGGAAAGAACATTTTATATGGCCATTTCAAAGTGTTTAGTTGTCGAGCATGTTTTCACGTTTCAAAAGATGAATTATCCAAACTCAACTCCAAAATAAAGCAGTGTATCTACCTTAGCTCACCATGAGATGAAATTTGGTATCGATTGTGGGATCCAATAAACAAGATTGTTAGAAGTAAAGATGCTATGTTCTTCGAGGATTAGAAAATTGAAGATTTTGAGCATCTAAAGAAACCTAAACCCAATGCCAACAACAATGATTCATCTCCTATAATACATGATGACCTTGGAAGACAAATTGGGGAGACAAACAGTAATGAAGCCAATGATTTGTTTGATTACAATGGGTCTTCAATTGAGGAGTCATAAATGGAGGACTCAATAAGAAAAAAAAAAGAGCATGTTGAATTGTTGAGCCAAAACTTGTGGAACAACTTCGTCTGTGGAGATCAACTCAAAAGAGATGAATTTTTACTATATATCTTTCAAATGAGTATGCACTCACCATTAAGGGGTGCCCTTATAGTTACGAAGAGGCAATGTTTGATGTTAGCAAAGATGAATGGTTAAAACTCATGTAAGAAGACATATAATCTTTGTATGAGAACCATACTTACGATTTAGTGGAGCTACCCAAATAGAGACAACTTTTGCCAAATAAATAGGTCTACAAGTTGAAAATTAATGAGAACAACCCATAGTTGAGGTACAAGGCCAAGATCACTTTAAAAGAGTGTAACCAGAAAAAGAATGTTCATTTTGAAGAAATCTTCTCTCTCGTGGTCAATATGTCATCTATTTGAGTAGTTCTAGATTTAGCCATTAGCCTAGTTTTAAAGATTGAACAGTTCAATATTATAACTTGAGAGTTTTACAATTTTAGGTAAAGAACACTTACCATGTTGACTCTAAAAGAGCCTTTATGGACTATAACAAGTACCAAGTTAATGGTACAAGAAGTTTGACTCTTTCATGGATTAACACCACTTCAAGAAGACTCACACTGGCCATTTTTTCTTTATGAAGAGGTATGTTGGTGGTGATTTTATAATACTTTTACTTTATGTTGATGATATGCTAATTATTGGACACGATAAGAAGAAAATTGTTACCCTTAAGAAGTCGTTGAATAAATCCTTCTTCCTAAAGGACTTAGGACTAACGAATCAAATCCTTAGAATGCAGATCACTAGAGCTTGTTCTAAAAAGTTGTTGTGGCTATCTTATGAGTGATACATTAGGAAAGTACTTAAGAGATTCAACATAGACAAAGCTAAACCAGTCAGTGTTCCAATTGGTAGACATTAAAAAATGAGTAAGAAACAAAATCCAACAAGTGATAAAGAAAAAGAAGAGACAAAAAAGTCCCATATTTATTTGCAGTTGTCAGTCTCATATATGTTATGGTATGCACTAGACCTGATATTGCTTATATAGTTAGCATGGAAAGCCAATATTAGAAGGGTATATAGACACTTGTATAGCTGCGAATATTAATTTGAAAAAGTCAACTTCATGATATTTGACTACCTTTATAAAGGGAATTGTGTCTTTTCAATCAAAGCTTCGAACAGTGTGACACTTTCTACCAGAAATATTGAATACAATGCAGTTACGAAAGCATGTAAGGAGATGTTATGAATGAAAAATTTTCTCTGTGAACTGGACCATGAACAAAAGAAATATGTGGTATAATATAGCAATTAAGGTAAGATGCACTTGGCCAAGAAGTTAACTTTCCATTTTTTTTCGAAGCATATTGATGATTGTTATCATTAAATACAACATATAATGGAAGAGAAACTTCTACAACTAAAAAAAGTTCATATTAATGATAATTATTCAGATATAATGATCAAGGTGGTACTCACTAATAAATTTGATGTGTGGTGGTGCCCCCAGTTATAACGGGAAAGGAGAGATTTATTGGGGTCTCTTTATAATTGGTGGGTCGCTACAAATTTTAGTAAGCACTATCTCTCACTAATTTCAAAATTTTCAACTACCTAATTATAGTAGTTGAGAGATGAATTTGGAAAATTATACCACCTAGCATTTTCTTTTAACCTTCTATAAATAGAGGACCTCAACGAGGGAATTAGCATCCATGACACAATCAAGATATCCTCTTTAAGAGACAGCGAAAGAGCCATTTTATAGGGAAGAAACTCGAGGTAATTCCTAATTTTTGGAGTTAAGAGTGATCCACCACAAATGCAAATGCGTGAAGAAATTTTGAGTATTGAAATCCATTTAATAAGGTGAAAAATTTTGGTGTTATCTTCTGATCTAACTAGAAGAGATTTTGTTGTAATCTTAGTATATTATCCAGGAAGTATTTTTTAAATCTACGGTACATATTATAGTTTTTTCCTTTGTATTGAAAAGTATGCGTACGTATGCTTAAGATGAGGTGGTAAGCGGAGGAACAATCACCGATCTCGGATCGTATTAATACTGTCCTATCCTATAATGCTTTGAGTTTCAGCATGTCTGGTGATTCATTCTTTTCACGTTAGCCGGTACCAAACCTACCTGTTCATGACAACTCACCTCTTAGCTTATGTTTCCTTACTCATAAGCATCAACGACTTTTCTTGCGCTATTTTATACTTAATCCACTTGAAAACGTATTTAAAACATACAAGTTGGCCTTAGTTTATTGTTTTGATCCCTAATCCGATGGCTGAAGGATAAATCATAGATTCAGAGATACTGTAATTATAAATTATTACAATAAAGACGATAATGAATTTATGTGAAGGACAAATCATAATAGCTGTATCCGAAATGTCAACTTTGGCTTATCCGGTGTTTCAACTCAACGAAACGACACAAGTTTCTTATGCCGTTTCAAAATTATTCTAAGTATTTTATTAAGATTTTTGTCAGTTGTTTACTACTAACGAAACGGTTGGAGCAGGCATGGGGTCTAAGACAAAGCTGAGTCTTGAAGGAAGAGAACATCCGCATGAATGTTTTAATAAGGTATAATGGTGGTCAATCATTCCTTACTATTATATCATTTGTTTTTGGATTCCACTTCCACAACGTCATCAACAGCTCAGCAGCCAACAGCCATTGGAGGAGGCCTTTAGAAAATAAAGAACTCGTCTTCATCTTCAGAATTGTAAATTCAGAGGTCAAAAGGCCAACCACCCATGGCTTTTCTGTGTTGGATGACCTCTGCTACTCCAACCATTTTCTTCCATTTAAAAACATTCTCATACGTGAGACTTATGAGCAACCAGTCATCCTTTCCTCAGCTGTGCCTGCGACGACACGCCAACTTTGACACATTGGAATCATTCCACAAAACTGAATGTTATGCAGAGGTTATTGTCAGCTTTCGCGATACGCTCATACATGTAGTTCGTCGTATCATATCAGTAAGTACTACGACTAGTCGAGATCCACTTACTTACTAGATATGTTGGGAGTCTTACATTTGATTGTCCAGAGACAGGATACCGAACATAGTTTACCAATGCCGGATGTTCCATTTTCATTACCATAACCAATGAATCAATGAAAATTTCATGGTTATGTCAACCGCACAATTTTAACTTGTGAAACTAAAGTAAAGCACATTTGTGACACTTGTGCACCAATCTGTAAAATGCATGTCATAGAAAAGCGATGCCAACAGGATAAACTTGACGAGTGTGACATTCGCTGGGACTCAAAAGATCCACTGATATTCCAAATTAAACCAAAAAGGTACAAATGGAAGGAAGAGGACTCAACCTTCCATGAAGCTAGAATTCTGGTAAATCGCATCTATATTTGGATCGACCCAGCGTACAACCACAGTTTAGTTGACTGACATCACCCCAGCAATGGCAGGGTAGCTTCTATACATGAGAACTCTATTATTAGCATATACTAGAGATGACAACGTCCCCCTGGCTGCTTCATTAGATCTTCTCAGGCATTCTTCTTCAAGTTTAAAAACCTCTACAGTCCTTTTGATTGCCTTAATAATGATTATGCATCTTCTGGTAAAGAACTGCGTTATGGTTTGTGTGTAAAATACAAGGGCAGAATTCTTGGACGAATGGCACAACCTCCTAGACTATCATGTACTACTCCATCCATATTCCGATGACCGCAAACACTCTTCTGGATTGGCATAGAAATAATCCTCCTCTTTTGGCCTGTCTGGAATGACCAACCTTTCAGTTGAGCTCCCCATTCGCTCTGCATGAGCTTGTTTTACAGAAAACGAGAATTCATCCCAGGTCAATGATCCGTTACTGTATCTGTCTATTAGCTCAACCAAAAGCCTTCTGTCGAGTAGAATTGTCTTCTTGAAGCCAAGGAATCTGATGCTCATTAAGACAACAGAAACAAGGTAAGTATTATCCCGATTGTCAGATATGCAAGGGAAAATCACTGTCAAATTCCTCATTACAAAGAAGAAAACAAGATGGCTAGCACATCGTGAGACACATTAAAAACCTCCTCATCAATACATTAGTTCCAAAAACTATCTGAAAAGTGTTGAAATAGAAAAAGCTTTAGGTCAAATATATATTTCACAGCCAGAATAATGAACTCTGTCTGGAATTAGGGGCATACACAAGTTTTTGTCCTCTGACTGAGATAGAAAGTTAAAACTGGAAGGAAATGAATCGCAAAGATCATTTATCTGAAGTCAAAAGAAAAACACAGATCAGTTTGACTATAGCTGAAAAAATCACATGCAACAACATATTGACTTTTTGGTGGAAATGTACCTACGGTGCCCTTCAACAACTTTAGCCATGTTTCCATCATAGGTGGGAACAAATATATCACTTTCTAAAGAAACCAGATAATCTAGTGCTGCCATCTGGGAGGAATGGTTCTGGAAGAAACTAAGGTCTGACGGTTCCAATAGTGTTTCCTTCCTGACCTGTTTCACGACAATTCAAAAGCAACTAGTTAACAAAGGTGAGCATCGGAAATTTGCACATGTTTAAACACTTAAATACAAGTCCAAGCTACTAACCAGTCTGGGAAAATCTGCAGCAAGGCTAGCCATTCTCCTTTCTCCGCCATATATCTCACCAGCGGCTATATAGATCTGCATAGTTGAGTCAATGTCCAAAGCCCTCAATGTAAGGGCTGTCTCTTCTGGTGTTAAAGGGCATAATCCATCCTTCCTTTTCAAGTCAGAATTTATTATTTTCTCCTTCCACCAGGGATAAGCATATCTGTTGAAATAAGTAAACCAATTCAACATAACATTGAGATAATATTTCATGCAATTGGTACTGATAGTGAAGAAAGAAATAAACAAAGCTCACCTCATTCTTGTCAATTCTTCTACTTCATCCTTGTTGCAACCTTGAGTACATCCCGAAAATGCCAACATGTCCATTTCATATCTAAGGTGAAGCACCAGGAAAGGACCATTTTTCCTTAAAAGTCTAATTACTCTCTTACCCAATTCCTCAATCTGAGAAGTGAATCTCAGAGCACTAAAGTTTACACGACAACGCAGCTTCTGAATCTCCAGTGGTTGATGATTATTGGCTAATCGAGCATCAGTTCTATTTAGATGCACAACTTTGTACTTCCGTATCAAAGGAAGAATCTGTGCGCATAATGAAAAGGGACCAAAAAGAAAAAATCTAAATGAGACAAATAAATATGTAAGAGATTATAACAACCCTACATATGTCAAAAGGCTAAAGTGGCTGAAGTGGCAACACAGGTTATAGGTTTAATTAAGGTTAAGAAAGTAGATGCAAAATGATAGCAGTGATGGTCGGCATTTGTGGAATAGAAAGAAGGACTTTTCATAAAAGAACCAACCAGATTATGATAGTACGAAATATCTGACCAACTAACTGGTGCCATGGTATAAGTCATCCCTAGTTCCACTCTTCTCTTCAGTCTAGGAGGCAATTCTTTCAATATTCGGACCTCATCTCTCAATGAAGAGATAAAATGATCCACATCAAATATGTCTTGGAATTCACTGCCATGAGGTAAAAACAAAAGGGCGAGTTATGAGACAATGGTAAGAAAATTACAAAAATTCAAAATCAGCGATAATATTTCAATTTAAACAGACATGTTATCGAAATTGACCTCTTATGAAACCTTTTAGCAAGATAGGAATCGTGAAATTTTCAGTTTTGCAACGTTGATAGATAGTGAAATATTCTCTAGCTGCAAAAATTCATGAAAAGATAAGTTGACGCACCTTGGATCAGCCCAAAATGAGGTTTTATCCAGTTCTGGGACTATAAGAGTGACGTTTAGATGTCTGGCGATGGCTACCATATCGCAAATCTGTCATGAAGTACATGATTAAACTAAACGATCATTAGATAAGAAACATACGAAGATTGAATAGTATCAAACGGTACAACCATCCATTAAGAAGAGGTGGAACCCATGGCAAATTAAGCTGAGCAAATGACTCACCGCTGCCCTCATTTGATTGAGACCTCCATTGCATGAAACCATCAGATATCCATTGTTCTTATACACCCCTAGAAAAAAACAAGCCAACAATCCGATTCATCACCAGAAACAAAGAGAGAAAATAACCAAGTAATTCAATGGAAGAAAACAAGAAGCCAACGAGTTTGAAACACGCTGATTAAATGCATTATGTATTAGTTAAACTCGAGAGACATTTTGCAATAGCGTCGCTTTGTTAAAATGAACACTTGTCACAATGAAAAAGGATTTTATCCAGCTCCAAAAGCAATCTACCCATAAACACCAATCTGGGGCATCACGCCCCACGTAATAAAAAAAAAGTTTATTCTTGATCTGAAAACGAATGACCACTCACTCTTTGGTGTCAAAACGAGGGCGGGCACGGCGGGGACTTTCTCTTGCAAGGCGGAGATGGCGGATACTTCGTGAGAAAAACAAGAAGGCCAACCCTTCAAAACCCTCGGGCCCCACATCTCACCGATCGTCGTCAACTGAACGATGCAAGTCCATAATAGCACCGACGTGGTGGCTCGTATCATCCAAAGCTTCATTTTGGATCGTGATATAGTCTTCACCTTCTCCACACCTTTCACCAACCCCATCTATTCTCGTTATCTCTTTCACCCCTCTCTAACCTGCACATTTGCATAATACACACATGCACATTACCAGCTGTTTTCCCAATTTCTCCGAATCAATGTAGGCTTAAATAAAAGCCCAAGCTTCAACCAAACTACACCTGGCACGAAACTATAACCCAAAAAAGATCGAAACTTCCCTTCCTTGCCCTGTTTCCCCTATTCAGAATCTTCAAGATCCCAGCACTAAAAAAAATTCCCAAATATAGAACCCCCCAAAAATGGCACCGAGAATAACCCAATTTTAATTCAGATCGCGAGAACAAAATTAACAAAACAATCCCCAAAAGTTGAAAATGTTCACTTCATACGCTATTCAGGAAAACCCTACTTCACTCTCCCATTACCCAAAATATCATCCACCTCAATTCCCCACGATCTCTTAAAAAAATCCCGGCGAGAGAATCGAATCGAATCACAACTGGCCGGCGGCTACCAAACCATGTGATAAAAAATAGAGAAGAAGAGGAGAAAGAAAGAAAGAGAGAGAAGTTGGGGAATTTATTACGAAAACACCAACAATGGTCGCGACGTGGTCGTTATAAGAGGAAAAGGAAAAAAAGAAGAAGAAGCTAATGAATGGGTGTGAATTGTGAAACCAGACACCGTCTGTCACCACTCCCCTCGCATTCGGATGTTTTTGAGTTTTTTATTAAAAAAACAAATATTCTTACATCAACCCTGGGTGAATTCATGAGTGCCACTGCCAGCAGATAGCCGGGACCACTGGAGTAAATCTTTCAGGCCGTGGATTGCAGACACGTCGATGTTTCATACAGCGCGTTACTCTACGATTGGCTGTTGAGCATTAACTCTGTTGTCGATGCGCCGACAATATATCGCGATAGTTTCGCCGGTAATTGAACCATAAATAAGAGTTAGTCAAATTAAGTTGGTAATGGCGCCATTATACCGTCAAACTTTGGAATTTAATGATAGGAGTCATTTTAGGTCAATCTCCTAAATTTTTATAATAATCTAAAAAGCGAAAACCAAAGGGATAAAGTGGAAAACAATTTTAGCATCTCGCTTTCTATTTTTAGTATAAATATAATTTACGAAAGTAATATTCCGTTCACATTGAGAATGAACATGACACTGTTAATACCAATGTATAAAATAAAATAATAAATATTATTAAATGGCCCAAATTTTGTGGTTTAATTATTAAATTTTATGAGCCACTTAAAAAGAGATAATTATTAAATAAAATAATTATTATTGTACATATTTTACAACTTCTAATTATGTTGCTATTCAATAGAAAGCTTCATCTATTATGAAGCTTAATGGGCTTAATTTTACTAAAAGCTGGGAACAAGTTTAGTACAACCTAAAAATCCTAGGTGTTAACTTAGCACTCCACACCAAGACGTTGTTGCTCTTACTAATACTAATAATGCTAAAGAAAAATCTTTCATTAAACTGTGGGAATAATAAAATATAATAAGGTTAACATTACGCAAATGACTATAACTAGCAACATTAAGGCTATAATTTCTATAACTGAAAATACCAAGAAGTATATTATTTGTTGAAGATGTTTCTTAGTCTAACTTTGCTAATAAGTCACTTGTTGGGTATGCTAACTACTATAGAGTTTAATGGTTATCATACTATGCATGAGCATATTACTAAAATGACAACTACAACATTAAGATTATGATCTATAAGAATGGAAGTGAGTGAAGGTTTCCTTTTGTAATTTATTATTAACTCCTTACCTTGTTAATATGTCTATTCTAAATGAGTTATAATACTATAACAAATTTATTAACTCCTTGCCTAGTGCTTTAGTATGTTTCCAATTAAATTTAGTGAAAATTCCTTATATTACTCGGTGGATTGATTCTGGATGTAATACTTATATTACCAATTCGATGTAAGGATTACTTACAATCCAAACTATAAATCCAAATGAAAAATTAGTCTCTATATGAAACCAAGTCAAAGCTTCAGTTAAAAATGTTGGAACCTATCGTTTGATTTTAGACATTAGACATCATTTAGACCTTTTCCAAACTCTTTATGTTCCTATTATTTCTCAAAACCTAATTTCTTTGTCAAAACTTGATATTGTTGGATATTCTTTTAAACTTGATAATGAATGTTTTAGTTTGTTCAAATATATTTGCCTTAATGGTTTTGGTGTCATTTAAAATGGATTATATAAATTAAAACTTGATAATCTTTTTTTTAACTCTATTAACCTTGTATTATAATGTTAGTAATAAACAAGGTTTTATAAGTGAAACTTTAACTTACTTGTGGCATAAATATTTTAATCATATATCTAAAGAAAGAATGATCATATTAGTATAGAATGAAATACTTCTAGTTTTAGATTTATTGATCTGGGCATTTATATGGATTGCATTAAATGAAAAAATATATAATGCACAATTAAGAAAGAAGTTACAAGAAACACATAACTCCTTAAAATTATACACATTGATATGTATAGGCCTTTCAATGTTCTTTTTTGTTTAGTGAAGAAAATGTTTTTCATAACTTTTATTGATGAATTTTCACATTATGACTATATTTATTTGCTGCATAAAAATTGCAACCAATAGATGCCTTAAAGGTTTTCCTTAGTGAGTAGTAAGATAGTTAGATAAAAAGGTGAAAATAATCAAATCTAATAGGGGTTGTGAATATTATGGGAGATATAATGTCCTATTCTAATTGCTAAATTTATTGAAAAGAGAGGAATATACGCTTAAAACATAATGCTAGGTACACCACAATAAAATAATGTAGCTAAATGACTTAATTATACTTTAATGGACATAGTTAAGAGTATGATGAATTATTGTTCTTTACCCTTATCATTGTGGATGTATGGTTTGAAAACTAACATTTATTTACCAAATAAAGTTCTCAGTAAAGCAGTTTCTAAGACACCTTTTAAACTATGAACATGAAGGAAATCTAGTTAAAGCACCTACATGTTTGAGGTTGCTTGACAGAAGTAACAATCTAATTCAAGAACAACCAGTGGATTCTTCATTTGTTATCCAAAAAAGTATAAAAGATATAGATTTTATCATCCTAACCATAGTATGAAGTATGGGATACTGTTAAATCCCTAAAGAGATGTAAGATAGTCGAGTGCAAATATGTCTTTAAGATCAAATGTGACTTTAATGTTAATATCAAACAATATAAAGCTAAACTTGTCACAACAATTACAATCAAAAGGTTAGTATTGATTATACTGAGACATTTTTCTTGCTTTGAGAAATGACTTATTCAAAATTATTATGGAATGGTATCTCATTGTGATTTAGAACTCCATTAAATGGATGTGAAAACACCTTTCAAAATGGGACTTTAGAGGAAGGAATACATATGGATTAATGTGAGGGCACATTGAAGGAAAGAAAATATATGGTGTGTAAATTTAAGAAATCAACATATGGACTTAAGCAAGCCTCTCGATAATAGTATCTCAATTTTAATGATATCATTATTCTTTTGGACATAAAGAAAACATTATTGATAGATGTATATATCTAAAAGGTTAGTGGAAACAAATTTATGTTTCTAGTCTTATACGTTGATGACATCTTAGTTACTATTAATGATCTCAGTTTATTACATGATACCAAGAAGTTCCCTATAAACATTTTGATATGAAATATATGGGTGAGGCATCTTATGTGATATGAATTAAAATATTCTGTGATAAATCACAAGGAATGTTAGGATTGTCTTAAAAAACACATATTAACAAAATTTAAGAGAGATACAAAATCAAAAAGTGCTCTGCAAGTATTGTTTCAATTCAAAGAGGATATAAATTTAGTCTTAAGCAATGTCTAAAAAATGAATTTGAACACAATAAAGTGGAAAAAATTGTTATACATCTATTATTGGTAGTTTAATGTATGCTCGTACCTTCAATAAAGCAGACATTAGTTTTACTATTAGAATGCTAAGTAGATACCAAAAGTTATACTCCAATAGTAAAAAGTTGCAAAGAAAGTATTCAAAAATTATTAAGGAATAAAAGATTATATGATCACTTATAAGAGATTTGATCATCTTGAGATAATTGGATACTCAAAATTAGACTATATTGGATGTATTGATACAAGAAGATCCACATTTGATTATTTGTTTCTTTTAGCTAGAGAAGCAATTTCATAGAAGAGTGTGAAATATTCTGTCATTACTGCTTACACTATAAAAGCTGAGTTTTTGACATGCTTTAAGCACATTATTTATGGTTTATGGTTGTGCAACTTTATTTGAGGACACGGGATTATCAACAATATTGCCAAATCATTTAAAATTTATTGTAATAATTCCAAAATAATCTTCTTTTAAAAAATGACAAGTATTCAAAGGATGGTAAACATATGGAAATTAAAAACTTCGTTGTTAAAGAAGAAGTTCAAAAACAAAGAATGTCAATCAAACATATTAGTACAAAAGCATTAACACCAAAGATGTTTAATGAACATGTCAAAAGAATGGCATTACTTGGTTCCATGATTGAACAAAATATTATTACTTATGTATTTTATGCATTTGACACTCCGAACTGATTTGCGTATTGTTTTTGATATTTAAGTATCTTTTTTGTTGTTGTTAGTATATATACATGAATGATTATGTGAATTTTATTACAAAAACAGATTATTTGAATTTTAATAGGATTTGTCTTTTACAAAAACATTATTATAAAACCATTACGATATATATCATTATAGAACATATAAGTTTTAAACTAGTTTTGTGATATATAGAAGGGAGTACAACAACAACAACAATAACAACAACCTAGTAAATGTCTTGTTAAACGTAAGGTCTAAAGAGATTCAAAAGTGTGCAGTCTTATTCTGAGCTGGTAGAGATGTTGTTTATGATAGACTAGTAAATGATGCATATTAAACTAATAAAGCCATAATAATAAATAATAAAATCAAAATTAAAATAGACA
>JAOTAZ010000007.1:11858837-11878469 GCA_025629785.1 Erythroxylum oxycarpum | reverse complement strand
TACCAATGACTTTACCTTTGTTGTTGTCTCCAAATGTGACATATCCTTGATTCTTTGGTCTAATTTCTGCAAATAGGCTCTTGTCTCCACTCATATGCCTTGAACATCCACTATCAATGTACCATGTGCTTGATGAATTTTCATTCCTTGCTTGTACCTACAACAGAAACATTCTTTCTTCTTATAGGTACCCAAGTCATTTTGGGTCCATTTTGGTTAGTCATATAAACCACATTAGAAGGTGTGGTACCTTTTTCCACCTAGATTTTCTTAACCTTAACACATCTCCTAATACTTTTACATGCAATTTCTGTATGACCATCTTTCAAGCATCCAGCACATTGAGCAACTTTTCCATCTTTAGTGAATTTGGAAATCAAGGAACAATCTCTATCAATACCTAACTAGTGATTCTCCTCTAATCATTAAGCTTACAATAAAGATGATAAATAATTGAAGTAAGGCTCGATATAGCTAGATACACTTGAATGTGCAGATAGAAATTTTGAGTAATAACAATGTTGATTATGAAAGATGATCAGAAAGCTTTTCTATTTTCGACTCTAATTGATCTCTTGATCTTCCTTTATTTATTTGCAGGCTTCTGGATCAATATAGACGTTGTAGATCATCTATTAGCCGTTGCTTGATATCTTCTAGCCGTTCCTTGATTTCCTCCTTTCCATTTATGATTGATCTAGATGAATTTTACTCAGTTTCACCTGATAGTCGGTTAGTCAAGATGTGTCAGTCGACTGGAACTAGTGTTTTTATGAAACATTTCATCTTCGCTCTTCGATCAGTTGACTAGTATGTTTGTAGTCGACTGGAATGATTGCAGTCGACTGGAGTTGTTTGTAGTTGACTGGAACCAACGATTTTATGAAAATTTTATCTACGCTCCACGATCAATCGACTGGAATGATTTTAGTCGACTAGCACAATTGTCCAACTTACAGATCTCTTGTTTTTAGTCGACTTGCAATATTCTGGTCGACTTGTTTAACCCCCACTTAACAGATATGTTAATTTTTGGTCGACTTGTGATGTTCTGGTTGACTGGAACAAACTCCAACGGATAGATTTAATCAGATCTCCCATAATCTTCAAGTTTGAGTGTTTCTTGTTCGTTGAAGATTATTTCCTTGTGGATTTCATCAGATCTTCCCATAAAGATTACTTCCTTGTGGATTTCACAATGATTTATATCTTGCTCATCAAGGATTAATGTTGTCTTCACCTGAAATAATTTCTTAACCAATTCTATACATTTTATTATTATCAAAACATAAGTAGGATTTAATTTGTCAACCACCATTGGTCCAACAAAGGGGATTCACAATTTGATGACCATTATCTTTATTGATTATATTCTTAGTTTAATCTCTACTTTAGTTAGCTAATTGTGTTAATATGTTTTGTCTTATTGCTTTAAATTTAAGTTTAATCAATCTCCATTGCCATAATTTGTTAGACTAGATAACAGAAAAATGGTTAATATTAGTAATTATAGTCCTTATACTCACTAATGCTAGCTACACTATACTATGAGCTTGTGATAAAACAACAATTAGAGGCATATTAGGCATAATTTAATAGCTCTAATAGAGGTTTATAGCGAGAATGATGAGCTCAATGCTAATTATGGTGATCTAGGTTTTGAGGTTCAAGGGTATAAATTTAAGGCCAAAAGATGAGTTAGGTATTATTACGAGCAAAAAATGAAGCTTAGAGTTTAAGAATGAATGGATGAGAATTCTGGCATAATCAAAATGACGAAACCTTTCTTTAAGCTTAAGATTGATCATAAAGCTTATTTAGAGTGGGAGACAAAGATAAAATTGATATTTGACCACAATAATTAATCTAAGGAGTGGGAGACAAAGATAAAATTGATATTTGACCACAATAATAAATCTAAGGAGAAGAAGGTATTGCTAAAAGTAGAAGAGTTTATCTATTATATCATCATTTGTTGAATAATAAAAGAAGAAATTGTGTATAAATCGTAAAGAACTATAAAAAAAATTGAAAGCTCTCATGAGAAGGAGATTTTGGCCACACCACTATTATAAAGATTTGTTTAAGAGGTTGCAAAGTCTTACTTAAGGGCCCTCAAGGGGTGTAGCTCGATGGTTGAGAGCGGGGTTTGACTTTGGTTAGGTCCCAGGTTCGATTACATGCTAGCCCCTCTTGTAAGAGCCTGGGGCAGCTGGAGTTTTACCTGTAGGTAGAGAACTAGTTGGGCCCTCAATGATGAGGTGCG
Organism: Erythroxylum oxycarpum; assembly: GCA_025629785.1. NCBI lineage: Eukaryota > Viridiplantae > Streptophyta > Magnoliopsida > Malpighiales > Erythroxylaceae > Erythroxylum > Erythroxylum oxycarpum. The sequence continues at coordinate 11,876,203 of JAOTAZ010000007.1, read as the reverse complement.
CCCACTTGGCCCGCCTGTAGGGTGGTGCGCCAGTTGGGCCCTCAGAGAAGTGTGCCCGCTTGGCTCGCCTACGGGGTTTCCTCGAATCCCCAAAAAAAAAAGTCTTACTCAAGGATAGAAAGTATGGAAGAATATCATAAAGAGATCAAAGTTAAAGGAGGATAGAGAAGTAACTATAATGAGGTTCTTGAATGACTTAAATAGAGAAATAACCAAGATAGTAGAGTAACTATTATATAGCACTAAAAGATATGATACATATGGCTATAGATGAGCAGAGACAGTTAAAGTGTAAATATTATTCATATGCTCCACTAGTATTAGTGATTTTTGGAAAGATGATGTCTACAATTATAGCACAAGTAAAATTGATTCTCAAACCTCTTGAAATAGAGACATTAAATGTTTTCATTGTTTAGGAATAGGCAATATGACTTTCCAATGCCGAAATAAGAGGGTTACAATCATAAGGTGTAAGTGATTTTGAAGAAAAGAAATCTAGGCCAACATTTGAGTATGCTATTAAGAGGGATGGTTTGTCATACAAAGAACATTACGCTTCAACTCAAGGAGAAAAAAAATATTTTATACTAGATGTCATATTTATGAAATGGTATGTACTATAACTATTAATGGAGGAAGTTACAGTAATTTAGATAACACTTCCTTTCTAGATAAGTTTAGTTTTTCTACTATGAAACTTCTAAAGCTATGTAATTTCAATTCCTTAATGAATATTAGGAGATCAAAGTTAATAAACATGTTTTGATTTTTGTTTCAAGAATATGTATACTTTCATGACAGAAGATAAACCCATTACTCTTATACCTTTTACAATTAGGTAAGTTTATGATTAACAACTGAGATTGAAAAGAGATATTAAAGAAAAGAAGAGTCAGAGGGTGAAAAAGGGAAGTAATATGAAAAAAAATTTCATACTAATAAGCATATAATTTTATCCTTTTATAAATAGGTTTTTTCCTATTTTGATATAGGTGATGATTTAAGACCGAATCCTTTTGAAGAATGGAATGATGAAATAAACCAAATGTAGGATACATTTTATATAGGCTTGGATTAATTACAACAACAATTATTAATAAAGATTTGGAGGAAAAACACTCAACTTTGGTTTAACCTAATCTCCAATACAGGTATGAATTAGACCATTTCCAACTTCAAAAAGTTACAAAAGGATCCACAGTCCCTACCACATGTATTTTATAAATTTTGTTTAACTTCAAATTGAAGATCCATAGTCTCAAACATGGACGTGTCTCGGACTGTGCCCATTGGTATTGAAAAGTTTGTAACCAATGCGGCCTGACCTACGGTTTTGTCCTAGACTATGCCACTAAAAACGCTCACTTTTTAATAATAGTATTTAAGGTAAGCTTCTTTTAATTAGAACAACTTTCGAGTTCTTGGTTATTTGAGACCCGCTAAAACTTCTTTTACTTATTCTTCATTAAGCTTCAAACTTATCAAAGAATTCCTTCTTTTGGTTTTGCAACATTTAATGAATTTGGTTCTTAATTATTTATTATCAATGGTCTTTTTTTTGTATATATGTTTTGACTTTCTTGAGTTTGATTCAAACTTGTTCACATGTTCTCTAGGGTTTATTCTTTGATGGGTTCACATCAATAAGTCAAGCTTTGTTTAGTCATTTAACAAATGAAGTCCAAAAGATGCACAAAAACATCCAAGCTCTTATGTTCAAATTAAAGGTTTTACTTGGGCTTAGTCTAAAATCCCAAATAAATGATGTCTTATGTTTTTATATTTTTCATTTTAGATGTTAAAATTAAAATAAATGCTCACTACATTTTACATTATTCTTTAGTTAATTAGAAAAATATCATCAGTTAGACCTTAACTCAAAAGAGTTAAAAACCAACTTACACTTTTTAAATCTAATTAGGTGATGAGATTAATCAAAAGAATCAAACTTAAGGAATCTTCTAGGATTTTCTTATTTGAGGGAAGAAAAAAAATAGGATTTTAAATTTAGAAAGAAAGAGAGAGAGGGAGCGGGGGGAGAGAGAGAGAGAGAGATTAGAATTAGTTGGAAAAAGAAAGGAAAATATAAATATATTGAAATTTATCAACCATTGGATTTGAGGAAAGATCAAGACCCCTGGATGGCCAAAGGTCTTTTGGTCTTTTCCTTTTTTATTTGGTAAGCCCTGATTTCTTATACTTTTTTGGTAGTCTCCAAACCCATTCTCAAAATGGTTTTCTTCCTTCCTTCTCACGTTCTACTCCTTCTCCATAATCAAGTTGCTTACTACTTTCACAGTTGAATCTCTCATTGATTTCCTCTCCTTTTACTATGTTTAATTCTTTCATTCCCACGCTTATTTTCATCTTCACATTGTATTTTAGTTTCGTTTCCAGTAGTTTTATCTATCTTTCTATAATAAAGTAGGGTGACGACTCCATTGAATGTATTTATTCAATATTCAATCCCATCTCTATTAAAGTGTTTGAAAAACGTCAATAACACCTTATTTTTCATCTTTCATCTTAAAGTTTTATTAGCAGTTATATCCCTTTGGCCCACTAGATAACCTAAAAAAACATTTTATACATTTTATAAATCAAGCCTCAAATTTGTCTTTAAATGTAAAACATTAGTAGCACAGAAAGATATCAAAACACCTTCAAATGGTCATATATAGGTAATTATAATGTTAATATCTTAAAAAGGTTTTCCGAGATAACCTTTTTCAAGGAATCTTATACAAAATGTAAGTAGAAGAAAGAATACACTCATACATGATAGTTTGATTGGTTTATTTCTAATACCAATATGAATTAACCAAGTACATGGTGTATCTAAAGTTAGTACCTGCAAGTACAGGTTGATCACACGAGCGCAATGATTACCTTTCTTCTATTATCTAGCTTAAGGATTGATTTTGAATTTTAACAAAGAAAACTAAAACTTAAACAATTAAAAGGCAGCAATTTTAAACACAGAGACAAAAGAAATCACTTAGAAAACAATCAATATCAAGAATTAATATCTAGGTTATGAATCTCCCTAAAACCCTTAAACAATTAACCTTTTATTATGTAATTGTTTTATAACTATTGGACCGTGTGCGAATAACTCATTTGAGACTACTAACAACTAATATTAGAATTATCAACAAATAACGTTTAGGTTAAAGGTACTAAGATTGCTTTATCGATTTGTGAATTCCACTATTAGGTTTGACCATAATTTAAAAGATTTATGTCGATCTATTTCTAGGTTTGCAATCAACTCCTTTTAATTATGATAGATCTATTCATGCATAGATTTTTTAATCTTTATGTTATAAAATCAAATTATGTACTAATATTCCAGCTATATTAGAACATATATTAAACATATAATTGAATCACAATAGATCAATCAATAAAATTGCAATAGATAAAAGAATCAAACATGTTATAACCAAACTAAGGTTCATCTCACCTAGACACTAAAGATGTTTAGTTATACATAATAGAAAATGAAATCAAACATAAACTTGAAGAAAAACGAATAGAAAACAAAGAGTTCATAACTCTAAATCTCCATTTCTCCTCTATCAAATGTTTTTGCAACTTTGAGGTTGATGTTGTAATCTATTGGATCTTTTGATGATTTCATAGTGTTTTCCACTTCTCTAGATCAATATCGTCCATTCTAGATGTTCTCCACATCTGGAATCATATCTAAAAGTTTGCCCCCACATTTTGCCTTCACTCACATCTACTTATAGCAATTTTTAGGATTTCTAGCAGAAACATGTTCTAATACACGGGTGTGTACTAGACCTTGTATAATCCAAAATCTCTAGAATTCATGAATATGCACACTATGAGGGACTTACATGGCCATATACACAGCCTTGTATCCCTTAAATGCTTCAAATCTTCGTTTTATGTCGTATTTTATCTGAATTCTTCTCCATTTGGTCTATAAAGGCAATCATATCTTATAAATGCACTTAAAGCGAATTAAGTACCAAATATACGATACAACTATAACATATCGAGGAAAATACATCAACTATGGGTGTATAAATATGATCAAATATACATCTATCAAACATTGCCACACTTAGACTATGTTTGGCTAGACATAAGGTTTTTAATATAATGGAATGAAATGGTTTATAATGGAATGGAATGTAAATGGATGTAATACTAGAAAATTGTTGTTTGGGAGGGATTGAAGGGTTCATAATGTAATATAGTAAAATGTTGTTTGGAATAAGAGTTTATAATGTAATATAATGAAAAGTTGTTTAATATTTGACATTCTATCATAAACCCCCGAAATCGAATGTTTCTGATTTTTACTATTTAAGATGGAATGAAATGTAATATGAAACCCTCCTCTTCCTTCTCATTCCATCATAAACCGTCCTCCCAAACGATGGAATAATATTACATTTCATTCCGTTCCATTAATAAACTCCCAACTAAACATAACCTTAAGCTTTTGCTTGTTCTCAAACAAACTATAATCAAAATTATAAATATTACAACATCCATCCTTCATTAATTTAATCTATCCATTTATACTACAAACCATCATATCCTGTTTAATCAAATTAACATACCATTAAATGATTTTGTTGATTATTTCAAGAGTAAAACTAACCCTCCAACTTCAAGTCAATCACTTTTATGCTTTTCATACAACTTCTAAGATTAGTGTTGTAGGATCTTGGACCTACATATCCCTCTATCTCATCCCTTTAGTGTACACTTTTAAAGTCATCATGTACTATCCAAGGCCATTGCATTATTGAATGAATATTTCTCAATTTCTCTGGTAAGAATTTCCTTTAAAATTTGAAGTTTGAGGTGTATAAAAATGTGATATTTATTATGTGATTTCTTCGAGCAATGTCACTTTAAAATGCATCATCTATTCATTTGAATTAATCGGGTAAATCATTGAACTTCTATGGTCAAAAGCCACTATTATAAAACCAAAATGGTGGTGCCAGGAGTCTCCAAAAGCTATCCAAAATTCTAAGTTTTGACATGCTTCCTGCCTTAGATTAGTTTCTAGTAATCCCAATAAACAGTCTTAGTTCTTGGCAAATTCTCTAGCAACAGCTCGTTCATTAGGGAAATTTATGCCTCTAAAATTTCATACAATAATGGACATTAAATTGACAGAGAAGTTACAGGGGTCTTACCCTTACTTTTTCTTCCTATTTTCCTCTTTCTATTACTTTGAAATTCTCCTTGTGCTTGTCCATTTTGTCTTTTCCTGGATTATTCTTCTTCAGGAAATTCTTTGTTTGGTTCTTGATGAACTTCAACTAAAGTGTTGCTTGCGAAGTGCACTAGTATATCACTGTTTATTTCATATGCATTGCTTGAATTTCCTTATATTCGTACCATTGCTTCCTCTACTCTAATTGAGTTAATGGTAGGTTTTGCATTTAGACTAGAGATTATATTTTTGGTTAAGGGCTTGTTCAGTCCCTTCCACTGAAGTTGAACTTCCAAGGTTCACCAATTCCTCTTACTCTCCTCTAAGTTCTTAAACCTATGCGCGCTCTCAAGTCTCAAACAACAGGTTAAAAGCAATGCATTAAGAATCTATGGTCACAATTTCTCAAATGTTGACAATCCACCATTTCTGAAGAAGTGTCTTTTCTTATGTCCTTGTGCTAGTACAATAAGATTTCATAACCATCTTTTAAATTAATATGGGTGATGAAAATTAGTTGAGAAAAAGGTTGTTGAAGAGATATACGAACATGAAAAAAAATGTCGAACTCCATGAATTGAGCGATTAGTGACCTGGATGTGCCACCATCTGACAAACACCAAATAACCACAGCAAAGAAGACTCTGCTGACTGACAATCATCTTAGAATATGCCTTTCTCGGGTCTCAGCTACAATTGTGAATTTGACAAGGAAACAGTCATTATGCAACAACCTCTAGAAGTTTTTCTTTTAACTATTTTCAATCTTTATTTTGTTTAAACAAATAAAATTTAGCATACAAATTGATCAAAGTTTAATGTCTGAAAACAAAGGTGAACTACAAGAAAATAACAATTTTGCGATAAAAAAATAGCAACGGTAAACAAACCACCGACAGAATATATAAAGACGTCGGTAAATATGTCATGAAAAGTTGAATTTAGCGACAGAAAAATCCTATCGGCAAGTAAGGCGGGAATTGGTATATCTTTATATTTGTATTTTGCAAACAGCGTTACCATCTAGGTATTAATTTCATTCAATAGAAAGATGACATATGGTTATGTTTTATGCAGGTAGAACGACCCATCGATTTGTTGAAATGTAATTTTCTATCTGAAGAGACTTTCTAGGAGACAGGCTCGGTTGAATTTTATGGAACTCATTAAAGTCTACCGTACCATCTCTTTCTCCGAGAGATTTGCGTAAAGATGACAAGTCTGGAATATTTAATGCTTCCGGTTCAACTCGTGCAGGAGAAAGAACATACCTTCTGTAAGCAAACATGACCAAAGCTCCTCACTGACATTTAACAGAACGCAATATGAATAGCTGAGGTTACGGTTAACTTACTAAAGTCAAGCTTCTAATCAACAAAATAGACGAAACTGGGTGGTGGTGATTGAATTGTCGGAGTAAATCAATCTAAAGATTTATAACTTCAACATGTAATAAAAAAATCGTAGGTTACTTAAATTTGAAAAAATATATAGATGATTGAAAATGTAAATCAAATTTATTAATTAATTTTAAAAATAAAATCATATTTTTATTTTATTTTGCAGAAAATGTTGATAAGAGGTGACACCTGCTTGGCACACCAATGTCAATATATGTTAGGCACGATGGTGCCATTGGTGTGTCACCATTTTTGTTTAAGTTGCATTGTTTTGACCACACAACATTAGTTGGTGTTGATGATCATAATTCACGTCCTGACCACGCCGATCTCTTCGATTTCATTTTCAAATTAGAATATCAAAATGACAGCTATGGAGAATCAACGACGTCTCTCAATTCAACTCGTGAAATTCTCCCACATCTTGGTTCAATTATTGGCTACATTTAATACAGATCTTCAACATTGTGAACTTGCTATATTAACCAGTATATGTACCAATCATTTTAATTACAACAGTAGTTTGCTCCTTTTAATTACAATAGTAGTTTATATGTTTACCATCATTTTATTAACAATAAGAATTATTAAGATAAAACGAAATGATAAAGTGAACGATTCAAAAATTTTACAAGTAAAACAATCGAGCCGAATATTTATTAGTCAAAATATTCATGACAATAAATTATAACTTTTTGTACCTATTTGTCGCAAATACTTCCACCGAACTCACGACTCTTTAAAAATGTTGCATTTTATTTTAATTTTAATTAATTGTATAATTATACTGTTTCTAGATCTCTCAAATAAAATTGTTATAATTTTTAAGAAAATGGTATAAATACTGTAACTGAATCATTTCCTATGAATTTTCGATTATAGTTCATTGCTAATAACGAACATCATCTATCATGTAACAAGTTGTTCATTTCCATTTCCCCCTTCCGATTATTTGTTACAAATGAGAGTTCCAAACATCTCAATGTAGAATTCTGTGACATTCTTTTGGCAATATAATAATAAAGTGGGGCCTATAACAAACAAAAATTGAGGGTACGGACCTCCAAAATTCAGTCAGCATTCAACAATAAATTCATTTACTAGCTAATATTATATATTTTGTGTTGAAAATTTGTGTCCCATGCACAACCAAAAAAAAGGACTTTATGATTTCTTGAATGATAAAATCATTTTAATAAATAACATTGTTAAGATTATGGTATATATCTCATTATTTAATTTTGCCATTTTTTATTATTGGATATGCAAATAATGATTAAAAATATAAATCAAGAAGTCTTACTTAAATTGAATTCTTGGATAGAGTTGTTATACAAATATAACTCTATCTTGAATCAAGATTCACGTCAATCATGTTTTCTCTAGAAATATGGACAATGCAAGGTGACATGTGGGTGGTCTGAGTGAAGGTTTTAATGTCTTAAATTTTAACTACTGCGTGACTCTATTCTTTGCGGGATATACATGAGTTATTATGTGATTTGTAGTGTGGTGGACGTGGGCGTGATTTTCTGGAGAGTTGGTCTTATTGCGTGGGTCACTCTGTGCTATCCACATTTTTGTAGTAAAATACGTAAGTGTTTTTGTGAGGTTTTTCTGGTGTGAAGAAATTTGAAGACAACTAAAGGTGGGTTGATACCAGCGTGACCCAGCTCTTACACTTGAAGCAGTATTTACTTGGTGAAAGTTTTGGGTTGGGTGTTTAGCTGATGGGTTGTGCGTGATTTGATTGTTGCTACACACATACGGGCTAAATTGATGAAGACTCATGAGTATCTCTTGGTCTGTGTCTTTGGTTTGTTCTTATTGTTGGCGAATGAGCAGATCACATGGTAGTGGAATGCAGAAAATTTCAAGGCAATAGCAGATTGGTAGCTAGTTTCATTGGTGAACAACTATCAAAACAATCTTCAGAAGAGCCGAAAACTTTGGGGGGTTATTCTTTGTTTCTTTCTCAAGTGTTTTAATTTATGTTGAATTTGTTTAATCACTTGAGTTGTTTAGTTTGTTTCATTATCATTAAACATTATTTGAGAAAATCCTCTGTTGAGGTTAGTAAGAGGCAGTCGTACTATTGGGTGTGAAATTCTTTCATAGATAGTGAGGATGAGGGATAGTGTCAAGGGTTGAGTGATGTCGGCTCAGTAAAGCCTTGTATAAAACTATTATTGTTAGTGAAAGCATTAAACTGGGTGAGGGCCCCACATACTAGACAAAGTGTGTAGAATTGAGTTACCAAATTTCGGTGTTGATCTATTAAATTTCATATTTGTTTTTCTGATTTTGTTTGTGGCGAAAAATTAATAGTTGTTGATACAGTTACTTTATATCTAGTAATCGACAGATACAGTTACAAGTAACTGTGGCAGAACCTTACAAGTAATTGCGATCAAATTGAGAAGTTTGCAATACATTCACCCCCTTCAATTTTTTTCAATTGGTATCAGAGTGGGTCACCAAATCAGAACTTGGCAGCAAGTTGGTGCAGATCCAAGTTTTGTGAACATGGCTACAAGAGAGGTGCGTCACCACTATTGGACAGCTCTAACTATCCTACATGGAAATCACAGATGAGAGTCTTTATCCAAGCTCAAGGTACAAGTATATGGGTGAACACATTCGATGATTACTAACGATAAAGAAGAGGCAGTTCAAAAAGATCTATCTGAATGGACAAGAGCCGAAGAAAAAAGTGCACTTGGAAACTCATAAGTAATGGATGCAATTTTTAATGTTGTTAATAAAGGATGCTTCTCAATGATATCAACCTGTGAATCGACTAAAGAAGTATAGGATGCTTTGCAAACTATTCATGAAGGGTTCAAATTTCTAATAGCGTCAAAACTATAACTGTTAGCTATGAGATTTGAAGAACTGAAGATGGATAAAAATGAGACTATTAGGGAATTTCATGAAAGATTGTGTGATATAGCGAATCAAGCACATCAACTTCGGAAGAAATATTCTAACTGAAACTAGTCAAGAAGACGTTAAGATCACTACCTCCAAGATTTATTCCAAAAATTGTAGTAATCAAGGAGGCTCATGACATCAGTGACTTTTCATTGGAGAAGGTAATTGTAATTCTTATCGATTTCGAAATGGATTTGTTGAGGGGCAAACAAGAAAAAAGCAAAGGATTGGGACTACAAGCTAAAACTGGAAAAGGCATCAATGATATAAAAGATGAATTTGATGAGACTGAGGATATGGAATTATTGACAAGATCAGCAAGTGGTTAAAGAAAGTGAAGAAGGATATATCCGAGTTTAGGCAAAATAGTAGGAGTTCATCGAACAACAAATGAAAACTCAGAAGCGTGAAAGAAAAGCAAGGAGAATTCAATGTTATAAGTGTCAGGGCTTCGGATATGTTCAAGCGGAATGTGTTAATACTTTGAAGAAGAGAAAAGGGAAATCTTTTACTAGCACTTAGAGTGAGAATGAATCTGAAAGTGAGTATAGTAGTGAAGAAGAAGCTGTGAATAGTATTGCGTTAGTTATTTTGTATAGCAAAAGTCTAGTTACTTATTTAACAATAACCGAAAAGGAAGTAACTGAAGGTGAAAAAGTGAGTAAATCAGGAAATTTCTTGAAAAACGTAGACAATTTAGCTCAGAGCTCAATCTCAGATTATGAAAGTGATGACAGTACTTCAGATTATAAAAAGTAAGGTATTTATTGAGCTTATGAGTTAATGTATAGTAAATGGGTCGAACATGTAAGAAAAATGAGAATTTGAAGGAGGAAAACTCTTCTATGAAGGACATCAAAATTTCAAAAAAAAAACTTTTCTATGAAGAACATCATTCAAGATCTAGAGAAGAAGTTGTTGTCTACATTAGATGAGCTTGGTGAAACAAAATTGAAGTTGGTCTATACAGAAAAAGGAATAAGAATGCTAAATGGAGGTACCAAAAAGTTAGAAAAGTTATTGAAAATTGGTAAGGCGAAAGGAGACTTTCAAGGCATTGGCTATAGAGGTAAATGTTTCAAGTCGAATGATGAGAAAATTGGTGCAACCAGATCTATCCAAGGAGATATCTCAAAGAAAAATTAGAGGCTCATACCTATATGTCACTTTTATGGAGTAATTGGGAACATAAGACTGAAATGTTACAAGTTATTACAAATGATGTTTCAAATGGATCAAAATCGAAAATCTAGACACTCTCCATTAAATTTCCAGCAGTAACCCATAATGTTGAAGCATACTTTGGTTAGAAAAAACCAATTTCACGAATCAGGTCAATGAAGCAAGAACTACAAATTGCTCAGATCTGCAGTTAGTTACTACTTGTGAAGAAACTATTCAGACAGAAGATAAGTCTATTACTTCAGAAGAAGAAACCAATGACAGAGATAATATGACAAGAAATAAGGCTAGGTTAGAAATTTTTTAGAGGCATGGGTTCTATGTGCTTTACATGTTTGAAGTGTTTTTTAGTGTTTAAAAACATGAAAAGTATATAAAAAAACATGTTTGTCTTCTTTAGTTCTTCTTTAGTTTCTATGTTGCCACCGTCGTCCCATCTTTTTAGTAGTTTGCATTTTGGCATCTACTTGGCTCCACTGATGATCCATCCTCATCCTCATCAAGCTTCAACTCTCTCATAAATCGTGCATCATTTTGGACTTATCTCTCGGGCATTCTTCATTTTGAAATTGTTTTGTCCCAAGGGGAGACATCATGTTGTTTTTTATGACTATTACATTCAAGGGGAGATTTTTAGGTATCTCCATGACTATTAGTCTTGCTTTTCGGCATCTTTTTGTCCCAATGGAGAGAAATTTGGATGATTAGATAATTATTCATTATTATTTCTTTAGATGTTTCTTGAACTTGAAGAATTTGATGGATGTTCTTTGGAACTTGATTTTGGGTTAAGGGGGAGTATTGTGACTTCAATACTTATATATTAGATTATGTTATTCAAAAGGAGTTTCATATTTATGACAAAAATGCCAAAAAGGGGGATATTGTTAAGATATATATTATATATCTCGTTATTTAATTTTGGCATTTTTAATTGGATATTCAGATAATGATTAAAAATATAAATCAAGAAGTCTTACTTGAATTGGATTCTTAGATAGAGTTGTTGTGCAAATATAACTCCATCTTAAATGAAGATTCACGTCGATCATGTTTCCTCTAAAGATATGGACAATGCAAGGTGACGTGTGGGTGGTGTGAGTGAAGGCTTTAATGTCTTGAATTTTTACTGCTGCGTGACTCTATTCTTTGAGGGACCTATGTGAGTTATTATGTTATTTGTAGTGTGGTGAATGTGGGTGTGATTTTTTGGAGAGTTGGTCTTATTGCATGGGTCATTCTGTGTTGTTCACATTTTTGCATCAAAATACGTGAGTGTTTTTGGTGAGGTTTTTCTGGTGTGAAGAAAATTGAAGACAGCTGAAGGTGGGTTGATACCAGCGTGACCTAGCTCTTGTACTTGAAGCGTTATTTACTTGGTAAAGGTTTTGGGTTGGGTGTTTAACTGATGGGCTCTGCGTGATTTGATTGTTGCTACACACATACGGGCTAAATTGATGAAGACTCGTGAGTGTCTCTTGGTCTGTGTCTTTGGTGTGTTCTTATTGTTAGTGAATGAGCAGATCACGGGGTAAGGGAGTGTAGAAAATTTAAAAGTCATAGTAGATTGGTTAGCTAGTGTCATTTGTGAACAATAATTAGAATAATCTTTAGAAGAACTGAAAACTTTGGGAAGTTTTTCTTTGTTTCTTTCTCAAGTTTTTTCATTTATGTTGAATTTGGTTTAATCACTTGAGTTGCTTAGTTTGTTTCGTTATCATTAAACATTGATTGAGAAAATTCTCTATTGAAGTTAGTACGAGGCGGTCGTACTATTGGGTGTTAAATTCTTTCATCGGTAATGAGGATAAGGAATAGTGTCAAGGGTTGAGTAATTTCGACTCAGTAAAGCCTTGTAAAAAAATATTGTCGTTAGTGAAAGAATTAAGTTGGGTGAGGGCTTTGCAAATATAGGCAAGGTGTGCTGAACTGTGTTACCAAATTTCGATATTGACCTATGTAATTTCTTATTTATTTTTTTGTTTTCATTTGTGCTAAAAAAATTAACAGTTCCTGTATAACACCCCGTCCCCATATTACGGGTTAAGACCCGAAATTTCAGTACAAGCGAGCTTAAAGAGAAACTAAGACAATGCATTATCTTATTCATACATCAAGTTAGCATATATGCATATAAATATGGAATGTTTTCGTATAAAAAGTGGTACATGCATTTATTGACAATTACCAGGTATAATTGATATTAAATGTGATTTTATTGAAAACGAGGAGTAGAAAGAGTGATCTCGGTATGAGTTGTGATAAGGAAAGATTTAGAAATAAAATTGGTTGTGATCTGGTAACACTAAAGAGAAATGAATTGTCAAAGGAAAGATGAATTATTTTAGTGAGTACCACCTTGGCAAGGTATGCTCAGTTTTGGAGAAAAGTATAAGTTAAGCCATATGAATTGGTTTGTATGAAAAGTTTATGAGTTATTGTTACTGGCGAAAAAGGTCTTAGAATTCATAATATGTGATATGTGAATAAGTTAAAAGATTTGTGAGTATATGAGACCGGGTGAGCCATCAATGATGGTCACTCACTGAGTTCGCAAAACTCACCCAAAATTTGCAATTATTTTTAAGGATAAAAAGAATACCCGATTAGGCCAACAGGAATATACCTACATCATTCAAGTGAAGGATAAAGGTCGGGATCAGTTCGCGTCTACATTTCATGTCTTTAATTTTATATTGAACTATATATTCCGCAACTGTTGTATAAATGTGTATTTTTGAAATGACTAAAGTGTTTGTTATTGTGAAAGGGCCCAATTGGCCATATGAGAATTTTGTAAATTCTACTGTATGATTAAAAAGGCCTTAGGCCCTATTTGATTATGGTCTTCTGCATATTGTGTATTGTGTTTCAAAAATATATATACCAAATTTCAAATGATTGAGTGATTTAGCACGCCACCCTCGCTGGGCACGAACTCAGATATCACCATCGATGTCGGGTTCGGGTCATTGCAGGAGTGGGGTGCTACATATGGTCTTCAATAGCTTGCTTAATTTGAAGTGGACAACAAAACAAATACATTTTTTGGTTAATTAAAAAAACTCAAAATTTTATCAGTTTTTCAATTATAGCTCAAACTTTTAAAAGTAGCAATAAAATGCTCAAACTTTCAATTTTTTTCAATTCTAGCTCAAGCTCTAAAAAGTGACAAAAAATGCTCAAACTTTTAATTTTTTTTAATTATAGCCCGACGTTATCTGTGGTTCTCCCGATGCTTTCAACCATTTGTTTTTTGTTTGTTCTTCTGACGCCCTAAACTACTCTTGTATTATAGCATACTGCACCAATAAACTCTTCATTTTTAGTTCGTTTTTTTAATGTCCTTAGTATGAGAGCATCCAGGTTGTATAATTTGAAAATCGAAAGATGAGGGTGTTAAGAGAACAAACTAAAAATGAAGGAAAAATGTGAAATCAAAACGTAAGGTTATCGGGGTTGCGTAATCTGATTTAGGTTATTTTTAAACAATGACGTCATTTGAATTTTAGGTCATTTTTAAACAATAACATTGTTTTAATTTCATATTACGCAACCCCGAAGTCGTTTCATTAACCTTTATTTGTTATATTAATATTAGTTGACGTGTATTAATAGTTAAGGGTTTTAAAACACGTGACAAATTACGTCAGCAAACTTAATGAAAACACTAACATTAGGCTATAATTGAAAAAAATTTAAAGTTTGAGTCTTTTATTGCTACTTTTTGAAGTTCATACTATAATTGAAAAAAATTTAAAGTTTTGGCATTTTATTGTTACTTTTTAAAGCTTGAGCTATAATTAAAAAATTGACAAAAGTTTAGGCTTTTTTTTATAATTAACCCTACATTTTTCACATTTATCATGTTTATATAATCATAGTTGATATTGACCCGATAAATAAAGTTCGTATTATATTTAACAATTTTATTTTCAACAAAATTTGCAAAATAGTAAACCTTAATTTTTCCTTTGTGTTATGAATTCACAATATAATGAGAGTTTCATTTGCTCAAAATTCGATGAATTTTCACTAAAGTGATAAAAGAATCAACACAAATTTGAAGCAAACAAATTACCATTCACAAACCAAACCCCTAGAAATCCACAGCAAAATGAAGATGGTCAACTATAGAATTTGACCCAAGAAAAGCTTTTCAATGACTAACATTGCCTTAGTTGTGCGCGAGCTAGATCTAAGTGAACTTGAGAATCAAAACTAACAACAACGATGACAGTTGAAGATGGTGAGTAGTCATTGAGGTTCTACAATTCAAAGGGTTTCATGATTTAAGGTTTTGGGATTGATTTTTATGTATTGTCCTAATTGTTTGCATCTAACTGCCCAAAATTAGCATACAGAAAAAAAATTACCACATTTTTGTATCTTCATGACTAGAAGGTGATCTCCTCGTTTTCTAACTTTTAAGTGATGAGTTTTTGGTAGGTTCGGCCGAAGGACTCAAGTTTAGTCCAACCTGACCAACTCGAATTGAACATCAATCTTATACAAAATAATGTCACATAAATAAAATGATGCTATGATTGAAATATCATCTCTCGCAGTGTTACTCCTAGCCTAATCTCCTTTCTTTGTCCCACAACTGTCCTTTTTGTCTCTTTACGTCCTAGCTGCTCTTAGTGCTTTTTATGTCTCTTTCTTTATTATCACACCTGCTGCCAATCACCTTGTTTTCTCGCTATTATGAGTCACCTATTTTCGATATTAAAACTTGGAATAATATTAAAAAGAGACATATTATTTATGTTGTGGAATCATAATGTTGCAGTCCTCATTGGTTAAACAATAGATGATGCCCTCATAATTTGAGTTGTTACTTTATTTCCTTACATTTCATACGACTTTATTTTAAAGGAAGTGTGTGGATGAGAAAACAATTTGGTTTCAAAGCCTTAGCCATTTCCATATCCATATACCTCCTCTTACAAATTTTCAATCCATATTATTATGGTTCTTCCAGCCAGCCTCCATCAAAACCTATGACATTAATTCCTTCCTCATTATTCTTTCTGTTACTGTCTATAACCTGTGGGTTGAAAGAAATAATCAGACCTTTAAAGATGAAGCCATGGATGGAAGGAATCTCTCTATGCGTATGAACTTTCAAGTTATGGAGCACCTCACCTTAAACACTAAAAGAAGGTAATACTGCTTGCGTTTAAATTTTATTTCTAATGTTTTACTTGTAAGTGATGCAGCTAGGTGTCAGTTCAGTCCACAAAGGGCCATCCAGCCCGTGTTGTCCTACACATGAGGGGCAACCCTTACACTTCCATCACGAATGGGTCATGGTTCCAATCTACCGACATTGCACAGGGAATAGGAAATCCAGATCTTTTCGAACAACAAAGACTAACCAACTTCAGGCACCATATAAAATGCTATTGTATTGTTGATTGAGAGTGCTTCTAAAATTGGGTTGAATATTTTGTGTTAGTTGTCAGATTTGTTAGAATCAAGTTCTTTTGGGTGGAAACTGGTAGAGAGTAAGTTGATTGAGTTTTTTGTTTGGATTTAGGGTATTGGGAAGTGGTGAGCATTCCTATGGTCTTTTTTGATTAAGAGATTTCGAGCTCGAAATCTATAGATTGTATATATCTTCTTTAATTTGTATAAAAGCATTATGATTTATCCAAAAAAAATGTGGATGACTTTATTTTGATGAGTTGACAAAGGGTCGATAAGATTGAAGTTTTGGATGTTGTTATTTAGGTGAGATTGATAGAGATGGCCAAACTTCGTGATGACTGAAGGGTCAATAAGATCAAACTTTAGATGGGTCTTGGTATTTGAGCGAGGTTGATAGAGGTAGACCAAGGATCGAATATTTTATGGACCAAGTTAGATCGGGTTGAACCAGTTGAGAGCAGAGTGATTCAGGCTATCAAAAGGTTAGTTTTTTTAAAACCCAATCAAACTTGGATTTGGGTACTATGAACCAGTTATTAAGAAAGCCCGGTCCAGCTCTATTCATTACCAATCTTAGCTTTTATCTCTACTGATGCTTTTTTTTTCTTACTAAAGTCTCTTGCACTCGATTAAAATTTCATATTAAGAAGAAATTTCTAATTTTGGCGTTAATAGCTTATTATTAGTTATTTATGTTGTTATATTACTAAATGTCTTATTTAATATTTATAATTTATAAATTATTAGGTATGTTTGTTTGTAATTAACACTTGTAATTTATTTTTATCATTAATATTATTTTATAAAAGAGATATGTGATATTGATTCATATTTAATAAGTAACTCCTTTTAGTTTTTTTGTAGATTTTATTTGTGATTGGAAAGTAAAAATCTAGTTTCCCCGATACAATTTTGGAACTTGCAAGTAGAGTGTATTTTAGCTAATATTTAGATATAAAGATAGATTCCAAGGTATAGTTCACCAATTAGGCAATAGGAGTTGAATCAAGCCAAACTATTAGCTTCATGGAAGTGAATTATAGGAGAAGTTGGGAAGGTGAAGGTCACCTTTGATTTCATTCTACACCAACATAGGTTCACTGTAACATCCCACCCCCTACTGGAAGAGTAAAATAGTAAATTTGTCATAGGATGAGATTGATAGGGATTAATTAGTACTGTTCATGCATAATAGGATTGATACA
>JAOTAZ010000007.1:11826632-11857647 GCA_025629785.1 Erythroxylum oxycarpum | reverse complement strand
TTGAGTCCAACAGATAATTTGTAGCTCTATTTCTCTAGTTTAAATTCAAATCAAGAATCGTCTCATTTCGATAACTAAAGAAAGAGTTATGGCTAAAACACCGAAGCATGTTCAATGTAACATTTTCCAACTTTTAAACTCTAACACTTCATATATAATAGTTCTAACTTCCAATGACAATTTGGGGTCCAACAGTAAGTCTTAGCACCGAACCTCTATAAAAACAGTGTTTGTTTTTCTTTCCTACTCTTTACATCTAATTTTGTTTAAATCGTTTTATGTGTACTAACTTCTGATTTTTTATAGAGATTTACGAAAAAGGTTAAAAATCTATTCAACCCCCCGTCTAGATCGTTTACACCCTTAAGACTTTTTATGCAAATAAGACTTTAAATATCAAGTTTAATCTATAGTTTATTACACCACAATAATTCATCAATTATGCTAATATATTTCTCAAGATTATTAACAAATAATCTTAAGTTGATTAATCAAAATCTCTTTCTAATAAAAACCCCTAAAATTGCATGAACTGATTATAAATTATGTTTTTAGGTTTTATCTTAATATAAAAGATTTATGTCAACCTATCTCTAAGATTGTATACAACTATTTTCAACTATGTTAGATCAATTCATACAAATGAATTTTTAATCTCAATTGCATAAAATCAAAAATGAATTAATATACTAGCAATATTAATTTAAGAAAAAATAAAGGGCACATAATCAAATTTAATTAAAATTGAAGAATAAATTAAATTAAATTGAAACCATTACATTATCCACCATGAAGTTCATCTTATCTAGGTGCCTAATGATGTTATTTTATGTTTCAACCATAAGCATACAATGTAGTTGTAGCTAGTATTGGCGTGTATGGGTCGATCCCTGGTAGATGTATAATTGACCATATTTATACCCCATATTTGATGTGTTTTTGCTTTATATTTTATACTTATATTGTCTATTTGGTACTTAATTTACTCTAACTACATTTATAGGTTATAATTTCCTTTACTGACTAAAAGGAGAAGAATTCAGATGAAAATGTATAATAAAATGAAGATTTAAAGAATTGAAGGGTTACTTAGGCTATACAGATTCATGAATTCTAGAGATTTTGGTGCATTAAACTGTGCATTTCCCAAAACCCTAAAATTTAGTATAAAAATATGTGTTTAGACGCAAAATGTGGGAGCAGAAGGGGCAATTTTGATTCAGATAAGTGCAAAACATAAAAAAAAAATCATCGAAAACTCCATTGGAATACAAGATCAAACCTCTACCTTACAAGATATTCAATTGGAGACAATCCGAGAGATTTAGAATTATGAACCTATTGTTTTCAATTAATTTTTCTTTTTGTTTATGTTTGATTTTGTGTTTTATCATGTTTAACTAATTCTTTTAGTTGCTAGGTTAGATGAACCCTATTTTCGTGCAACAATATGTTTTGATTCTTTTATCTAATGTCATTGTTTAGATTGATATATTGCGATTCAATTGCATGTTTATTATATGGTCTAATAGATCTGAAATATTAGTGCATAATCTAATTTCATAAGATAAAGATTAAGAAATCCTTTGTGTCAATGGATCTATCATCATTGGAAGGAGTTGATTGCAATCCTAAAGATAGAATGACATAAATCCTATAGATTAGGGTCAAACCTAACAATAGGAATAATAAATTGGTAAGGCAATCCTATAAACTTTAACCTAAGTAATTCAGTTGAAACATTAGGATTAGTTGTTATTAGACTCAAGAGTGAGCTATTACAATACCATAGGAATCTTCACGGTCCAATAAATCAATAAATCAATCGCATAATAACAGATCAATCAATTAAGGGTATTTAGGGGGATTCTAAACCTAGACACTAATTATTGATATCAATAATTCCTTAAGTGATTTCTTAATTCTCTGTTTAATCTTATTGTCTTTTTTATTTTATTTTCTTAAGGTTTATTTTCTTTAATTAAAAATCATAATCAAATTTGTAGGCTAGATAATAGGATAACGGTAACTACTAGTATTCATTGTCTTCGTGGGATTGACTCGTACTTGTCCGTACTAGCTACAACTACTCCATGGACTTGAGATTATTTCATAATTAACACCTAGAAAAAGTCAATCAAAATTTTGGCATTGTTGCCGGGAACTTTGATATTAGGGACACCAGAATGCTAATACTTTAGTCATTATTTTTTTATTTATTTTATTTTATTTTAATTGTATTTTATTGTATCTTATTGTATTTGTGTCCTATTCATTTAATTATCTTTTGAAATTCTTTAGTTAATATTAAGTTTGTGGTTTACTATAGGATTTAAAACTCATTAACATAGCCACAACTCATAATGGAAGGATGAAGCAAACAATACTTTTATGGGAGCCAGAATATGTCTTCGCAATTTATAACATCACCATATAGAAGAGAGAGGTTTCCTCATATGTTTTCAGAGGCTCGATCGTTGTACATGTTGTGGTTGCTACATTTATGAGAGTAATTTTTACAATCATGAATGTCGAGCACTGACGTATATATAGGAGCAACCAAGCATATGAAGTAAATCACTTATTAATATAGGAATCACGTAAAGTATATAAAATACATAAGAGGGGGGTTTAATTGTATAATCTTTCCAAAATTATTAATCTTTTGAGATTTCTTGAATATATTTACAACTATCAGATGAATACCAAAGATATTTTACTAAAGTTGATAAGTATTGAAATCGCAAGTAATTTTATCTACTTGTCTAATAACTAGAAAACTAAAGTATAAGGGTTAGAGAATAAACGCTGTGATTTTATACTGGTTCACCCTAAACCTATCTAGTCCTTAGAGTTTGTCTGAGATTTCACTATACTCTTCAACTTTACAAGTATTCTTTCTTCTCTTCCAGAGCCTCTTCAGGTCTCTTTCACAAAGTATTCTTTCTGCTATCTTAGCCTCTTTAGGCTCTAGCCTTTTCTTTTTCTCTTTAAGAAAGATATTTGGAGCTTTTAGTTACAGTAATATTTGCTCTCTTGTTTCGCACTTTGAATACAAAATTTCTCTAAGTATTGTACAATCAGAATTTTCTCTTTTGTAAAAAAAACGTTATTTTAGTCTTCGAATAGGACTAGTATTTATTGCCAAAGTCTTCAACTGTCTTCTTGAGAAACTGCTTCTTTAATCTTCTAGAAATCGTTATCTAGTTGAGTCCTGTAACTGACTCCAACTAACTAACTGTCTGACGTTCTAAAGTGTAGAGAGTAAATTTACAATAAGATTAGGCACAATGAGAATATTTTTTAATTGTAAGGTTTAGAGTTTTGTATGGAAAGATAAGGAGCCCTTTGAAGATATCATAAGACTAGTATCATTACTGACAACCACTTTATTAGTATCATGATATGGTTGGATGGAGTTAGTAATATTGGTGCTAGGTTTCATATGTAAAGAGGTGACATTATCTAAAAGTCAATAATTTCAATAGAGGAATAAGTGGAGGAAAAATATGTAGATTGAATATTTAGTGCAAAAAATGCAGGTTGAATTTTTGTGAGATCAAGGGAAGGGTTATAAAAATTATATCTAGATTGCAAATATCGAAAGTGACAAATAGCTGTTATATAACAAAAAAAAATTCAATTTGACATTCAAAAGGTTGTGGATTGGAAATAAGTTGGAAATTGGAATAAGTGAATGGGCTGGAAAAGGAAAATTGGTTTGGGCCATATGAGCTGATATGTGACAATTGGCATTAGACTAGTAGTTTGGGTCATGGGTTGGTTTAGGTAGCTATATAGGCCAGGTCATAGATAGGGGTTAGGTGAATCGACTCAATTTGAGTGTGAGGAAGACCTAAATAGGTCTAGTGAAGTATCTAAGCTTCTTTAATGCTAGTTAGCGGATCCAGCTCATCCGTCATCACTGTAAGCTAAGAGGTGACTTTTACGAGATGCAATGAACACCATTTTTGGTGGGGCTTAATAAAGGGACAACAGCTGTTGCTCGTAAAGGAGGAGTTTTGCTCGCAGCTCAAAGAAAGATGGAGGTGTTTCACGATTCTCCATTATGCTGACTAAAAAATCGTATTCAGGAGGAAGGTTATTGATGGTGAAAAGAACTAGATCTTATAACGGGACTAGATCGTCAATTACCACAAGATCTTCAGTTGTAGATGCGATGATGATAAGATAATCGATGATGGTGGAATCACCTTTTTTGGTAATATGACAACGACACTATAGTTTGATGAAGAAAATAGGTTTCTAATTCAGTCCAGAGGCTCTAAGAAGTTTCACAATTAAGAGCCAAAGATGCCACAATGGAGGTAAGGCTATGTCAAGTTAGAATCTTATAATGAATTGGAATGAAATATAATAGTATTTCACCATTTGGGAGGAAGTTTTGCAATGAAATATAATAGAATAGGATGGAAGAGAAGGGTTTTATATTACATCTCATTCTATTATAAATAGTAAAAATAAAAAACCTCCGATTGGAGGAGTTTAGGATGGGATGTAAAATGATAAATAACTTTACAATATATTACATTATAAACCCTTCATCCAAACAACATTTCACGATATTATATCATGAACCCTTCTATCATTCCCAAACAATAATTTTCTAATATTACGTTCATTTATGTTCCATTCTATTAAAAAATTTACATCAAACCAAACATAGCCTAAGAGTCATTATTGACAACCTTATACTAATTTTTCCTTTTTCTGCCATTGCAAGAATTCTGCTGAACTGTTGGGTGATACATAATGCTTAGATTGTGTAGATATGGACTTGTCAATGTAGTCAATCAATTCGCAAGTAAATAGTATTGCTTTCACTAGATTTTTCCAAATGAGGTAATTGTTGTTGTCTAAAGTGGTAGTAAGTTTGTGACATTGGTAATCGACAGAGAAGTGGTTTCTGACTACATTGTGATTGTCTAAGTTTGTGTATAGATAGTATGGGAGAGTTGGTATTGGAGATAAGGCAAATAAATTTGAGAGTAAGTTGGGGTAGGCTCTGGTACTACGTGAAGAAATAAAGTTGAAATGTATTTAAACAAAGTTGTAATTATCTAATTTGTAGTGAGTAAGAAAGGCAAAAATGATCCTAAAGTTTATTCATAAAAACAAACTAGGTCTTAATATTTCAAAGCAATCAAATCAAACCACGTTATTATAGAAACATTCAAATTAAAAATCTAACATAAAAGATGATAAGGATATAATCATGAGTGTTCCCATAACACTATTAAATTATTATAACAATATTAAATTATTACGAGGCAGAAGGTCGCGGAAGATGTGGGAGATGTGGGAGGAGGTGAAATGGTGGTGGTTGTGGTGGTGAATAGGTGGCAACAGTGGAATCACACTAAAAGGCACGATGTTGAGGAAAGGAGCTACAAAGAAATAATGTGTTTACAGTTCATGGCTTTAGTTGAAAGCTAGTTTATCTAAAGTAATTACAAGAGAAAGATTTGATTAAGATGAGGATGAATTTCTGCTAAGAGGTCTGAGTCTTGGCTTGTTGAGAAAATTTAAACGCCAAGCGACAGTAACGCATGGAAAAGAAATGCTTTCTTCTTCTCTCTTTCCCTTCTTAATGCAGCCGACAACTGTGTTTGCTTGAGGCCAAAGTAAACATTGGGAGCTATGCATCAAGGCAATAAAAGTATCAAATTTTGGATTTACAATTTGGTCTGTGGATTGAAACCGGTGGTACCGACTGAACCAAAATTTCGTAGCCTTGTTATGCCATCAAATTTTGTTTAAGAGGCTTTCAAATTGCAAGCATGGAATAGGCAGCCCATATTTCTCCTGCAGAGCATGCAAAGCAATGACTATACTTTTTATCACCTCTTTTTCCCAGAATGGCTGACCCAGCAGCAGAGTTAGATCAACCGTTACCTGACTTGTATACGCATTAGCCAGTTCATATGAATTTAGACAAATCTTCTAAGTTTGAGGCGATACAGGGGGCAAATGCAACTGTTTAGAATTGTCTTTATGACACACATAATCTCGTTAAAGCTCCATTTCTACCAATTGACAACTTACCAGTCAGTTGTCGTGCATACCGACTTCCCAATTGCTGGGGACACCTTTAAGTTGATGGAAATTGGACCTTTACGTGTCAGCTCCTCGTTCTAAGACTAGTCTATTCCAAGTGACCTGATAGGATATCCTTCAATTTACTCCTCTAAGTGGATCCAAGACTGTCGCTAAAGATACCCCACTTGGCTGGAGTGACTTGTCTACTTTGAAATTATGGCGATCTCGACTAAAGGATATTTAGTCCACAGCTGAGATACACTTACTAAGACTGTAAGATACCCTGGGGACTACGTTTTTGTTGCTAATGCACGAATCATGCCCAAATTAGAAGATGGAGAGAGAGAGTGGCTGGAGCACCCACTGGTACATTAGGGGGGACAGGAATTAACACGTACGGGAACATGAAACGGCAAGAGTTAATGCGAGAAAAGCGGAGGTATGTAATTAAATATACAGCCAACAAAACGTTGGCAAGGGAACTCGTGAGTGGTGATGTAATAATGGTCATAGGTGATACCTTTTCCCTATGAGCTCTTTGACGTGAAATATCCAATTTCGTCAAGGTAGCTATCCTTTCCAACTTGAAGGGATTGGGCCAAGTTCCTCCAAGACACAAACAAAATTTGCAATCATGCATTTCCTGTACGTGATTATCGCAGAACAAAGGCACATGCAGACGCAGCGAGTGACTAACGAGAAAGTTTTGCAGGCGGCTGACTATTTCAATACGCAAAAGTTTAGAAGGAAATAGAGTAGTAGTTCAGGAGGGGCAGTTTATCGTTAGTTGGAGTTTTTTTTCCGGTGACGGGAGAATAGTAATCATTTCCTTTTTCGGATGTGTAGTTTCTGATGACAAGTAGATACTTTGTACTCTTTAACAGTAGTTGAAGTATTGTTAGGTGGACTGAGCCATGTGACATACCTTCTAGTCTTTTTTTTTATTACATTAGGTATCCCGACTTAACCAGATTAATCCTAAGCCTCTACAATTCCACCTTAAAAATCTAGAGGATGTAAATCTGGAACTCCAAGATTCCTCAGATTCTTACGTAGCCTGTATACTTTTACGCACAAAGAGTCTTCACATACTTGATTGTTCAGCTGATGATTAATCACTGGCTCTCCCTGCTCAGTATCAAGTCCCCATCAGCCCCTAGGTTCCCTAGTAGTTTCAACTCTCACACTGCCGCTGAAAGCGAGGCGCCCGTAATTAAACCGATCAAGGAGCTGTGCCCAGGGGGCTAGAAGATCATCAATAGAAATATACCTATTTTCCCTCTTTTAACGTGACTCAAACTCAAAATCTCCTTTTAGATGAGAGGCTTATGTAAGAAATCTGGACCAATTGGTCCACCCCTCGTTGTCTCCTAGAATGAGTCTGGTTTCATAGATAATAGATATCCTATGGTTACCTAGAAGGGTCCATAGCATCTTCCTCCTGGATGTTCAGTCATTGTTGTTCAAACTCCTTGATTCTGGCTAGGGTCGGAATGTAGTTTGACTTCAATAGGTTCATTCGGTGAGAAAGATGTTTCTGAATAGAATTTTTTTATTTTGTTTTTGCTAAATGTTACACCTACATGTACATGTATGATGTGTTTGTATTCGTCATCAAAGTAGGAAGGGGTTGGAAGCGTATCAAGTAGTATATAGTTAGTGGATTGCATAGCAAATCCAAGATGCTCTGTTGTCACTTGCCTTATTAATTAGTAATTACAGCGTTGGCTGCACATGGAGCGGAAAGAAAAAGAGGTTGCTTAACTGGCTGTAAGAATCTCGAGGTTGATGCAATCCTACATAATAAGACTTGAATAGTGAATATAAGAAATTATTAGAAATTAGAAAGTACAATTCATGTTTATGCAAAATATGACATACACATACACGATAATAATGAGTTTTGTACATTAATATAACTGTACATGTATTTATAACATTTTTCGGGTATAATTGATTTATAAATAAAATGTGAATCGTGGATTATTTGTGTAGAAAATTTATTTGGAACATATTTCTTTGAAATTTTTGGTAAATTTTAGAGAATTTCTAAAAATTTGGGGTATTTTAGAATAAGAAAAAATGTTGAAATTAGACCAATTCTAGTCTGACATGTGGACTGATTAAATATTGAAAAATGGCTTACATGCAAGGTGACATGTGGTAGCGAGAGTGTAATACACGTAGTTATGTGTTTAGGAAAGAAAGTTTTGCAACTGGAGTTTTGTTCTTCTTTTGGCATTGTTCTACACCGAAAACACCAAGCTGTTTATGTTGTGAAATTGATTATTGGATCTTACATCAAGTAAGAATTTCAGTTCATAGAGAGAGAGAGAGAGAGAGAGAGAGAGAGAGCTTGATTTATGTTAAAACCTTAGTGTTCATCCATTCACTAAAATCTGATTTGCTGGGAATTTAGCTAACTCAAGTAAGTTTAGTTTTAAGCTTTGTGATATTGTAAATGGTATTTTGATAATGCATGAATTAGACTAAAATACTTGTGACAAGTGGACTAAAATGAAAATGATGCAGAAATTTATAAGAATTGGGTAAGGTCGTGATATATAAAGTTGATAAAATGATAAGTTTTTAATGAAATGAAAGTGTGGAAAAATGGAAAAATGCATCAGATGGAAGTAGAAAGAGAAACAAAACGCAGAAAATAGAATTTCCATATATGAGAATCGGATTTTTGATGTTTAAGTGTGAACCTTGGATTTTTATTTTTTTTTGTTATTGAGCTAAAATGAAGTTAAAAGAATTGTTTTGAGTGTCATTTGTATTAATTGAAGAAGATTCAAGTGAGAATAAAAATCTACAGTAGAGAGAGGAAATATATATGAAGTTTCAGATTTTTTATGTTTCAAGTGTAAGTTTGAATCTGATTTGTTTAGAGAATGTATTGGATATAGAAATATAGAATAGATGAGTTAGGAGTGGGAAAATCTAGAAAATAATGAAAGAAAGAAGGAGAGAAGAAGAAGTTGTTCAGTAAAGAAGAGAAGAAAGCAAGATCGTGCTTCTGCACGAGCATGATCACGACTTCGCTAATGAAGTCGCGTCTACAAGATCGCGACTTTAGAGTTTTCTGAGAAAGATTATTTTTGAACATATGTCATTCAATTTGCTATAACTTCTTCACCCGATGTCAAAATGACTTGATTATTGAATCAATAGACACGTAACACATTTATCTACATCTCCAAAAAAAATTATAGCTATCTTAAATCATTTGGAAGATATTGATTGATTGAATTGGAACGAAAATGATGAACAATTCTAGAACTTTATGACTGGAGTATTATCACTGAACATGCTTTGGTATTTTAACAATATCTTGTTTTGTAGTTATCCAAATGAAATAATTTTTGATTTGTAGTGAAATAGAGACATAGGGCTACAAATATTTTGAAGAGATCGAATTTTAATTTTGTCTCTAGAATTCCAGGTTTGAATTAAAATTGATTACATAATACTGATTTAGTTTATGAATAGTCTGAAACATTTGGAGTTTAACTTTTGGAATACTAAACCAAATTGAATGATCTTGGTGTCATTAGAAATTTAAGACAATAGAGAACAATTTTCTAGAAGGAAGCGTTATCAAATTACTTCACTTTCTGGTGAGAATAACCATGGAAAGTGGACCCAAAAGTAAGTTGTTGGACAAATATGGATTGATCAATTAAGTATTGATATGTGAATAAATTTTATGGCAAGAATAATTATAAGGAACCCAAAATTGTCATGAACATGCATTGTACATATTCAGTATATATGAATGAACATAAATGACTTCATAATTGTGCAAATTAGTGATATGTGTATGTATTAAATGTTATAGATGAGCACATTGAGCGACAGCGTCTAGACATTGCCGAGACATCAAGGCAATAGCTATCTGGAGTATACTATGAGTCGACCTAGATGTTCTTATTTAAGTGTTTGTTATGTTTTGAATTTCTATATTGAATTATTATTGATAAGAATGATGTAAATGTCTTGATTTCCAGACAATATATGTCCAAGATGTGTGATGCATGTGAAGATTATTAGAAGTGATCCTTGTTTATGAACCTAATGAAATGTGTGATATTTAGCTTAATTGTTAAATGTCGGACCATAGTCCGATGATAAATGTATTCCAAATGTTAATAAGAATATGAAAAGAAATAAGTGATTCTCAACTTAAATATTGAATGCTGGACTAAGGTTCAATGACATGTGCAAAGTGGAAATAAGTGACTGATTGAAAATATATGAATGTGATGCATTCCATTACATGAATGCATAAAACATAAAGGTAGTTGTGACTGAAGTAGTCAGTCTGAAAGAGCTTTAAGCTCAGTATTCTGCATGTAGAGCTTTGCTCCGTGAATTTTGTTCTGACTGAGCCCAATAGGCCAATATCTGTATCTGTATGTGAAAGGCACTCAATCACAAAAAAGTAATAAATAAAAGTGGGACTTATGTGCATTCAATTATAAATGATATATGTATTTTTTTAAATGATTGAAATGATCGATTTAACTGCCCTAAACGTGATTATATATGTTAAATGAAGTGATGTAAATTATATGAAAATATGATGTGGTGTATTATGTTATTGAGTGAGCCATCGAGGATCGTCACTCACTGAGTTTGCAAAAACTCATCCAAAATTTGCAATATTTTTCAGGTTCAGAGGAATTATTCAATTAGGCTAAGTGGAGTATAACCACTGAAATCAGACATGGATTAAGGGTCGGGATTAGTTTACTCCTGCATATGTCTTCAGTGATTTTGTTTTTGAATTATGTTCCGCAAGAATTGTACAAAGTGTATGTGAATGCTTTGGTAATGAAATGACATTATGATTGCAAGTGTTTTGTATCTGAAATGAGCCCAAGTAGTTGTTGAATACTAATGTTTGTAATAATCGTTACAATTGTGATTGGAAATATTTTTAAATAAAGTGAGCTCGATTTGATTAATGATTTCCACATGCGTGTACATTGTTTTAAAGAAACCAAAATTTTTGTAATGAATTTTGACTGAATGATTATTCTAGCATGCCATCCTTCTGGGGTGCGTACTCAGATATTATTTTGGATGTCGGGTACGTATCTTGCGAAAGTGGAGTGTTACATTAGTCCCAAAATATCGCAGTGAATAAGTTGAAGAGGTTCATTATATAGTATATACTCTCCTAGATGTAAAAAAGGAAGACAACAACTTTTACTTTGAAGATATGATGTACAATCAATACTAGCATGACATACTGGAATTGACTTAAATAATTTTGAAAAATGTTACGACACAGATGACTAGTACATTGATGTCAAATGTGTTAAGAACCTCGTTAAGTAGTAAAGGCTTTGGTATTTGTGAAATTGACAGGAACTTTCAGGAGGTAGAGATTATTATGTATACTTCCTATGAGAAGTGGAATCTTAGTGGAAAAGTCCTTTATAACATAACCAGATGGATTAAATTCAATTAAACAAAAATTGTGTTTAACAAATTGCACAATAGAGAGTAAATTTACAATAAGATTAGGCACAATGAGAATATTTTTTAACTGTAAGTTTTAGAGTTTTGTATGAAAAGATAAAGAGCCCTTTGAAGATATCATAAGAGTAGTATCATTATTGACAACCACTTTATCAGTATCAGTATCGTGATATAGTTGGATGGAGTTAGTAATATTGGTGTTGAGTTTCATATGTAAAGAGGTGACATTATCTAAAAGTCATTCAATAATTTCAGTAGAGGAATAAGTGGAGGAAAAATATGTAGGTTGAATATTTAGTGCAAAAAATGTAGGTTGAATTTATGTCAGATCAAGGGAAAGGTTATAAAAATTATTTCTAGATTGCAAATATCGAAAGTGACAAATAGCAACTATATAACTAAAAAATTCAATTTCACATTTAAGAGGTTGTGGATTGGAATTAAGTTGAACATTGGAATAAGTTAATGGGCTGGAAAAGGAAAATTGGGTTGGGTCATATGAGCCGATATGAGGCAAATTGGCATTAGACTAGTAGTTTGGGTCATGGGTTAGTTTAGGGTTATTTAGTGTGTGGGTATAGCTATATAGGCCAGGTCATAGATAGGGGTTAGGTGACTCGACCCAATTTGAGTGTGAGGAAGACCTAAATAGGTCTAGTGAAGTATCTAAGCTTCTTTAATGCTAGTTAAGGGATTCAACTCATCCGTCATCACTATAAGCTAAGAGGTAACTTTTACGAGATGCAATGAACACCATTTTTGGTGGGGCTTAATAAAGGGACAACAGCTATTGTTCGTAAAGGAGGAGTTTTGCTCGCAGCTCAAAGAAAGATGGAGGTGTTTCACGATTCTCCATTATGCTGACTAAAAAATCGTATTCAGGAGGAAGGTTATTGATGGTGAAAAGAACTAGATCTTATAACGGGACTAGATCGTCAATTACCACAAGATCTTCAGTTGTAGATGCGATGATGATAAGATAATCGATGATGGTGGAATCACCTTTTTTGGTAATATGACAACGACACTATAGTTTGATGAAGAAAATAGGTTTCTAATTCAGTCCAGAGGCTCTAAGAAGTTTCACAATTAAGAGCCAAAGATGCCACAATGGAGGTAAGGCTATGTCAAGTTAGAATCTTATAATGAATTGGAATGAAATATAATAGTATTTCACCATTTGGGAGGAAGTTTTGCAATGAAATATAATAGAATAGGATGGAAGAGAAGGGTTTTATATTACATCTCATTCTATTATAAATAGTAAAAATAAAAAACCTCCGATTGGAGGAGTTTAGGATGGGATGTAAAATGATAAATAACTTTACAATATATTACATTATAAACCCTTCATCCAAACAACATTTCACGATATTATATCATGAACCCTTCTATCATTCCCAAACAATAATTTTCTAATATTACGTTCATTTATGTTCCATTCTATTAAAAAATTTACATCAAACCAAACATAGCCTAAGAGTCATTATTGACAACCTTATACTAATTTTTCCTTTTTCTGCCATTGCAAGAATTCTGCTGAACTGTTGGGTGATACATAATGCTTAGATTGTGTAGATATGGACTTGTCAATGTAGTCAATCAATTCGCAAGTAAATAGTATTGCTTTCACTAGATTTTTCCAAATGAGGTAATTGTTGTTGTCTAAAGTGGTAGTAAGTTTGTGACATTGGTAATCGACAGAGAAGTGGTTTCTGACTACATTGTGATTGTCTAAGTTTGTGTATAGATAGTATGGGAGAGTTGGTATTGGAGATAAGGCAAATAAATTTGAGAGTAAGTTGGGGTAGGCTCTGGTACTACGTGAAGAAATAAAGTTGAAATGTATTTAAACAAAGTTGTAATTATCTAATTTGTAGTGAGTAAGAAAGGCAAAAATGATCCTAAAGTTTATTCATAAAAACAAACTAGGTCTTAATATTTCAAAGCAATCAAATCAAACCACGTTATTATAGAAACATTCAAATTAAAAATCTAACATAAAAGATGATAAGGATATAATCATGAGTGTTCCCATAACACTATTAAATTATTATAACAATATTAAATTATTACGAGGCAG
The DNA here is from genome assembly GCA_025629785.1 of Erythroxylum oxycarpum. NCBI lineage: Eukaryota > Viridiplantae > Streptophyta > Magnoliopsida > Malpighiales > Erythroxylaceae > Erythroxylum > Erythroxylum oxycarpum. Next base: position 11,844,011 of record JAOTAZ010000007.1, on the reverse strand, counting down.
AAGGTCGCGGAAGATGTGGGAGATGTGGGAGGAGGTGAAATGGTGGTGGTTGTGGTGGTGAATAGGTGGCAACAGTGGAATCACACTAAAAGGCACGATGTTGAGGAAAGGAGCTACAAAGAAATAATGTGTTTACAGTTCATGGCTTTAGTTGAAAGCTAGTTTATCTAAAGTAATTACAAGAGAAAGATTTGATTAAGATGAGGATGAATTTCTGCTAAGAGGTCTGAGTCTTGGCTTGTTGAGAAAATTTAAACGCCAAGCGACAGTAACGCATGGAAAAGAAATGCTTTCTTCTTCTCTCTTTCCCTTCTTAATGCAGCCGACAACTGTGTTTGCTTGAGGCCAAAGTAAACATTGGGAGCTATGCATCAAGGCAATAAAAGTATCAAATTTTGGATTTACAATTTGGTCTGTGGATTGAAACCGGTGGTACCGACTGAACCAAAATTTCGTAGCCTTGTTATGCCATCAAATTTTGTTTAAGAGGCTTTCAAATTGCAAGCATGGAATAGGCAGCCCATATTTCTCCTGCAGAGCATGCAAAGCAATGACTATACTTTTTATCACCTCTTTTTCCCAGAATGGCTGACCCAGCAGCAGAGTTAGATCAACCGTTACCTGACTTGTATACGCATTAGCCAGTTCATATGAATTTAGACAAATCTTCTAAGTTTGAGGCGATACAGGGGGCAAATGCAACTGTTTAGAATTGTCTTTATGACACACATAATCTCGTTAAAGCTCCATTTCTACCAATTGACAACTTACCAGTCAGTTGTCGTGCATACCGACTTCCCAATTGCTGGGGACACCTTTAAGTTGATGGAAATTGGACCTTTACGTGTCAGCTCCTCGTTCTAAGACTAGTCTATTCCAAGTGACCTGATAGGATATCCTTCAATTTACTCCTCTAAGTGGATCCAAGACTGTCGCTAAAGATACCCCACTTGGCTGGAGTGACTTGTCTACTTTGAAATTATGGCGATCTCGACTAAAGGATATTTAGTCCACAGCTGAGATACACTTACTAAGACTGTAAGATACCCTGGGGACTACGTTTTTGTTGCTAATGCACGAATCATGCCCAAATTAGAAGATGGAGAGAGAGAGTGGCTGGAGCACCCACTGGTACATTAGGGGGGACAGGAATTAACACGTACGGGAACATGAAACGGCAAGAGTTAATGCGAGAAAAGCGGAGGTATGTAATTAAATATACAGCCAACAAAACGTTGGCAAGGGAACTCGTGAGTGGTGATGTAATAATGGTCATAGGTGATACCTTTTCCCTATGAGCTCTTTGACGTGAAATATCCAATTTCGTCAAGGTAGCTATCCTTTCCAACTTGAAGGGATTGGGCCAAGTTCCTCCAAGACACAAACAAAATTTGCAATCATGCATTTCCTGTACGTGATTATCGCAGAACAAAGGCACATGCAGACGCAGCGAGTGACTAACGAGAAAGTTTTGCAGGCGGCTGACTATTTCAATACGCAAAAGTTTAGAAGGAAATGGAGTAGTAGTTCAGGAGGGGCAGTTTCTCGTTAGTTGGAGTTTTTTTCCGGTGACGGGAGAATAGTAATCATTTCCTTTTTCGGATGTGTAGTTTCTGATGACAAGTAGGCTTTGTACTCTTTTAACAGTAGTTGAAGAATTGTTAGGTGGACTGAGCCATGTGACATACCTTCCTAGAATCGAGTCTGGTTTCATAGATAAATAGATATCCTATGGCTACCTAGAAGGGTCCATAGCATCTTCCTCCTGCACGTTCAGTCAAACTCCTTGATTCTGGCTAGGATTGGAACGTAGTTTGACTTCAATAGGTTCATTCGGTGAGAAAGATGTTTCTGAACAGAATTTTTTGTTTTTGTTTTTGCTAAATGTTAGACCTACATGTGCATGTATGATGTGTATGCATTCGTCATCAAAGTAGGAAGGTGTTGGAAGCGTATCAAGTAGTACATAGTTAGTGGATTGCATAGCAAATCCAAGATACTCTGTTGTCACTTGCTTTGTTAATTAGTAATTACAGCATTGGCTGCACACGGAGCGGAGAGAAAAAGAGGTTGCTTAACTGGCTGTAACAATCTCGAGGTTGATGCAATCCTACATGTATTGTAAGCTGAGAATGTCCTCAAAAAATATATACTGTATGTATCTTTATTAGGCTGCAAGAATGTCAATAAATTCCCAACAACTTGATCTTTTACTTCAGTCTCTCTCTCTTTCTCTTTCTAGATCAGCTTATTGAAGTCTCCGGTTCTCTCAAATGTTTTGTTCCCAAGGGTTCGTTTAATTAGAAATTTTGAACTGTTTGACGAGATATGTGATAATTTACGTACCTTAATATTCTCCTAGAAAACGCAAAACGAATTATGTGATTTTTGGCCAGAGGACGAGAGAGAGACCTACATTTACAAATATAAATAAAACTCACAACAACTATGATTTTTCATCTTATTTTTAATATAAATTACATAAACATACGGTCCATATTTAGTATAACTGGCAATGGCACATTTGCTATAAATCTACCAATTAATATTGAAGATTATAGCATAATTTTACCTAATTGTTTGTGGTTCAGCCAGATTCTGACGAGGCTGCGTTTGGTTGCTGGGATCTATGAGAATTGCCTGGATCTGCTACGATGAACCTGCAAAACAAAGAAGGCACGTCGGGGGTTGTGTTCCGATTAGCCCCTCCGATGCTCAAGTCAGTCTTTTTCTGAGGGTGAGGCTGCTAAATGCAGAGAAAACTAGGTTATGATTGCGTACCTCAATCAAGGTAGGATCTTACCTTATATATGGATGGATATTAGGTTTAGGTCTTTACGTATGTAGGTCTTTGTGTTTGCATGAGAGTCTGTCACATGCAGATGGGCTGAGAAGAGAGTGGATCGGGCTTGGGCTTGACATGGTTATTGGGTGTGAGACTGACTTTTGGAGAATGGACCGATCGGCCCTCGGGTCGTTTGGACTGGATCCGGGCCCAGCACGGCCGACCCGACTAGATACAATATTCACTGTTCTGAATTCTCCGTTCTCTTGTGGATATGCATGCTCCTGTTAGTTTTTTGTCTTAACTTTCAAGCAATGAAAGAAGATTAACCATTATTTGTTTTCCTGATGATCACCTTCAGCTGATTGCTTGAACCTCTTTGTATTATTATTCTTTGGAACTTTTTGAAATGATATTATTTATGTTGTAGTGGAGGATAGCTACATTCTCCTTTCTTTTGACATTATTTCAGTAATGTGCTTGAGTTGGAACCCACTCTTTTATTAATTTACTTATCACTGATTTTGCTGTGTGACCCTCATCCCAGAACCATGCCATCAGGAGAGCTGATACGTTGAGAGAGTTTTAGAGACAGTTTATCCTTCTAGCATCAGAAAAAAATAGAAGAGTGTATGGACTTGGATTGCAAGTAAGCTGGGTTTTGGGAAGAAGTCCAATGCTGAATTTAAGAGTTCAACTGGTTTTTCTTTGGCATCTCTTGAAATCCGTGGATAATGATTTCCTAATCATCAGCCGCAGGTGAAGAACTCGTTTTATGTTGATGATCTTTAAAGATGTTTTGTAGTTTTGTTTGTTTTACTTATGAAACTTATTTAAAGAGTTCGTCAAAATTATTGACTTGGGGTTACCAATGAAAAGATGGACTTGGTTTCCTCAATTTCAGAAGACAATACCGTCATGCATCTTTTATTTATTTTCTTTTGAACATGCCAGATGGTGAATAAGATGCTCATTTTTCTTGAGGTAAAGACTAGTCCTAGGTCCTCTCTGATCACTCGTTCAACACATTGTCAATGTTATTTTGTTGGAGGCTCAGGTAGTTATTGACTGCCTCTTGCACTTATTCCTCAAATCCCAACCACCTCCGGGTCAAGGGAAAAGGTTCAGGCCCATGGAATCTCAGTCTGTTTAAAGAGGTGAACATTTTCCCAATAATGCATTGACACAAAAAACTCACTCTTCCTTAAAAACTTCAGTTCTTCGTTGTTAATGGGACATTTAAGTAATTATGATTGGTCAGCTTTAACAATCTTGATTGGGATCAGTTGTAGGCAGCAAATCTCAGAATCCAAGACCCTTTTCTCTTTAAGAAAACTCAATCTTACAAAATTCTATAGGCGTTCTTGTCTCTACTCAAAGCAGATAGAAAAGGAGCAAAAGGTCTAAAATGGCACGGAGGTTTAATGAACAAGGATTTTTGAGTTACTAGATTATTCTGATTTTTGACCTAAACCAGTATATTGAAAATGTATTCATGGGGGGTCATGAACAAGGATTTTTGAGTTACTAGATTTTTCTGATTTTTAACCTAAAACAGAATATTGAAAAAGGATTCATGTAATGAACCCCAACAAACTTGAAATGACATTTTAAATGAAAAATCTGTTACTTGAGATGATAGGATTTAACATGAAAAAGCCAATATTCTAATTGATTTAAAGCTTTAGGAGCCAAAGCCCTTGGATTTTCTGTAGGTTGTGAGGACTTTGTATTGAATGCATTCAATTTCTTCCGGATGCGTTCAATTTCTGACCCTGATTGAAGGTGCCGTGAGATTGAATGATTATTATCTTGTTCTCACCTCATTGCTTTGTTAATATTTTTTTTTACCATTATTGTCAGAATATTAGGATTTCTACTTCTATTTGCAGCTTTGAAACCCAACGTTATGGATTATGGATTTGGCTTTGGGAGAGATTAAAGAAAAAATTGAAGGTTTAGATTTGCTTCCTAACTTTCCCTTGTTTCCAAAATTGGTCAATCATTTATGTTTAGCATTTAATTTTTTATTCTGGAAAGTACACACGAACATTATGGAGATTTGTGGACTATTGATCATGGAAAAAGAATCCATATTGACACAAATGCCAATAAATTAGTTTCAAGTGCAACCTAATACTAACTAGCTAAAATGGCTTTCATATGCTAGTCTGTTACCATCCCTAACAACTTTTCAAGATTACATAGTGATGTGTGACACAGGTAGGAAATAGGCAAACTTATTTTCCTTTTTTCTTTTTTTTCATCCATTTTTGTGGTTTAGTCTATTACTCATCTCACCGATTGTTTCTATAAGTTGCATAGAGGGTATTGAAGCTAAGTAGAGAAGCTGGAGCCTGTTGAATCATCCCTTTTTCAAATTTTGGGTTCCTTGGATATCCTTTCCTCTAGAGAGAGTTTATTATGTGTGAGTATATGTATAATGTATTGTTTCAAATTGGTATTAAACATGTTTGTTCTTTGACAAGCAATAAATTCCCTCCAAACAGTCCATGCATTAGCCTCTGCTATTCTGGTTGTGGTGGGTGTTTTATGTAGACTTGTGTAATTTTGAGAACCTTTATCATGCAAGTTGGTTTGGGTGTTTTTACATTGCTGGGGCCTGCAAAACATTCATCGATAACATTTAATGTTTCACATTGTTGCCAGGTAGCATATATTTTTTCTGCGTTAATTATAAGGAGTAATTTTGGTTCCTTTACTTTCATATGTAGTTTCACTGCTAATGGTTCCTCCGAAAATCTTGAAATATTTTCCCTTTCTTCTGTAACAGGCAGAATTGACATATAGTTGAACATAGATATCCCTATTGGTACTAAGCTTGTTGAACCATTAAGCGAAGAATGTAAATGGCGGTAACCAAGAGGGGCTGCTACTGAAGTCCATGGAGTAGAGGGCATAGTAGGAACCCCGAATAAGGTTTTGTATTGCATCCATAACTTTCTATTCTTTGATGTTTTTTGTTTTTGATTTCTGTTAAGCTTCTGTATTCCTGCAACTTACATGCATTGTATACATTTGCAGGTTGGTGCTACTCAGTAGTGGTATGATGAACTGGATAATCTTGCTTTTGAAACACCTGAACCATAAATAAATGTCAAAAAGGAACATACAACTTTGGATGTGAAATCTCAAGATGGGGGATTTCACATTGATTCTGCTGTGAATACTAGTCCCGGAGCTATTGAGGTATGCTTGATCTAATTGCTCTCCCATGCTTGTAGAATTTTATGTTTTTCATTTGGATCTAAATTTCAGTGCGAAGAAGAATGACTTGGACAGGGTTAAAATTTGATGTCCTATCCTCTTAATGCCCATTGCATTTGACCATGGACCAAAGAAGTGTTGAGTGGATGAATCCATTCAACTGTATTTGTAAACTACATTGGTTTTCAGATTAGATTTCTTTCATTAGTAATTATATGTTTTGAGATACATACATAAAAGCCATATTTCCTTTTAGCTGGTATTGTGGAAAGCTGCAGCTTTATGTTGATTGGTCTGTCTGCCTTTCCCTTCTTTGGCATATTTGAATGTAGCTACGTAACGTTTAAACAGATCCTGATGATTCTTCTTTTGAAATTCACCGTTTAAAACATTGCTGATTTCTTCTTTTGGTTTGTTTTATAACAATAGATGGTTATTATATGGCTCTGTATGTGAACCTTGTAACACATCTAGAGTATGAAGAGACCAGAGATATTGGACCTTGGACATATAATAGTTCCTAATCGAATCTCTTTAGAAAGAAGATCTTCTATCTCATGGTAGCCTGCTTCAGTCCCCTTACGAAACTTTCGTTATTGGGTTAGCCATAGACTTTACATGTTTTTAGCGATTCCAGTGAGAAGTATGCAGGGAGAAGTATGCAGCTAGGATAGCTGATATCCTGAACCCATCGGGAAGTGGGGAAATGGAAAGAGATTCATTTATTCAATTCTTGTTACAATCACATGGTGATTTGAGGGATCTCATATTTATGAGACCTTTTGTTGGTTTTATAAAAATGAAAAGACAGTGTTGAAAAGACGGTAATGTAGAGACAAGCAAGAATACTTTTTTTAAAGGAGTACATTTATTCATTAGCAGCCTTTACATTTTATACTGTTTAAAATAACAATAAAGCAGAAACTGTCGCCTAAATTAAAGCAATTCAAATAGTGCTATGTAGCACATCTAACACTTATTGACTTGCTAAAGAATAGGACAAATTCTAACTACTTAAGAAAAGAAAATATCTAGAATAACAAATTCAAAAGATAAATGAGAGTCACGTGAAGTCCAAAGGCGTCTAACACTCCTCCTTGCTTTTGGAACTGCACATTCCAATTTTTTGCCTTAGAAGTTCGAACTTGCTGACTGAAAGTGGCTTTGTAAATAGGTCAGCTAACTGATCTTCAGTTTTGCAGTAAATTAGAGTTGCATCTCCATTCTACTGCACCTTCCTCAAGAAAAAAAACTTAATATTGAAGTGCGTTGTCTTTCCATGAAATATTGGATTATGAGAAATTGCAATGGCTGCTTGATTGTCAACAAAAATCTCTACATCATTCTTTTGCTTCATGTTCAAATCATAAAGAAACTTTTTCAACCATATAGTTTGATTAACAGCTGCTATTACTACATCAAATTTAGCTTCTGTAGTAGATTGTGCAATAATTTCTTGCTTCTTCGAGCACTAAGAGAAAGCCCCTGAATCAAAACTGAAACCGTATCCTGAGGTACTTTTCATGTCATCAATGGAACCATCCCAGTTACTGTCCAAGAATCCATATAGCTTGAAAATTTTGCAATTTTCAAACTTAACACCATAATCAATTGTACCTCTGATATACCTCAACACTCTTTTTTGCTACAGTTAAATGCAACACACTAGCACAATGCATAAGCGAGATAAGAGACTTACAACAAATAAGATGTCAGGCCTTGTGGCAGTGAGATACATTAGGCATCCAACCAAACTTCTATAATATCCTTCATCAACTTTATCAGCTCCATCTTCCTTGGTCAGCTTCTCTTTTTGATTCATGGGAGTGCTTATTGCTTTGCCCTCCTCCATATGAAATTTCTTCAAAATTTCTTTTGCATACTTCTTTTGACAAATGAACACTTCATTTTGTCTTTGTCTAATTTCCATCCCAAGAAAATAGTTCATGAGGCCAAGGTCTGTCATTTCGAAAACCTGCTTCATTTCCTGTTTAAACTCCTCAACTGGAAAAGCATTATTTCCTATCATCAAGAGATCATCAACATAAAGAGAAATTATAAGAACATCATTGTCCTTATGTTTAACATAAAGAGTTGCCTTAGATAAGCTTTTTATGAAGCCTAAGCTCTGCAAATGATCATCTATTCTGTTGTACCAAACCCTAGGAGCCTGTTTTAATCCGTAGAGAGCCTTCTTGAGTAAGTAGATTTTATCTTCTTCTCCTTGTACAACAAATCTAGCCAGCTGATCCACATATATTTCTTCCTGCAGAACACCATCTAAAAAGTAGATTTGATGTCTAATTGAAACACTTTCCAACGTTTTTTTGCTGAGATGGCTAACAACATTCTAATTGCGTCCAATCGAGCAACAGGAGTAAAGGTGTCAGGGTAATCAACACCAAAAATCTGAGCTTAAACCTTAATGACAAGTCTGGCCTTGTATTTGTTGATGGAGCTATTTGCGTTGATCTTCGTTCTAAAAACCCACCTCACTCTAATGATTTTTCTGCTTGTAGGTTTGTCAACTAATTCCTATGTTTTATTCTTCTGAATCATTGGCATCTCCTCCTCTATATCAGGTTCATATATTGCCACATTACACCTCTGATATATTTTTGAGGGTAGCCATATTCCTCTAACTGGTGGATCATCTACCAATTCATTTAGCCACTGTTCTTTGGCTTGCTCTTTAGGAAAATAATTGTAGGAGTTTTGGTGAGTCATTCCAATCCCACTGCTCCTCTTCATTGAAGTCAACATCTCTAGTAATAGTCATCTTTCATGTTTGTGGATGATACACCTTGTAGGCTTTCGAAACTAAGTTGTAACCCATAAAAAATCCCCGGAGTAGCTTTCTTATCAAGTTTTTTACGCTTATTCTGTGGAACATAAACAAAACATACACAACCAAACACTTTAAGAAATTTTATTGAACGTTTATAACTATAACAAGCCTCGAATGGAGTTCTATCCTTCAATGCCTTGCTCAGAAGTCGATTTTGCAAAAATATAACTGTGTTAATAGCCTTTGCCCAAAACTTTTTAAACAAATCCTTCTCATGCAACATACGTCTCACCATCTCCATTACCTATTTGTTCCTCCTTTCACTAACTCCACTTTGCTGTGGCGTGTAAGGAGCCGTGAATTGATGTTCGATATCATTTTCTTCGCAGAAAGAATTGAATTGCGAAGAGGTGTATTATATTCCATTATCAAACCTCAGAACCTAAATTTTGCAGCCACTCTAGTTCTCCACCATTTTCTTAAATTTCAAAAAAACTCGAGCCACCTCTGACTTGTATTTCAAGAAAAAAAAATCTAGCACTTCTTTGTGAAATTATCAATAAATAAAATAAAGTAGAGACCACCTTGTAGAGATGAGGTTCTTTGAGGTTCTGCAACATTTGTATAAACTCATTGCAGCTTTTGTGAGGCTCTCCAAGTTGATTTAGGAAAAGGTTACTTGTTTTGTTTACCAAACTGACAAGCATGACAATTTGGAAAATGATCAACAAGCATCGACAAGTCTCTTATCATATCCTTTTCCTTCATCTCTAGCATGTATTGAAGATGGCAATGGCTGAGCCTCTTGTGTCAAATTTCAGTGATGTTTGTTTCCGTTGGATATGCTGCTTGCTCCTCCTCGGTTGGATCAAATGAGAAGCCTTTGCCTCTCATTTTAACTCGTACAATCTGCTCTCCACTAGCTTCATAAATGACACAATGCCAATCTTCAAAGTATACTTTGAATCCTTTTTCAAATAACTGGCTCACACTTAACAAATTTTGGTCAATATCAGATACATAAAGAACATCAAAATTTGTTTTTGTACCTGAGCTTATTGTAATTGCAATGGCTCCTTTTCCTTTTGCCAGAATATAGCCGCCACTACCTATTCCGACCTTTGTGATTCCAGTAAGCTTCAAATCCTTGAAGAGAGTTCTGTCATAAGTCATGTGATTTGTACAATCACTGTTAATCAACCAACACTTTGAAGTGTAGCTAGTGGAAAAACATATTGCCACAAAAATCTGATCTTCTTTATCCTGATCAGCAACTTGGGTATCTGCTTCCTGCCTCTTGCTTTTGCAAATTACAGCCTCATATCCAAACTAGTTGCACTTCCTACACTCTGCGTCTGGCCTTTTTTCAACATTTGAATGGTGGATGACCTGTTTTTTCACAGTGTTGGCAAAGACGGTAATTTCCTTTTGAGTTGTGGTTGTTTGTAGTGTGCTCGCCACTTGAACTGACCTGATTCTTTCTGAAGTTCTTCTTCTTGTCATTCTTTTTTTTATTATTATTATGGTGCTTAATTAGAAGGGCTCCCTCGACAAAACCATTGTCTCATAAACCGCCTCTGCTCTTGAGCCTACAAAGAGTTCAATAGCTCTGCCAAGGTGATTTTTGACAAATCCTCATATTCTCCATAGTGGTTATTAATGCTTCATATTTTTCAGGCACCATAACTAAAATTTTGAACAATTATAGAATCATCAAATACTGTGCCAAGTAACCTTACTTTGTTAACGATGTCGAGCAATCTACCAAAATATTCTTTGGCCATCTTAGAGTCCTTCATTTTTTACAGCTCAAACTCCCTTATTAAATTGACAGCTTTCACGCCTCGTACCCTTTCATCTCCAGCATACTCTTCATTCAGATAATCCCAAACTTCTTTTGTTGTTTTCAAAGTCATAATCCTAGTTAAAATTGTATTTGAAGTAGCTACAAACAAACATATTTTGCCTTCAATTTTTTGGTTCTTCTTTCCTTGTGATTTTTTATTTGGGCTATAGTGGGATTGTTTGGCAGCAGAGTAATTTCATAATCCTCTTCCACGGCTTCCCAAAGATTTAGAGCATCCAAGTGTGCTTCCATTCTCACTGCCCACAATTGATAGCTTTCATCGTCGAAGATGGGAGGAGCTTGAGAAAAACTACCGTCTGCTTCCATTTCACAAGTCCCTTAAGAAAAGAGTTCTGATGCCAACGTGTTGGTCCTACGAAAAAGAAAACATAGGCTCAAAATAAGGCTTTAATTAAAAGAAGTAGAGACAGTGTTGAAAAGACGATAACGCAGAGGCAAACAAGAATACTTTTTGTAAAGGAAAACATTTATTAAAAAATAATCTTTACATTTTATATTACTTAAAATAACAATAAAATAGAAACTTTTGCCTAAATGTAAGCAATTCAAATAGTGCTATATAGCACGTCTAATTTTTACCGACTTGCTAAAGAACAAGTCAAAATCTAACAACTTAAGGAAAAAAAAATCTAGAATGACAAATTCAAAAGATAAATAAAAGTCACGTGAATTCCAAAAGCATATGTCTAACACCTTTACATGTCGTCAGGGTAAAACCGGAGACTCTTGACCACCCAAAAGCTGATAATACGAAAAACATTGTCTTGACCAACTTGGCTGTTGAAGTTAATGTATCACTTTGGCATAATAGATGAGATAATAATGTTTGGGATTTGTTCCAATGTCAGTGTTAGACAGATCAACTTGTGAGAGCTGAATATGCCTGTTGATGTTTCAATGCCAATGGAATTCGTTTCGGTGAGATTCATTAAATCTAACAATTGACGTACGTTTTGATTCAAATTTTAAGATTGGATGGAATATACCTGTTGGATGGGAGTTGGAGAAACGGAAACTGGATATCAATTAGATGCAAAAATAAAATGAGAGAGAAGAAAAATTGCAGAGGAAGAGATAAAAAGCCAGAGGGCGTGGAAATTGACAAAATCATTCCCTTCCCCCTTGCACATTGTTACTGTGTGCATATCGCAGATAAAATTACCTGTTTCATAATTGCTGTGCCAATGCTGTTTCATTGCATCTGGTCCATATATTTTTGTGGGACCCATATAAATGTATGAATCAGATGTAATGAAACAGCACTGACACAACAATTATGAAACAGGTGATCTGTTCCCGTGCATATCATGTCTTGTAAAGTCTCTACGTTCTCGTTTGTTCTGAAAACCTCAAGGACATGGCGAAAGAAAAGGGCAGGGGCCAAACTTGGAAGTTCACTTTGTTCATTTCTAAATAGATTACAGATCTTGAACTCTGTGATTCCATAGAACACAGCATTCATATTTGTCTAGGCATATAGTGGCCCTTTCATCCATCATATGATGAGACAGTAGGTTCCGTTTAACAGAACCACTTTAATGAACAGTCGATTTCTTCTACAAATGACTTCTTATAACACTTGCTTTTTTGGTTTGGCTGATTGAAGTGCCTGTCATTGTTTATTGCTTTTTTGGTTTGGCTGATTGAAGTGCCTGTCATTGTTTATTGATATAATGTTAACGGCTCCCAGTTTCATGCTGACCATAGTTCAGCGCACGTTTGCTACATCCAGCGCACGTTTGCTACATCCAACGCAACATCTTGGTTACATGGTTGCCAATACATGGGCTCCCTTGTTTCCTTGGGACTGTTTGGACGTGTTACCGCTAATCATGGGAAGCGCAAATATATATAGGGATATTGTAGTTAGAGAGAGAGAGTTGTCCTTTCTGTTTCTGTCTTTCATAGCTTCCACACATATCAATGGATTTACCACCACAGACATACAATGTTTTTTCTCCATTTTCTACGCTTAATCTATCCATTTTTGGATTTTTGCTGAGGGAGTGCCCTCCTTGAATCGTTTGCTTTCCAAGTTTCTTTTTCTTTTCGTTTCCATTTTGTTGGGATTCCTGTAAGCTTTCTTTGTTTTTCCTTCTGGGTTGACTAAGGTTGATGTTTGTTAACAGTTTTTAATTCTCATATTCGTAACCACCAACATTATCGCGTAGCTGGATTGGAAGAATCAAGCCCAGCCCTTCTTATTAATCGAGTGAATTACTCGTCTTCTAACCTTCATTATACTCTTCCAAGATATATATACAAGCAATGGCTTTTGATGATGTTTATATACTTACCTTCTTCTGGATTCTGATATCTGTTAAAAGGCCTTCGAGTTAAGCCTCTGAACAATTCCATGTATTTATATTAGATTTCAGCCTGTCGAACTTGAGGGGGCGAAGTTGGCCTCACTGGAGGTACATTTGATTTGGCCGCGTAAGAGTTTCTGGGGACCTGCACAAACTATATTCTTGAATCAAAGAACTCAATATAAAACAAGATATTTTACTTCTCTTCAAGTTGCGACTTTTTTGAAAAATGAGTTGCTTTTCATGTTTTTCATCTCATGGAACCAAATCTGCCAGGAGGACTCGTAGCAACAGGAGAGTACTGCCCCCAGCAACTCTTCCTACTAAAGAACAATACAATGCTCCCCAGCCTTGGCCTGGTACGTACATTTTTCTTGTTTGTAGCGCTGCCTTTCTGACGCTTGTATGCATTCTCATGTTTGCAAGTTTCATTATTTGTTGTACAGAAAATCAAAAGACAACACCCCCACCTCGATCTCACAATACCAACAAAGACGATTCCAACAGAAATATAGCAGCACAAACTTTCACCTTCCGCGAATTAGCCACAGCCACGAGGAATTTCAGACACGAGTGTTTGATAGGTGAAGGTGGATTTGGAAGAGTCTATAAAGGGAAACTTGAGAAAACAGGACAGGTACATCAGATTCCTTTTCCGATGTTGTAAACCAACTTTCTTTTGTTTTGTTTTTTCACTTTTTTCTTTTGGCGAACAAATTTTGAGTACTAGTAGTGGATAATTTTCGTTCAGGTTGTGGCAGTCAAGCAACTTGATAGAAATGGACTGCAAGGAAACAGGGAGTTCCTTGTTGAGGTGTTGATGTTGAGTCTCTTACACCATTCCAATCTAGTAAACCTTATTGGATATTGTGCTGATGGAGATCAAAGGCTTCTGGTTTACGAGTATATGTCTTCAGGATCTGTAGAAGATCATCTTTTCGGTAAACAATCATTACTTCGTTTACCTACATTTCTGTATTTGAATCAAATCAAGATGATCGGTCGATATTATAGTTGGAAGGATCATGAGTCAATATCAATTTGAGCTTGTATTAACATGGCAAAGCCTTTAACCTTCATTTGTTTAACTTCTAGTTGTTATTCACACAACTAGCAGTGAAAGATTGAATAATTGTAGGAAGTGATTTTCCACTGACCCAAATTCTGAATTTTCAGATATTTCACGGGAGCAAAAGCCTTTAGAATGGTTTACGAGGATGAAAATAGCACTAGGAGCAGCCAAAGGCTTAGAATATTTGCATGACAAAGCAAATCCTCCTGTAATTTACCGTGACTTGAAAGCATCCAATATTTTGCTGGACAACGATTACAATGCAAGACTCTCCGATTTTGGACTAGCCAAGCTTGGACCAGTGGGAGACAAGACACACGTGTCTTCCAGGGTAATGGGAACGTATGGTTACTGCGCACCAGAGTATCAGAGAACGGGTCAATTAACAACCAAGTCAGATGTCTACAGCTTTGGAGTCGTTTTACTGGAATTGATCACTGGGAGAAGGGTCATTGACACCACAAGATCGACAGCAGAGCAAAATTTAGTATCATGGGTAAGTGGATAAGGCTTATTAGTTGCAAATTTAGTATGTTCTATGCTCGCCTAATATGTTTTCATCGGCAGGCACAACCAATATTCAAGGAAACGAGTAGGTTCGCGAAACTAGCTGATCCACTTCTCAGAGGACACTTTCCGATTAGAGGATTGAACCAAGCAGTGGCAGTGGCAGCAATGTGCCTTCAAGAGGACGCAAACGTCCGGCCTCTGATGAGTGATGTAGTGTCTGCTCTCAGCTTTCTTGGTCCTGACGCGAATGGCACACCTATTTCGTTGTCTTCTCCACCATCTTATGAGAATGAAGAAAACGAAGATGTGGAACGCCAACGGGCAGTGGAAGAAGCCATAGAATGGGGTGCCAGTAAACGGCAAGTGGTCCCGCAAAATGGAACACCATCCCTATTGTAGAATTTCCTCATCACGTATGTTGTATTGAGCGTCACTCCCGGAGACATGATTTTTTAATTTCTTTTTGTTCTTTCTTAATTAATGCAATATAAAGAATCCAGAATTCTACTTGGGATGGGCAAACGCAGATCACTTCGTACCAGGATACGCTCCTCTGGTCCAAATGAATGCACAAAAGATTTACATTTCCATACTTTGGTGTATGATACAACAAACTTCATCATCATCGTCATCATCACCCAGTTTGAAATCTCGCAATGAAGCGAGGTCTGAAGAGGTCCGCAGCATTACCCCTACATAATAAAGAGGCTATTTCTAGTGAACCCACATACAAATGAGATAATATACGAATAATGCAAGTTACAGAAACACTACGTTAAAAACATAAAATAAATGAAAATACAAATAATGGGAGATATCTGGAGGAGACTCGATCTGCGAGAACCGAATAGGTTACAAAGTCTGACCGGGGTGACCCCTTATTGTCCTCCAGCACCTATCGTGCCACCTGCATATCGTGACACAACATCTTCTAAGAATTGTTGTAGTGACTCTGGATAACTGGAACGGTTAATCCTTTACCCTTATTTGATTACACCAAAATTTTCTATTTCTAGCTAATACCTCATTAAGGGCTAACTCTGACATATCCTCCTTGATTACTTCCCGCCAATTCTTATAAGGCTTCCCTCTCCTCCGCTTGTATTCACTAAGTGTTATTTTCTCACAACTTCGGACCGGAGCGTCAAAGAGCCTCGTACACACATGCCCATACCACCTAAGCCTAGTCTCTCACAACTTGTCGACAAAGCTATCTACCTATAGTCTATCCCTCACCACTTGGTTCCGGACCTTATCTCTCCTTGTGATGTCACACATCCATCGAATCATACGTATTTCTGCTACCAACAACTGTCTTATATGCCTACGCTTAGTAGGCTAACACTCTGCCTTATATAACATAGTTGGGCGAATCACTATTTTATAAAACTTCCCCCTTGAGTTTTAAAGGAATCTTCCTATTACATAAAACCCCTGATATACTCCTCCATTTGGCCCAGCTTGATCTAATATGATGTACTATATCGGCATCGATAGTACCATCACTCTGAATGACCGACCTGAGATATTTAAAATTTGTCCTCTGTGTGTGACATCGGTACCAATTGTTACCGCCACCTTATGCTCCATCTGGTTTCCTGAAAGTTGCATTCTAAATACTCTATCTTAGACCTGCGCAATTTAAAACATTTCGACTTTAACGCTTCTCTCCAATAGTCTAATTTGACATTGACCCCCTCCTTGGTCTCATCAACTAGGACAATATCATCCACAAATAACATACACCAAGCTACTTCTCCTTGAATTTGTTTGGTAATTTCATCTAACACTAATGTGAAAAACAAAGGACTTAACGCAGATCCTTGGTGCAGATCAACACTAATAGAAAATGCTTTTGTGTCCCTTCTTATCGTCCTTATGCTAATCAAAGCTCCTTCATACATATCCCTAATTACTTTCCTCCAAACACCTCCATAAAAGGTCTCTAGGAACTCTGTCATACACCTTCTCCAAATCAATAAAAACCATATGTAAATCTCGTTTTTGTTCCCTATAGCATTCCATAAGTCTACGAAGTAGATGAATCGCTTCTATCATGGACCAACCAGGCATAAATTCAAATTGGTTGGCTGATACAGAAGCAGCTCTTCGGATTTTCTCCTCGATTCTCTCCTCAACTACCTTCTCTCATGGTTTCATAGTATGACTTAATAGTTTTATGCCTCTATAGTTGTGACATTATTGGATGTCCCCTTTGGCTTTGTATATGGGGATCAACCTACTTAATCTCCATTCATTTGACATTTTGGCTTACTCTAAAATCACATTGAAGAGTTAAACTATCCATGCAATACCGACAACTCCTAACCGTTTCCATACCTTTATGGAAATCTCGTCTAGCCCTACGACCTTTACGTTTCCCATCCCTCTTAACACCTTCGTAATTTCTCCCTTCATAATCCTTACCCCTGCACATCTGTCAAGAATATGCCCCGTCATAGAAGGTTCTACTAACTCTACGTTGCCCACTATCTTATCGTTATACAACAAACTTGTTATGTTTTATTAGTTAATGTTAATAGTAATTATGCGCATCTTTCCAATTCGGCCGAAACAGTAATTAGATCAATGAATGTCCACTTGGAATAGAAGTGATGAGGCCGATGAATGTACCCTTGAAATCTTACAAGAAATGATGAGACTGTGATATCGTAGAGGTGGTGAATTTACTTGTTTTTTAACTACTAATGACAAAAAACCCGCAAATTTAACTTTAACATTTTCATTAAAGTATAAATTATATTTTAAAGTTTTAAAGCACTTAAAATGAAATTTAATATTTGCAAGATCTTTAAATTA
>JAOTAZ010000007.1:11802620-11816399 GCA_025629785.1 Erythroxylum oxycarpum | reverse complement strand
TAAAATTTAAAAAATTTCAGGGACTATTTTATAAATTTAAAAATTATTCGAAACGGTATCGGTCAGTACAATACCATACCAAAACCTAATTTGGTACAGTATTTGCAACTTTGGCAGAAATGAAAATTGTAGTGTCATTTCATTAGTTTCACAAAATGGGCGCAAGGGTGATTGCCCTAAGCGCAAGAAGGGAAAAGTTAAGAACCAAGGGCCTCGAGAAGGGCAAGTCGCTAAACTTCGTAGAGGCAAACGCGGGAATAAGAAGGATGAGTCCAAATTCATGTGTTTCAACTATAGAAAGAAGGGACACTTTGCTCAGGAGCGTACTAAGCCCTATGAGGTTTGTCATTACTTACCTTCTTTCATACATGCCTTTGTTTGCACATATGCATTTTTGCTCATTCTTTCCATGATTGGATTATAGATATGGGAGCAACAACCGTGCAGGATTTTTAGATTACTATCGCTTACCAATGGGTAAACATTTTGTAACAATGGGAAATGGAGTGGAGGAGAGGGTCTTTAGTGTAGGAACTTACCAACATATTTTACGTAATGGATGCAAACTACTCTTACTTGATGTGCTTCATGTACCCACTATTCGATGTATTCTACTTTCAGTATCGATACTAGTAGACTTGGGATTTTCTTTTCTTGTTAGTAAAAATGATTTGTCCATTTACCTTAATGGTACCCTTTAGTCATGGGTACTTTGTAATAGTTTATTTATGATGGACTTAAAAGATGTATCTAAATCTCATAAATATTTTGCTCATATTGCTTCTTCTTCTTCTATTGATATTAAATATGAGCCTGTTTAAATGGCATTCTTGATTAGGACAAATTGGACAAGATAGAATGTCCATATTGGCTAGAGGAGGGCTATTAATCTCTCTCGCCAAAGTGAGTCTTCCTACTTGTAAGCCTTGTCTCGCTGGAAAAGCTAGTAGAAAGCCTCTTAATAAGGCTCAGAGGGCTTCACATCCTCTAGAGTTGATCCACTATGATATTTGTGGGCCTATGAATGTGAAAGCGCGTATTGGCACAACTTACTTTACCACATTCATAGATGATTTCTTGTGATATGGCGTAGTATTTCTATTGTCTCACCGCTCAAAAGCTTTGTATTATTTCAAATGCTTTGTAGCTGAGGTTGAGAATCAGAAAGAGAGGAGCATTAAGGCTCTTCATACTGATAGAGACCGAGAGTATGTCTCTGATTAGTTTTGTGAGAATAAGGGAATATGCCGACAGTTAACGATTCTTGGAACTACGTAATAAATGGGGTTGTGGAGAGAAGGAATTGAAATATGTTGGACACGGTTAGGTTGATGATGGCTCAAGCTAACCTCTCGATTAAGTTTTAAAGGGGTGCCCTTGTGATTGCGGCATAGATCCTTAACCGAATGCCTACTAAATTTGCCCTGACTACTTTATATAAGTTATGGAATGGAGATAAGCCTATTTTGGAAGGCTTAAGGTCACGAGGATCTGTTGGTTATGTTCACCATTCTTCTCATAAGTTTGGGAAGTTAGGCACTAGAGCCAATAAAATGTGTGTTTATTAGATATTGTAAGCATTCTAAAGGCTATGTGATGTATGGTGAGCATCATAGAGGGCTCATTGAGGTTAAGTCTTGAGATGTGGAATTTTTGAAGAATGATTTCCTTAGTATTGGTGAGATCAAACAAAATCTTAAGCTCTATGAATTAAAGGAACATTAAGACGAAGTGCCCTAAATGGATTTGGATTCACAATCCATTCCAATGACTATTAAGGTTAGTAGGAGCATAGAACTTGAGTCTCAGTCTCTAGAATTGCGTAGAAGCCAATGTAGAAATGTCCATGTAGACACTTTGAAATAGAAGGTGGGTCCTTTTGATGAGCCTTCTTCTTTTAAAGAAGTAATGAACTCACCAATTTCGAGTTAGTGGCTTATAGTAATGGAAGATGAGATGAAATCCATGGCTAAGAACCATGTGTGGGACTTAGTCGACCTACCTATTAGGCACAAAACCATTGGAAACAGTTGGGTCTTGAAGGTTAAGCCCAAGGCAAATGGATCAATTGATAAGTATAAGGCCTGATTAGGGGCGAAAGGTTACACCCAAAACGAGGGTGTTGACTATGATGAGACATTTTCTTCTATGGTGAGATTTGTGTTTATGCCTTATCTTAGCTATTATTGCACATTTAGATTTAGATTTGTTCCAAATGGATATTAAAACGACATTTCTTAATGGAGAAATAAATGAAGAGATCTATATGGATTAACCTATTGGATTTCAAGCAAAGGGACAAGAGCACAAAGTGTGTCACTTGAGATCTTCCAATTATGGCCTAAAATAATCTACGCAATGGTATCTTAGATTTCACCAAGCCATTACATCGGTTGGCTTTGTAATGATTAAAGAGGATCATTGCGTATACGTAAAAAGACAAGAGAATATGTTTCTTATACTCTCTTTATATGTAGATGATATTTTGAAAGTTAGGAATGATATGAAGATGATCATTGCGACTCAAAAGTGATTTTACTCTACTTTTGAGATGGAGTACATGGTTGAAGCAGATTATATTCTCATGGTTAGGATCTCGAAGGATCGTTCTAAGAGATTTATGAGTTTATCTCAAGAAACCTATATTAATAAGATCTTGGAACATTTCCATATGCATAGCTACAAACTCGTTGACACTTCAATGGAGAAGGGACTATACCTAAGTATGGGTTAATGTCCTAAAACAGAGGAAGAAAAACAGCAAATGGCCAAGGTGCCATATGCAAGTGCTATCGATAGTCTAATGTACGCTATAGTGTGTACTCAACTCGACATATGCTTTGCAGTTGGGATGGTCGGTAGATGTCAAAGTAATCCTAGACTTGTGCATTGAGTAGTGGTCAAAAGGATACTTAGATATATAAGAGGAACCACTAATGAGGCTTTGAGCTATCAAGGTAGGAGCCTCAAATTGGTTGAATATAGTGATGTCGATGGATTTGTTGATAGAGACGAGTAAAAGTCCATATCGAGGTATGCTTTCATTCTTAGAAGAGGAGCTATTTTTGGGTGTAGCAAGACACGATAGTGCCTATTTTTGTCCATGATGGAGTCTGAGTATGTTGCATGTGCCTCAATGGTGCAATAGGCGATATGGTTGAGGAGATTTTCTAGGGGCCTCAACATTATCAGGCATCTTCGTGAGGCTAAAATTATCTATTGTGATAACACAGTTGTAATTGCCTATGCAAAAGACCCAAAGTATTATAGAAAGACAAAGCACATAAATACTCGCGATTACTTTATTCGTGATATCATTGCATAAGGATATGTGGTCCTAAAGCATGTCTCTAGGAGAGATATGATAGCTAATCCTTTTACTAAACCTATTACTAGAGATGCTTTTTTAAACCACATTAGGGGTTTAGGTTTGTTGAGGATTTGCTGTATTTGTAAATTTACATATGCATTATTGAAATATGTTTTTCATTTTAATCTTTTGTGAATTTACATAGTAAATTAAGGTTTATTTGAAAATGCCACAAATCTAAAAATTATCACTAGGCTTGATGTTGCTCTCTCACATGAGAGCATCATCCTAGCTTTATGATAGCTAGTGAGATGAGACAAAGTATTGCAAGTTACAAAATGATAAACAATATCATTAATTACTATAGAGTGATTAAGGATTTTGTATGTTGCCTTAGTTGAGTGTTAAGATTAGACTTGTTTAGTCGAACATAGAAAGTGTATCCATGTAGCCTGTATGAAGCTAGATTTGAGTCTACGGTGGCTCCAGTTAATCACTTTATGGTGTGACTAACTAGACCGTGTTCTGTATGGTGTTATTTAGAGCGTGACAAACCCTTAGTGGTAGCTCCACCATAGCATGCATTTCATACTGCATGTGCTTGAGACGACTGAATAAAAGAGTGATGAATAGGTCCCTTCTTCATCATTCTATAAGCCTTGTGGATATTTAGTTCACCTCTATACCGTTTGGAACTTTGACCTATGTTATGAAGTTGAGAATTGGAATTGTTACTTTAGCATATTATCCAAAGGCTAGGAATGATGCAGTCTAGCAGAGTTTGACTAGGAAAGTTGCCAAGACTTACATATTGACATGGGTGTCTAAGAAAAAATCATATTAATATCACACAAGATATTTGTGACTCATTGCCCGGGCGGTTACAAAGACATCAATTGTCGATAGGCATAAATTGTTTATATAAGGTAACTATGAGTACAAATACATTGTGAAATTTGGCATAGCTCTTTGTAAAAAAAGGGATCAGAGATGCAAATTTAGTGTGATTGAAAATGATTTGGGGTATAACAAGATCTTCAGTAACGTTACGTTAGTTTGATGGTGACTTAATATAACGATCCGTGTCGGTACCTTTCTCGTATAGTTGCACGCTTTACTTCTTGTATCATAATGAAAATGAATATTTTATGTTGAGAAATAAAGCATGAGTTGCTATGAACAAAGCATTTGTTGCTACGAATAGGCATGTTTTGTTCTTTCTCAAAGATGTGTTGCCAATATAACATATATTGTTGCCAATGTGTATAAGCTGTAGGAAAATAATATAATATGCTCACATGTACATGTAGTAAACAAGCAAGTTTAGTTTTACAGAAAAGACAAAGCTCACAAGTTAAGTGGTTACCCTTTTTTTATTTCTCCGCATAAGTTGCAAAAGAGAGAAGAAATGTAGAAGCTTCTCCCTCTCACGCTTAAAAGTCTCCCAAAAATATTCAATTTTTCCTCATGTTCTTGTCTCTTTTGAGTCACCATTCACAAAATTTGGGATTTGAGATGGAATTAAAGTGAGTAACTCTGGTGGCTGCTCGTAACATGGAGAAAGGACAAAATTGAGCTATTTGAACTTTTGAAGCTATTAGAGTGCAAGGCAGACTTGTAAATTAAGCAAAAGAGAAAATGACTTTTCAAGTTTGAGAGATAAATTCTGAGCACACTTGCCAACAGGAGACACAGGGCTATCGTTTTTTGTTTTTTTTTGAAGTGAAAACATATTTCGATGTCTAATTGGCTTGACGAGTCGATAGCTATGCATTTGTCCAACTTCATTACTATTGATCATCAAACCTAAACTTCAATAAAAAAAGAGGGTGGTGAAGTCTAGGTGTTCAACATACCTTCGGAATGATTGGGGCTTGGAAAAAAAACACTTGGTGGGACGAGAGTGACGTGACTTGGAATGCAATAGAAAGGGGCTGTTGGGACGTATTTGTATTATAGTAATACATGATATCCACTAGATGTGACCACCAGATCTTCGGGGTGGCTCAACCCGCATCCATTAACGTCAAGCTTGGCTTTGTACGAACAAGGCCTAAACAACGAAACGTTGCTTCATCGGTGTTTTATGCAATCAATTGGCTACGTGGGGACTATAAAATATAGCTGACATATGAATTTTGCTCATTGTTTTTCATTTTTTCAGCATTTGTTTTTCTGCGTTCAGAATAAATCGGTGTGTCTGTTTACATGATAATATTTATATATACGATATTTTGACATTTTGCATTCCTTTTGGCATTTTAGTAGCTATGCACTGTTTCAATAGTTTTTCACCAAACTAAGAGACAAGTATAACATAGGATAAGTATTCCATAACAATACGAGATTGGGTAGCCAGAAAATTCAATGGGGGTAACAGTATTAGGTCTTTGGTTGCACGGTCAGCGCAGCAGTAGCAGTAACAGATATAGTAACACATTTATCTTTATGCCCAGAGTCCAACAACCATTTGCACGCATTCGTTTCCTGACCACATCAATCAAATTGAGGCATAGTATACAATGAGTAAATTACTTTATTTAGTAGAGTAACATCATAGGCATATTTGCGAATTAGTGGATGTAAGTTGTTATTGTCAAAGGAGACGGTTGTTAATTAATTTTTTGCCGAAACGACCTGGGAAGTAGCTAATACGCCTTGGGAGTTGGGACCACATCCACATCCTCATGCCCTCAACTTCAAGTAAATTAGACAGCCAGCCCCTGCCCCCAAAGCATTCTCAATTTAGTTTAAATAATCGAGTTTAGATCTTCGCTGAAACTAGTACAAATCGTAATTATATCATGTGCTCAATTCCACCAACCCCCTTTTTATGTTTGTGAGTAAGAAAATTGTTTTAAGTGCGTTAACAAACAGAATATCTATTATTTAAACAAACAAACTGATGACGTCTGCCTAATGGGAGTAGTGGGGAGCGCAAGTAGGGGCGTAACTGGTTGAAGATGTGGACCCAATCAGCACATGACAGGTGGGGTGGGTGGGTCCAGAACTTAGGGAATGCCTCCACTCCAACCGACTGGGCTTTAGAAGCTGAGCCCGATGTTGGTGGCTTGGGACAGTGACGCGCTAAAAGGGTTACACTTAGCAGAAGCAGAGGACAAGCAACCATATCCTTTTAAATCTCCCGGATCATGGAAGATACTAAGAAGTTCCCCTATAGAGCAATACACCTTCATTTCTCTAACCCCAAAGCCCAAATGTTGCATCCCCACCTTTCTTATTTACATAATACACGTACGCTGATAGATGTAAACACTAAAATTTAGAAATGTACCTGACTGGGAGAGAGAGAGAGCGATGTGGACAAGTACCTGAAGACCTAATCTTGGGAGATGCCCACGCCGTCCCATATGCATGTGAACCTGTTCCCATCAAATTTGCCTGTCTACTCAACCCTTCACTTCTCCAAAAAATCAATTCCCTCTTCAACTTCTTTTTACAATTATTATTGTTCATTTATAAATTGTATGAAACGAATTAGATATTTTTAACTTTTACTATATTGCTTGCCAATGTTAAAACATGTACCGTTTTTCTTAAAAGTATGCAAGTCTCGGGGCTGTACTGACTACTGATGCTTTCTTCTTTTTCATTTTGGGTTTACAGCTTTGATGAAAGTACTCGCATCGCACGTTAATCCACAGTAAGCGGTCATATTTAGGCAGACAAGTATGGATGTGTGGTGTACCGTACTTCTAAGACTGAAATCACCTTCCTAATGAACATTTCCCCACCCTCAATGCCCTAAATTGTGTACCTTCGCGGAGAACAGATGTGGTGTGGTGTGACACGTTCGTATAGTCATGAATAGTCAATGGACGGCTCCTATGTCTATGATGACTATGCAGTCATTAGTAAATGTGGGGTCCAGTGCTTCGATTGCGCTGATTATTCTTCGGGAACAGTCGATGGACGGTTGATTTGCCCCCATTGAGTGGGGCCGCGGGGTCTTGTTTAGTTTGAAATATCATGATGCCACCATTATTCATTTTGTTAAACATAGTGTCACCGCCGAATGTGCTGACCGCGAGAGCGAACATAGATTGATTTTTCAGGCTTCGTGGCGAAACGTGTTGCTTTTGTAGTGACTAGTGATGATAGTATACCCATTACACATTTCCCACGTCTTATTCAATGTTAAATCCCTATTTTATTCAATTGTGATGCTTAAAAGTCAAATAAAAACCAATCTTAGGACAGTTCCAAGTCAATAAAACTTAAAATACTAGACATCCGCCAAAGGCGAAAGCCATCGTAGTCCTACCCTAGTGGTGATTCAATCCAAGTGGTTATAATTTTTTAAACAAATTTTTTTGAAGAATTTTTTTTAACAATTTAAAATGTAAATTTCTGGTTTTTTCAGTTAAATGTTAAAGTTAAGAAACATCTAGTTATACGAATGAGTTTAATGCTTGGCTTTAATTTGTTTATATTTTAAATAATTTACTTAGACTTATAATTTACAAATTATTATATATATTTAAAAATTTATTAAATAAAACATTTTGAAAAAAAAAGGACTAAAAATTTTAATGTTATAAAAATAAATGGGCACTCGCTCAAAATCAAACGTCACAAGTGCGCGGAAAGGCAGAACAGAACAGCCAATTAAGCACTTTAAAACGCGGCAGCTAACAATGTTTTGACTATGAAGACACACGATTAG
This sequence comes from Erythroxylum oxycarpum, assembly GCA_025629785.1. Taxonomy (NCBI): domain Eukaryota; kingdom Viridiplantae; phylum Streptophyta; class Magnoliopsida; order Malpighiales; family Erythroxylaceae; genus Erythroxylum; species Erythroxylum oxycarpum. The sequence continues at coordinate 11,808,402 of JAOTAZ010000007.1, read as the reverse complement.
TGGCTTTTGTAAGATACATCAAAGTTAGTTAAGCTCGCAGGTTTAGAATAAATACTATATGTGACAGTATATGCATAGCACTGCCACATGTATAGGTTTAATAAGATAAGTTGCAATCATACTAAAATATCATTATGGACTGTCGTACATCCTGGGGCCAAAAACAATGCAGTTTACTGACGATTGCGACCATTTTTGTGGATAGACTTGCCTGTGTAGATGGAGGGTGGGGGAGGCCACTCGTAGTACGTCTGGAGACGCGACAGTAGGAACAAGGTGTACCAGTGTACCGTGTCTTTAGGTCTCAGTTAGTGTTGAGTAGTACTGGAATTTGGATTAAATGTTGACGTTGCCTTTTTTTTTTTTCCAATTCTTAAGATATGCCCTTTTTTTTTAATTTAGGTGGGATAAAACTTAGACAAGCTTTTACTTTAGGGGTATAGGAAGCATGTTATATTTGCAGAATCCATTTAATTAAACCACAAAACGCACCGTTTGCACCAAGACATGGGTCAGGGGCAAGGTACAGAATCCGTTTAAATTTTAAACCTGGTGTGTTACAAATAATTGTGTATTATGACAATTGGGGGAAACGTGGCGCCCCTTGGACCATTTGTACTGACACCGATTATATAGCGAGCAGATAAACCGGGGTGGCCGACAAGTCGACAACCTGAATTTTGTGGACGGGAAACAATCTTCTCTTCTATTTCTCCAAAAAAAAAAAAAACGAAAAAAAATCCACTTGTCGCCCATCGGACGGCCAGATCTACTTACCTCCCGTACGGTCCCGAAACCCTAAATTATAACTAAGCCCAGCTGTTATGGGTAAAGTTAGGATATTAATTTGCAAGGGCAGTAAGAGAAAATTTGGAAGATGTACAAGGCTAATTTGGTCACTGTACAAAACAATGTTAAAGAGGATTTGTAGGGGATATTTGTCAGATTTGAGAATCTCCTGTCAGCTCTCTAGTTTCACATACAGAAGCTAAATCTCTCTCGCTCTCTCTCTTGCTAAGATCTCTATCAATTTTATGAGGCCTTATTATAGAGATAATTGAAGCTTTGGAGCAGGCAACAAATTCTGTGATTTTTTGCAGCAGAAAGTTGAGTGGGAAATGCAAGACATACACTCAATTGGAGGTGGAGGTGGAGGTGGAGGCGGAGGGGGAGGGAGTTTGTTTGGCGGCGGAAGTGGTGACCGGAGACTGAGGCAGCAACACCACCAGAACAACCAAGCACTTAAGTGTCCTCGCTGCGAGTCTCTCAACACCAAGTTCTGCTACTACAACAATTACAACCTCTCGCAGCCTCGCCACTTCTGTAAAAGCTGTCGTCGCTACTGGACCAAAGGAGGCGTCCTCCGCAACGTCCCCGTTGGTGGCGGCTGCCGGAAGACGAAGAGATCGAAGCCTAAACAACAGGCCACCTCCCCGTCAGCCAACAAAGATGATACTCCACCGCCGCAGAATCAACCAGAACGAGAGAGGAAATCTTCGGCGGACTTTCATTCGAGCAGCGAAAGTTCAAGTCTAACTGCCACTAACACTGCCGGCCCAAGCGCCAACGTAGAAGCTGCTTCGAAACGTAACGGAATTGGTGAGTCTAAGCTATTTTCTGAACCAAATTTAAATCCGAGCTTCGATTCCGGGTTGCTTGAGCATGGATCATCAGACTGCGGGATCTTTTCGGAAATCGGAAACTTGGCTAGCTTATTATCGACGTCGTCTGGGAATGAGCAGTTACAGTTCGGGTTTAGTAACATATTGGATCAGCAGTGGCAGCAACCACGTCAGGAGATGAAGATGCAGGAGATGGGGGGCGGGTTGATTGATCACGCGGTTCATCTTGAGTTTAGTAGGATGGGGAATGGAGCATTTGGATCGTTTGATTGGCAACGAGGTGGAGATCAAGGTCTGCTTGATCTTCCTAACTCCGTTGAACAAGAAAACTGGAGTACTAGGAATCAGTGGACTGATCAAGATCACTCTAGTCTTTATCTTCCGTAACAATCTCCTCTCACCTAGTAACAATTTTTTTTTTCTTCACAAGAAGAAATTTGAGCAAGTACAAAAATAGAAACTCCCTCGTAATATCCAATAAATGATTAAAAAAAAAAGGATTATTTGGGGGATATGATATATATTGAGAACATGAATATGACTGCTGTTTCTTATATGTAAATGTTTTATTTACTCATTTTTATCTTATTTTTCTGGAGGGATTACTAAAAAGCTTTGGAATTGTTGGGGTTTGATATTTTTATTTTTGGGTTTGAATGTGGCATCTAACTTCTTCAAGTGATGTTGTTGTTGTTTGGAAGCTTTTATTTCCTGATGGAGAAATAGAGAATGTAACATATGTTTGGGATTGCACTTAGTGTTATTATTTCTCGTCAATGTGTTTGTGGTTGATCTTGGGAGGGAGGACTCTTCAAAAGCTTCTAGTTCTGGAGGATAGTTGTTCGTAGAATTGAGTTTGGCCCCTACTTTTACTAAATCTATAGCTTGTAATTGGTTAGTTAGAATATATAATTAACGAATTATCTTAATTAGCATGCGGATTAAAGACAATGATTCCGGTCCTCATTTTAAGGTGCGAAGAAACACAGACTAAACTGAAAGCATTCTCCAAAATGGAGATGATGATGTGATCCATAATTACATTACATTTATAAGATGGTGGTTGCCTTTTAATTGAAAGGGGACCCACCCTTGGTGCGAAACTAGTTTGGCACGGGGATTGTTTTGTTTAGTTTACATACTCAATGTGCATACTAGTCAGTCACTCGGTCGGGAAGAGGAGTGAGGGTCCGGTTTGTAAGTGACCACTCCCATGCGTGATTATGACTCCACGTGGCGTTGGCAGCTGAACGACGCAAGTGCGCCTTACTGATCTCCTCCACGTGGTCCCTCGTCATTGGTACTAAGCCCTTAACGAAATAGAGAGAGATGTTAGAAGTTAGAAACAGAAGTTGGTTTGTCCTGGTGCTCGTTTTGCCCCTAGGTTTGGCTTACTATAACATTAAACGAGCATTGGAAGACTAGGGAACTCATTTTCATGTTATAATATTTTATAGTATAGTATAATTAGATGAAAATAGCTACAAAGGTTTGGTAAAAACTGTGGGTCCTCCAAACATGTGCAGAGCTGGTCCTTTACATAATATGAATAAGTAGCGGATTTTGGTGGGTATTGGGTTTGGACTGATCAGAGTCTTATATCTCTCACTGGTTGGCTTTTTATGCGCAATTGAAGTTTGGCAGTAGCACCACCAAACTCCAGTGGTGATTGTAGGGGGTGTAATGTAATTGGTTGTTTTCTTTAACTTAATTTTATCATTTTCTCCTGCAATTGCCTAAAACGACTGCCCAATGAGAAGGATCAATCACAACTTCGTTATCACAGCAACGGTAGTCTGCCCAGCCTTCGCATTGGCGTGACAAGTATCCAAGTAGTGTGGACCAAGGACATGTTATTTTGCCTTCAGTGTTTAGCACATGGTTATGGTGGTCCTCCATCGGTCGTTGGCCTCCTCGATTGGTTCTTAGCTTTCTTGCATTTTGAAGTTTGCAATTTGGTGGTTAACCATTAATGGCTGCCAAACTAGGATCTTTTTTTATTCCATCAAATAGTTGACAACATGGGGGGAGAGTCATGAAGAATGGTTATGGACTTAGCTGACACTGGTTGCCACAAATTTATGGCACGGAGAGAAAGATAAGTATTGTTTCCATTTATAGTTTGATAAGGAATCATAGACTTCCACACATGATTCACTTGTAGAAAGTAAGCATCTTTCCATATGGGACTACGAGTTCTTTTTCAATAGCAGGGGGTCAATCTGTTGCAGCTACAGAAGCCCAACTCGTGTTCACATCTTTGCATTAAAATGGCCTGTACATGAACTGTATGACTGAGGGGACCTGGTTTGAAGCCTAAGGTCCCAATCATGGCTTCAACGAGATTGTAGGTCACTACTCTCACCTCACAGGAGCAACACATGGTTCTTGATGATGATTTCTTGGCTCTTACCATTTCAATGTCTGTGTTGCTTTTGATTAAGAGAATCGTGTACTATTATCGATCGAGTTCATATTTCTGCAGGTAAACAGTTGAACAAATTTGTGAACATTAGACTTCAGAAAAAACTCGAGGGCACATGACTATGCCACAATTGGGGAGATGGATGCAGATTTAAGGAGCTTTCTCTTGATGTATGATTCATTCAATATGAGCGTCTGGTAACTATCAGTCATATTTATTGTTAATGTAAAATTGTGCTGGTCTACAGTTCCTGAAACTTCAACTGAGGTTAGGGAGATTTCGGTCGAGAACGGTTGTCGAATTGTTGGATATTTCATACGTCAACGCTACCACTGTGTTTTAATTGAGATGGAAACTGGGATATTAATATAATCTTGCATATTAAGAGACCAGATTCTTTTGTTGACCAAGGTCTTGAGGAACCATATTTGACTACCATCTTCCGTCTTATTGAGGAAAGAGCTTCGGACATCTAACTGTTTTGATGGGAAGAAACAAGAAAGGAAATTGTATGTTTACAAGAGAAAGAAGCCTAAATAGCCTTGAAAAGAGTCTCAAACTAAAGAACTTAAATGACGTTTAAGATAACCTGCATTAACTGAGTCTATAGCAAATTGTATCTAGTCATCTTCTACCTACAGGTCTTACCATTGCCACATCATCGATGGGCAGTATGATAGGATCGGATAATACGAATAAATATATCTTGTTGTATTGCATTGCAATGTTTACAAAAGGATGTCCCTTAATATATATGTTGATGATGATTAGATAAGGATAAATGAATGAATAATAAGTATTGGTTCAGTCGGATTTTGCTGGGGCTGAGCGTTATTGTTTGGATCCATGATTCTGTTTGACTTCGGATAAGGAACACCTGCAAAACAAATAAAGGCACGCCGGGGGTTGGTTTCCGGAAGGCCTCTCCGACACTCAAGTTAGTCTTTTTGAGAGGGAGGTGGTCGCAGAAAAGAGAGAAAAAGCTAGGGTTGTATCGTCGTACCTGTATCATGGTAGAATAGTACCTTATATATGATATGAATGCTAGGTTTAGGTCTTTCCGTAGATCTTTGTGTTTGCATGAGAGTCTAGCGCCTGATGGGCCGTGAAAATGTGAAAATGGCCTGAGCCTGACACAGTCGACCCGACCTACTAAATAAAATATACAACAACCTTGATTTAAACATGTGAAAGATAATGACAAGAATATACAAAATTTGATGGTTGAGATTGTGAGATGTTATCATCTACCCTCAAGCTCATCACGAGTTTGCCCTAAAGTTGTTGAAATACTGAGGAGGAAAGAGCTTTAGTCATAATATCAGTGATTTGAGTAGAGGAAGAAATATGTCGAATGAGTAGAGCTTTGCTAGAGACTAAGGGGACGCTTGGTCCACAAAGGGTAATGGGAATGAATATAGTAAGGAATGAGAATGGATATAATCATTATAATTATGATGGTTGGTTAAGATGAAGGAATGATTACTATTACCATTAATGGTGGTTGGTTTGATAAAAATATTAAGAAATAAAAATTTGTTAAAAATTTGTTTTATATCAAATTTAAATATATTTTATATCAAATTTAAATATATTTTAAATGATTATTTTTAATTTATGCACCCTAATTATGATGACAAAATATTTAAAATCAAGTATATTGCATTTTTCCTTTCCAATAGCTCTTGAAGAAAAAAATACTCTATTATTTTCTTGCATCAACATATCATTAGTT
>JAOTAZ010000007.1:11697600-11709672 GCA_025629785.1 Erythroxylum oxycarpum | reverse complement strand
TGTCCGTCGTTAACTTAATACCGACACATAGAGATGGTCGTAAATACCGTCTCTATATACCGACCGAATATTACGGTTGGTATTTTTACCTTCGGGACAATTACCGACCGAATGGCTCGGGAACCAAATACCGTCGGTATTTAATTTTACCGATGAAAAACAATATTTTACCGACGGCATATTCGGTCGGTGAATAGGTAATTTCTTGTAGTGTTAGAATAAGTCAGCATCATCTTTTCTTATAGCTATCATCAATTTACTTGGCATAGTGCTCACTATCGATCAATTATCCATCAAAACTCTTAAAGGTGGCCTTCCATTGATATAGGCCTTAATATATAGAGGTCTCATACGTTGTGTCAAAACCTTAGTTGGTGTTTCTAATGCCACCTTGAAAATTTTTGGTCCTGTTTCCAGTATCGACATTTTATTTTCTCCTTTATTACGAAAGTTTTTTTTAATCTTCTTTGCACTAGGTTTGTCAAATGAAACTAAGAACTTTATAGAAGAAATAGTATATGGAACCTAAATAGGATTTTTTTCCGATCGTAATAAATTCATTGGAATCATTATGTTGACTCTCAAAGCAAGCTAACTTCCTATGAAATCTAGGATTCTCTTTTTTCATATCTCTCCTTTCATTATCGACTTCTACGTTCCCTTTTTGTTATTAGGATTCATAGTACTTTCTTCAGAGAAAATGAGTTTCATATGATATGACTTTTTTGAAGTTGGCTTCTCCATTAGTACTAACTTATTTTTCTCAATTTTGGCGGTGGGCTTTTGTTGCTAAAGTTGACTTTTTATAGTTTGAGTTAAAGGTATCAAATTCTTTGGATCTCTTCCTTACTACCAATGTTAAGATGGTGGCACTCACAGTGGCACTACAAAATCTGGGATGTTTACATTGATATTTCAAAATTCGAGGTTTATTCTCTAACTATAAACTTGGGCGACTTCTACTTGGAGATTTTTTCATAACATTTCTACCTTCTGCTAAATCCTAGGAATTTATTGGCTCCAATTCTTAAAATTGGTATTATAATTAGAAACAAAAATTGTTTTTCCTAAATTTAATGATAAATCCAAACAATCTTTCATAGTTCTTAAATTCTTTTTAACATCTAATAATAATCATAAGTCGAATTCAAAGACGTTAGTGGTTTCCATTAATAAGAACAAATCTACATCTACTAACATCATCTGGTCAACCTCACCAAACATCATAATTTCTTTATTGATCTTGTCATAGATCACATTCTTAAATCTCCAATATGAATTTGTCGAGTGACTCCAAGTATTATGATAGTTGCAATAGTCTCAACCTCTTATTTCCTCTTTTCTACAAATTCTATGTTCTGGAGTAAGGTGATAAATTTTCCTTATAATAAATATCTTGGTATCATATGTCCGTAACAAACATGTCCTTCTTCCTTAAGGAGCTCTTCATATTCAAAGACTTTTACTGTCAATTAGTAAAAATTATGAAATTTCATGCCTTCAGATTTCTTCCATAGTTTAATGTCCAACCCTCTTTAGGCTAATTTCACATATTCAATTTCTGGAAGCATGATATGACATAAACTTCTCATCTTCTTGAAACAAGCGATAAATATGTTAGTATTCTTATTACTCCTCTGAGTGACCTTTGACAACAATCCTATACTAACTTCTAGCTTAGTCCTAAAAAATTGAGTATGAAACAATCTTTCTATTGTAGTCCAAAAAAAGAAAATTCCTAAGCAACAAAGCATACCAAGAAAAAACAAGAATTCAATAATATCATAAGGTTAAAGTAGTTAAAGTTTTCATAATTGGCTAATTCTCTCTATTATATGACAAATCTAGCAATGTGTTCAATGGTGGATTGCCCATCTTCACCAGAAAATAAGTTGAATTTGGAAATTATGTAGCCAACGAGGATAAGGATTCTCCTTATTTATTTGTTATGAATAAGGGTTATGAAATTATAGATAACCAAGTTATTTTAAACCAAGCTTGTACAATTCTCACACTGCTTTTTTATCAACTTGAAACCTCATTTATGGTGGATGAATAATGGGATTACAATTTACAATTGAAATGTTACCCCAAACTATATTATGGTCTATTAGCTTCAACCTCCCCATTAAATCCTTATCTACTGGAATTTGGGGGACATGACCGAATATCGACCAATACCAATGCGAGAAGACACCACAAGGATATTCTCTCTTTTGTAGAGGCACGTATCTTTCATCTATAGAGGAAGTAGCTGGAAAGCGGCTACATTCTCTGTGTTTTATTGCATTAGGAGCATATAATGCCTCCTCAGTCCTTTAGATATTTGCTTTACTAAAACAAATTAATTTTGGCCAGTAAATTGTATCAAAGTGGCAAACAGTTTGTCAACCTTCTTTGTTAATATTTTGATTGTGTCATTCATGGAGGCCATATTAGACTTCAATTCTAGAATTTTGTTTGTGCAATCAACGTTGTTCCATTACAACAATTTCAAATTCTTGCCAGCATGAAAGTTAGTTGAAGGTGAGACTATCTTCTTAAGATTTTCGACCATTTAGGATATAAAACTTTTATTTTTTATGCCATAGGGATTTCTTCCTTTAGGGTTGGTGGAAAATTGATTTATTTTTCATTTCCATGTTCTTGGCATCATTGTCTAATTGAGCATGCCAAATTGTTTGGTGTTAATATGAAATTTGTGTATGTCAAAAAGGAATTCTCCCATAATTTTTATATGACTTCTTATTGACGGCATAAGTGGACTTCAAAAAACTTAAAAAAAAAAGGGGCTCTAAGCTACCAAAATGCTAATATATGTTAAAATAAAATCTAAAGTGAATAAAGTAACTGATTGTTGCAAAAGGGAATTACAAACTAGAAAAGACAATTTGATATAACAAAGGTAAATTTGCAAAGTAAAGAAAGTTGGAAAATAACAAACAAGTTTGAAATAGGTTGATTAATTTATCTTAAGAGTGATTTTTATTGTACTATGATTATGTTGATCTAGGAGAGTTGTCTTGTGATTAATTGTGTGCTTTTTTCTTCATCCAAGTCCTGGTGAATTTATAGTACTTTTATCCTTAAGCAATCATTTTGCTATAACTGTCCACTTTTTTCCCCTTACCTGGCCCGAATAATGCTCACCCCTATGCCTCTCTACACTATTTTAAACTCTTAAATATGAACTTTTCATCTAATTCTTATATGCATGAATTCTGTAATCAAATGACTTCTAAAACTTCTAATATTTAGGTCTCTTTCTCTTGTAGGGCTAATAAACTAAATTTATTTTCTGCTATCAATAATATTATATAATTTATTGTTAATAAATTTAATTAAAACTAAAAACATGGATTATTGGATTTAAAATTATTAACACAAAGTGTTTATATTTCTAAATTTAATTATAAAAATCTATCTACAGTAATTCAATTGATGATTGATGAGTTCACGATTAATTCTACTTTTCTTTTTGCATTGAACTCATAATATATAGAGTCCATAAGCATTTATTACTATATGAGTTTATAAGCAATTTTTTGCTATAATTGTTCACTTTTTACATTTTAGCTAACTATCTGTCAATTTTTCCTTAACTTTCACATTTTTTACTTCCTATAATTGCTCAACTTTCACATTTTTGTAACGCGCCAAAAATTTTGATTTTATGAATAGTACTTTTTGGGTCGTGAATAGTATATCCCAAGGTAAATAGTGACAATCGGGACCCAAACTACATTTTATTTTATTAGAGCTCCAAACAAGTTTGTTTTGAGAGTTTGATCAAGAGGTGACCAATAGTCAAAGTTTGACCTGAGAAAGGGTGAAAGTCAAACTTGAAACTATTAATAAAAAAAATGATATTAATTAAGGTCTTTATGTGAGGTTGATATTTTTCTTATAGGTATTTTATTGAGAAAAAGAAAGAATGGATTAATAGATAAAGTTAATTTTAGATCTAAAACAAATTGGAATACTTTTAATGAGGGACCATATAACATTTTTATCAACTTCCGATTCTCTTCTTCTCCAAAACATTACTGAGAATACCTCCCTCCTTTCTTCTCCAATTTTCTTTCATTTCTTTCATTTTCAAGCCAATTTTCTTTAGTTTTAACCCCAATTAACCTATTAAACACTAAATCATCAACCTAGGGTCCCTAAACCCACCATATCAATAAAAAATTGGGAAAAGATGAAGAAAAGGTATATGGGTGTTCTTGATGAATAATGCCTAAAAATTTATAAGGTAAGTTAATGGTGTTTTGATTGTTTTTAGTACATGATTTTGGTATAGTTGCATGCATTAATGAATCAAATGCATGAAATTGAATTTGTTATGCAATATTATAATGATAAAGAAGATGAATTGAAGGAGAGAGAGAAAGGGAAAGAAAAGGAATAAGGAATTGACGATGAAATATAAGTTTATGGAAGTTTAATTTGAAGATTTGGACATCAATTTGGTATGTGTTCTTACAATTCTACTTTTTCCTAAAAATTGTGCATTAGGATATTTAGGGTTCTTGAGTAAAATTGAGAGTTTATGAAATTGTTGTTAAAAATATTTAATTGAATGTTAAACGAAGTATTATATGTAATTAACTGAGATTTTGGACTTATAATTTGTATTTTCCCCAAATTGGCATACATTATGTTTGAATTGAGAAACTTGATATACATGTTATTTTTGACTAATTGGAGAGATGAATAAGTTTTGAATGTTGTATGAATTAAATTAAAACCAATAATGAAAGAAAAAAATGTCATTAAAGTATGATATTTACTTTGGCCAAATTGGTAATGACATCATACCACAGACATCGAGTTTTAGATATCTCGGGTCCATCATTCAGAGAGATGGTAATATCGATGACGATATATTATATCGTATTAGGTCTAAGTGGGGCAAATGGCGAAGTGCGTCAAGTGTTTTATCTGATAAAAAGGTCCCTTTAAGACTCAAAGGGAAGTTCTATAAAATGATAATTCAGTCAACCGAGTTATATGGAGCAGAGTATTAGCCTATTAAACATAGACATACGCGACAATTTGTTGATAGCAAAAATGTGTATGCTTAGATGGATGTGTGATATTACTAAAAGAGATAGGATACGGAATCGTATGGTGAGAGACAGACTACAGGTGGCTAATATTGCTGATAAGTTGAGAGAGACTAGGCTTAGGTAGTTTGGGCATATGCACAGGATGCCCACTGATGTACCGGTACAACGCTCTGAGAAAATGACCCTTAGTGGCTATAAGAGGAGAATAGGGAGGCCTTACAAGAACTAGAGAGAAGTGATCAAGAAAGATATGTCAGAGTTGACTCTTACTAAGGCAGTGGCTAAAATTAGGAAAGTCTGGTGTGATAGGATAAGGGTAAATGACAACCTTTAAAGTTCTCGCACCTCATGCTTACTGCATAGGAAGTCCAACCCAATGTCCTTTCTGCCTTTGCGAGTTGTGAGTTTTGGTGAAGGCTTTCAGGCCATTAACTTGGTTTGTCAGGTCAGGGTAGTCGGGAAAGATGCCCACGAGGGCATCTAAAACTGTAGGATTGTCATACTCAGGGCCTCTCAGTGAAGACTCATAGCGTAACTAGAGACGAGAAGAGCCGATCTTCGTAAGGTGTGAGTTACTAGCAGGTCTGGTCTCCATCAGGTATTTTCCTTATGTATTTATTTTATTTTTATTTATTATAATATTTTGCATGTCAGTTTTTACTAATCTACTCTTTTAACCATGCATCACTATTTTCTTGTCACATCTGCATGTGGTCTACCGAAAACAACCTCTTTATTATGTAAGGATAAGGCTGCGTACTATCAGACCTCCCCAGACCTCACTTCATTGTGGGGCCTCAAAATGGGTGTGATGATGATGATTTACTCTGGCCAAATATTAAATATTTTGAATTGGTTATTAGGAGCTTATCTTATGAAATTTCAATAGAATTTAATTATATTTTTCCCTAGTAAAATAGAAGGAATTGGAGGAATGTGATAATGTTGGCATGCCAATTAAGGAGTTAGCAGTACTGTGTCATGATATATGTTACCGGACTGTATGGCTCCGAGAGCTCAGTTCCAGTGAAAGATATTTGATTTGAGTTATGAACTACATGGCTTCGAGAGCTTAATTCCAATATGAAAGTATATAAAAAATGGATAGTATGGTTTCGAGAACCCGATCTTATATTTTTAAAAATCCCTCTTATCCTGCTCAGTGAAGCAATTTCGATGGATTTTACTTTAGGGCAATTGCAAAAAGTAGAAAAATGCATGATTAATGATTAAAGAACTACAAATGAAATTAGTAATTGAATGTACAATTTATTCATCATTGTGTAATTAGAAATGAATTATTAAAATGATACATGCTTGTTTTTCATAATTTGATTTTAAATGCTTATTTATTTTTAGAAATAAATGAAGATATTTATATATGAAAAATATTATATATTATGCATTTTATGGTAAATTGAATTAAATGATAAATGAAATTACTTGAACACCACTAAGCCGTATGGATTTTCTTTTCGTGCGTAGGTTTTGAAGAGAATTAGAAGAAAGTTGTGGTGGATCTACTATAAGACAAGAGTCACATAGAGGATCTAAAAAAATTGAAGTTGGATGTACTACAAATTTTAATTTTATTTTTTAATATGGCATGTACACATAAAGAAGTGAAGGATCGTACAAGATTTTTATTTTGATTTATATATGGATAAATGAAAGTTATGTATGAAATCTAGTTTAGATGTGTTGAAATGTATTGGAAGATGGGTAAATTATTTTTTTCTCAAAGTTTGACATGGAGATGGATAGTTGAGTAACATGCATGAGAAATGGATTGAAGTTTCTTATGGGAGGTTTTAAGTAATTATAGAGGAAATTTTGTCAAAATTTTTATAAAGTAAACAGTATTTGCTAGAATAATGAGGTTTTAAATAGAAAATTTTATAGTTTGAAGTATTATGTATTTAATAATATGGTAACACTCGGTATGCAGAATCCATTATCAGGTATGGAGTATTACATTTAGTGTTATCAGAGCCATGTTGCAGGTTTTGGGGTCTATAATTAAGGAAATAAAGGAAAAGTGAATTGTGTACATGCTAAATGAAGGATTATATGAGAATATGATGTGACTAATGTAGATTGACCCTTTCCGTATGTTATAGATCGAAGAATGGAACCAAGCGCTCTGGAAGCCACTGAGCGAGAGGAGGAAAGTCATGCCTCAACGAGTGATACAGATAAGGGCATGACAAGACAGCCAACACATCTCGTACCATTGCCTACCAATCACCTAGTCCCTAACCCAATAGAGTTTTTCCAAATTATGGTGGATTATATGAAATAACAGACAGTTGTTGCTCCTCTTATACAGCCACAAACACCACCTCTAATACATAAGCTTGCATTGGAGGAAGACAAGAGGTTGGGAGCAAAGGATTTTCTGGGAAAGTCATTAGTTAATGCTTCAGATGCTGAGTTTTGGCTAATCAAGACGAATTTTTGATCTTCTCCATTGCACACCAGAAGAGAGATTGGAATGTGTAGATGGTCTTTTTTAAAGAGTAGCATATCAGTGGTGGGAGACCATTAGTTCCACCACATGATCTTACTTGGGAGTTCTTTTTGTCCTAATTTGTAGATAAATATATAGGGGAGGCTCATAAGGATAAGATGAGGGATGCATTCCTTCATTTGAAACAGGGGTATAGGAAAGTATCGGAATATGAGAAAGAGCTTGATAAATTGAGTATGTATGTGGAGAGATTAATTCCTACGGGGGCACATAAGTGTAAGAGATTTGAAGCAGGCTTCTACCATGACATCAAGAAACTCCTTGTTACACTACAAATTAGGGATTATGGAGAGATGGTGAAAGCAGTCTTGAGGATTGAACATGTTAATATTGATGAATAGAAATGGAGAAATAAAGGACAACAGAAGAGGAGTTAGAGACAATCTAGTTCATCCTTCTCAGCCAGTAACAAGAAAAAAGGTTAGGGTCTCAGGCTTCAGCACAAACACAGACATCTTACCATCAATCGGGGCAAAGTCTGAGATCAATGGTTGGGAAAGGGCAACTGGCCCCATCTATAGCTAGTACAACAGTTGGGTTAGGACGTGGGGTAGTTATCCCATGTGATTATTGTGGGAAGAAACATGTCGAACAATGTTGGAAGGTGATAGGAGCATACCTACGATGTGGATCTATGGAGCATTTTAAGAGAGATTACTCTGATAGATGGTATCAAATAGTTAGTCAAGCAGAGAGACTGGTTCTTATAACTTCGAGGGGTAGAGGTAGAAGCATGGGAGCCAGTTCTGGTGCTAATGGTCAGAGGGTCACATTAGAGATAGTTGATGGACCTAATATCCGTACTCCAGCTCCTACATATGCTATGCGAGCCCATGATAATGAGGATGCCCTAGATTTGATTACGGGTACTTTTGCTATCTCTGACTTTTTGTTCATGCATTGATAGACCCAGGATTTACACATTCTTATATATGTATACAATTGCCTGAAAATATGGGGTTACTTGTTAACACTTTTGAACATGATATTCTAGTTACAAATCCTTTGGTTCATAGTGTGGTGGTAAATAGAATTTACAAGAATTGTCCCTTAAGAATACAAGGTTATGAATTTCCTAGTGATTTGATTGAACTACCTTTTCGCGAATTTTATGTGATCCTTGGTATGGACTGGCTATCTAGACATCATACAGTGGTAGATTGTCATCTTAAAATAATCACTCTTATAATGGTTGATATTGATGAGATCACAGTTATTGGCAAAAGGTAAAATTTTCTCTTCAATGTTATATTAGTGACCGTAGCAAAAAGGCTTATTCGAAAGGGGCGTGTAGCCTACTTAGCTTGTGTTCTTAAAGATAGAAAGGATGGTTCTAAAATTTAAGATATATCAACTGTGTGTGACTTCCAGGATGTATTTCCTGAGGAGTTCACAGAGTTACCACTGAAAAGAGAAGTTGAATTTTCTATTGATGTGATTCCTGGTACAACACTAGTATCCATTGCACCATATCAGATGGCACCCGCAGAACTTAAGAAATTGCAAATCCATCTGCAAGAACTTCTTTAAAAGGGTTTTATATGCTGTAATGTATCTCCCTGAAGGTGCACTTGTGTTATTTTTCAAGAAGAAAGATAGGTCTTTGAGGATACATGTGGATTACAGAAAACTGAATAAAGTAACTGGGAAGAATAAGTATTCACTTCCCAGAATAGATGACATTTTTTATCGGCTTAAAGGTGCAGGTATTTTCTCTAAGATTAATACGAAATCAGGATATTACCAATCGAGAGTAAAAGGAAGCAAATGTCCTAAAGATAGTTTTTAGAATGAGATATAGGCATTATGAATTTTTAGTGATGCCTTTTGGACTCACAATTGCTTCAGCAGCCTTTATGGATCTCATGAATTGTATTTTCCGTCTTTACTTAGATCAATTTATGGTAGTCTTCATTAATGATATCTTGGTTTATTCTAAGAATCGAGAAGAGCATAATGAACATCTAAGAATTATTCTTCAAACTTTGAGGGATACACAACTTTATGCCAATTTTAGTAAATGTGAATTTGGCTTGATAAAGTTTCTTTCCTTGGTCATGTCATATCAGCAAATGGGATTAGAGTTACTTTAAAAAAGATAGAAGTCATTATAGAATGGAAGCCACCTAGGAATGCTACAGAGATTAGAAGTTTCTTAAGTGTGGCAAGATACTATAAGATTTGTTAAAAGATTCTCCATAATCGCAGCACCTTTGACCAAGTTACTTCAAAAGAATGCAAAGCTCGTGTGGGGTGTCACATGTTAGGAAATCTTTAAGAAGCTAAAGGCCATATTGACTGAAGTGTCTGTTCTTACACAACATGTACTTTTAGAGACTTCGTGTTGTACAGTGATGCCTCACATAACAGGTTGGGATGTATACTCATGCAAAAGGAAAACGTAATTGCTTATGCTTCTAAGCAACTTAAGCCTCATGAAAGGAACTATCCGACCTATGATTTAAAGTTAGCAGCTATAGTCTTTGTCTTGAAGATTTGAAGGCATTACTTATATGGAGAGAAATGTTGTATTTACATAGATAACAAAAGTCTTAAATATTTGCCTATGCAGAAATTGTTGAACTTAAGGCAAAGAAGATGGATATAGTTGATTAAAGATTATGATTGTATCATTGACTATCATCCAGGCAAAGCAAATGTAGTAGCAGATGCTTTTAGCAGGAAATCATCATTAGTTTTAAGAGCAATGAATGCTAGATTATTAGTAGCCAGTGATAAAGCCATTATAGCTGACTTGAGGCTTAAACCAAACTTGTTACAGCATGTAAAGGAAGCACATAAATAAGATGAAAAGCTAGTTATCATTCTTAAACAAATTCAGGAGGGGAAAAATAGTGAATATGCAATCAAAGAGGGATGGCTACTTGTATCATAAAGATAGAATATGTATCCCTAATGAAGATGAGCTGAAAAAGAACATCTTGAAGGAAGCCCATAACAGTTCATATGTTGTGCACTACTAAAATGTACCAAGATTTGAAGACACATTATTGGTGGTCAGGTATAAAGAGAGACATTGCAGATTATGTTACCAAGTGTCTTACATACTAACAAGTAAAAGTAGAACATCAAGTTCCATCGAGCTTACTTCAACCAATAACAATACCCAAATGGAAATGGGATCGAATCACGATAGATTTTGTGTCTAGGTTGCCTGAAACTAGGAAGAAGCATAATGTCGTATGGGTGATTGTAGACAGATTGACCAAGTTAGCTCACCTCTTACCTTTCAAAACTAACTACTAACTCCCAAAGTATGCAGAATTACACATCAGTAAGATAGTTTGGTTGCATGAAGTACCATCTTCTATCATCTCAGACTAGGATCCAAGATTAACCTCAAGATTTTGGAAGAAATTACATGAGGCCTTGGCTACTAAGCCAAATTTTAGTACAACTTTTCATCCTTAATCGGATAGACAATCAAAAAGAGTGATTTAGGTGTTAGAAGATATGCTTAGGAGTTGTGTTATTGATTTTAAAGGAAGCTGGGATGAGCACCTTCCATTGTTTGAATTTGCATACAATAATAGCTATCAAGCAAGCATACAAATGGCACTGTATAAGGCTCTTTGTGGTAGAAAGTCCAGAACACCCTTCTATTGGACATAACTTAGTGAAAGCAAGATCGTGGGTCCAGGATTAATAAAGGAAATCGAGGATAAGGTGAAAATTATAAAGGAAAGGTTGAAAGTTGCTTCTAATGGCCAAAAATCCTATGCAAATTTGAAGAGAAAGGACATCAAATATGTTGTTGGAGACAAGATTTTCTTAAAAGCTTTACCATGGAAGAAAGGGTTTCGATCTAATAAGAAGGGTAAGTTAAGCCCTAGATTCATTATTCCATTTGAGATCATTGAGAGTGTTTGACTAGTAGCCTACAAATTAGTATTGCCATAAGATATGAAAAAGATTCATGATGTCTTTCATATGTCTATGTTAAGGAAATATTGGTCTGATCCATCACACATTATAAAACTATAAGATATTGAAATACAACCAGATCTAACTTATTAAGAGAAGTCGGTGAAGATTCTAACAAAAGATACAAAACAGCTAAGTAACAAGAAGGTTCCACTAGTGAAAGTACTATGGACAAACCACAAGGTCGAGGAAGCTACATGGGAATCAGAAGAAACCATGAGAAAGTGTTATCCACAACTATTTGACATAGGTAAATTTTGAAAACAAAATTTTATTTTAGAGGGGAAGAATTGTAACACCCTAAAAATCTCAATTTCATGAATAGTACTTTATAGGTTGTGTTGGACCCCGACCCTTTTCTTGAAAATTTGAATTTATTGAATTTCATTTAATGAGGAATTTAGGCATTGTTCCTTGTGATGAATGAAAAGTATGAATGAATCTATGAGCATTTGATGGAATGAAAGACATTTGAGTTTTCTTATGTGTTGCATATGTTTTATTTGGGAGATGTTAATTGGAGCG
>JAOTAZ010000007.1:11663463-11673810 GCA_025629785.1 Erythroxylum oxycarpum | reverse complement strand
GTCATAATCATATGTACATAAAACATGTTTGGATATATTATGTTATTGAGAACGATGTTAGTTGATGTTGATGATAAATAGATGTTGTATGTGAGAATAGTAGATTTAGATCCTTACTTCTTACAACCTATTAAGTAGGTATAAGGTGTAATTAGACATGAATGAGTCACGCCAGATTTTTAGTAAAACATAGAAAAGTAGGGCTTACTATGGGTTTTGGTGGCATTAAGCCTACCCATCCCCTAGTGCCAACACGGCCCAAAAGGAGGGTCGTGTCAATTTCGATCATTTAAAACATACATATCAATTATATATGCAATGCTTATGAGACTCACTTTCAATTGTTATTATTGTGACCAAGTGCCTTTTTATTGGCCCATATCCCTTGTGGATACCGGGCTTGTTTTAGATATCTTCTTATATCCCTTATGGATACTAGACATATTAACAACTAAGCCTGTGGCTCTTATGTATATTCCAAACTTTAAGCTCTTTCAGACTGGTCACTCCGGTCACAACTGCCTTTATGTTATCATGCATTTATGTAGTGAAATGTATCACATGTATTCAGTCAATCAAATGTGGTTAATGTTACACGTTCATATTCACGATCGCATTCTCATTCACATTTGTCATCAGACCTTGGTCCGGCTTTCAACATACACGTTGAGAATCACTTATTTCATCAAATTCACATTCAATGAAGCACTTCCTATGTTCTCACATTTATCAAAGTCCTCAGACTACTAATGTTCAAAATTGTCTCAATCATATTCACATTTAGTAGTAATTCAAATATAGAAGTTTAAAACTGAGCAAACAATAAAAGTGAGACCATCTAGGTCGACTCACAATACACCTCAGATTAGCATTAGCTTCCATAATCCGGAAATGCCTGGATGCAGATGCTTTATCCTCCATATCAACATTATTCAATACACATAGTACACATACATTATTAATTGCACAATCACATAAACATTCAATTGTACATATATGTATAGGTGTGATGTATAATGCATGCTCAATTTGACTATTTCAGGTATATTTCCTTAATCACATCTCTTGATCATTCAAACCTTATCATTTGTATGTGTCTAGTTTATTCTTAGGTTTATACCTCAAGAACACTTTTTAATATCATAATTCAATTACTCGTCATTTCTTTTCTAGCATTATTTGCTCTCATAATATCCAATTCTCATTCACCTTTACTTAACATATATTACTCAACTCTTTTGAATCACAACTACAATCATATGAATATCTTCATTCCCATTATACTCATGCCTTTGGTAATTTGATATCAACAATTCATTCACTAAGTTATAACCTCAATTATCACCTTATACATATCACACATTTAGTCATTTAATCTAAGCATCATTCCAACTTTTCTTAAAACATATTTTTGGGTCAATTTTATATGGCCATTTTGACAAATAAAATGTGGTATTTAGGTAATACATTCTTCTAAAAAAATGTTTTTTATGTCTTAAGTTTCTAATGAAACCAATTTCATGCAGTTTGGTTCAGTATTATGCAAGTTATACCTAAAATTATACAGATTGTTCCCAAACAGTGACAACATATTGTACTCAACTTCAGGCCACATTTTAAAACCATTAAAGACATAATTAAAATTCAATTGCTTTATGAAAATTGTATCCATATGTCTTTAGTTTAATTTAAACTTAAAATAATTCTGTTTGGATAACTACAGATGAAGATATGGCCAAATTACAGATGTCTATTCAATGAAAACACTCCCTTTAACATATTCCAGCACATTTCATCATTTTCATCCAAAACTCATCAATCAACCATTTCCCAATACTTTCCTAGTGAATTCAGATGAAAATTAATTCTGATAGAGAGGAAGGACAATGTGTGAGGAGATTGTGGTTCAAATTTTAAGTCAATCGAAGGTCCGGAGAAGAAGTTATGGCCAAAAGAGTGCACCTTCACTGTCACGATCGTGCACTTCCTCTTCAATCATGCACTGCCTTATATCTCCTCTTTGTCGTGCATGATCGTACACTACCTGATGGCTTTTCTCTTTATCACGAATGTGCTTGTGCATGATTGTGCACTACCTAGTGTTTCCTTACTCATGCATCATTAACTTTCTGCACATGTTCATCCTCATTTTCCACTTTCATTTCACTTCTAACTATCACCTTAATTCTTCTCATATCAAGACACCACATTACTCCCTTTTTTATTAGCATCAAACTAATTTTAACTCATCTTTATAACACTTAAAAATATCCACAGTGATGCATCAAGAAAACATAACATAAAACCCATCCATTTATATATCAAAATTTTATACATTTTTTCGTACACTATCTTTAATGATCATTCTAAGTCAAATCATCTCAACAACAACTTATGAAATATTGATCATCATATATGTAAAAGTAAGAGATGAACAGACCCTAGCTTTCTCATTCACATTTCAACACATGCATATTACCATTTAATGATCATTTCACCTTTAACTAACATCAAACATGTTTCATGTAACAGATCATGAAGAGTAATGCTTTAGACTTACTTGTTTTCACCAAGATCTTCAAATAACATTTAACCCTAGCTTCTTTAATATCATTCAATCATCAACATTCAAAGGTGGTAGGGTTGGGTCTTTAGTAAGAAATGAAGAAGATAACAGAACAATAGTAGCAAATGAAAGGTGAAAGTAAGCTTCAATGTGGATTGAGTGAGAAGTGAGTATTGGGGATGAAGAAAAATAAAGAAGATGAAGATGGGAGAAGCTAAGGGGGAGTAAATACCAAGTGAAAGACCAAAATGAGAATGGGTCTTCCACTTAATAAAAAATCGTGGGTTAAGACAAGTGATGTGATAAGTGACACTTGTCACTTGCCACATATCACTTTCTCATGGTCATCTTTTGGTCTTTTAATAAGCTAGTCCATTTGTGTCCCAATTCTAATCCAATTGACGCCCAATTTTAAATGAAATATGTCATTAAATCCTAATGTCATTCATCAAAATTTCTACTATCATCTGACACTTACTTATGTTATTATTCATCAACTGTTTAGCCACTTGGCATTTTTCCTAGTCTAAAAATATCCTTAATTCCTGAAAATTCTCAAATTTCATCAAAATTCTAAATCACTACTTATACACACCAACTCAAATTTTAAGACACATAATCTATAATTCATATAATAATCACATTAAAACAATCATTTATACCCTGAAAAATTTCAAATGTGTGCATGAACAAATCATTGTAATGTGTGCAAAATTTAAGTTCATGTATGTGTATGCTAACATTGTGCATAAGTTTGAAATGAATTTTTCTAATCTCTCGTTGCTATTTCTCATTTACAGAAATCTAGGGCTCTAACCTTAGTATGGAAACGGGATGTTACACGTTCTTTAGATTCAATCAGATAGCTTCCTTACGAATTAGAAAAATAGGCCAATATAAGCAATAATCACACAAGTTTGGATTATTTAACCTAGGTTACGTTGTCCATAATGATTACAAACCATTAGTTGCTACAAATGAATTTTAGCATAACAATTATGAATTACATTAAATATTCTAGCAATGGGTTTGTAATAAAACAATCCAATAAATGCATTAAAACCATTTTTTGTAAATTAGTAAAAATTTATAGAAAATAAGAAGTTATGTACAGTTAGAGATTGCCCAAGTTGCAATCTCTTATCCAAACCATAACTCACAAAAAACATAAAAAGTCCTACAAAGTTTCTCATCAACTTGCAAACCACCATATGAAACTAAGCCAAGACTACACTACGATGGGCATATCAGGACCCTCTTTCCGGTAGCTCACTTTCATGCAATAAACACATTAATCCAATCAACCAATCTAGCCTCCCTACTAATCCTTAATCTAAGAAACCATGCATCATAAATTGGGTCTTCAACATTCCATACAGAATATTTTTAGTGGATTATGATATGAACTTCCTTGTTTACAAGCAACATCCATAGGTGAGGGGTCTTGGAATCCCCTTGTAGCTTTTGTCAACATGTTTCCATAATCAAAGTGTGGTAGATTTTGGGGCTAGCCCTTCATCTTATGGTGCTCCTTTTGTAGCAATCAAGTAGCGGTTGGGATTGCCATTTCTTTTCCAGAACTTGGACCTGGAGTCAAACCTACAGTCATTTCATTAGAAATGATGAAAACATAGATTTTACCTTCTCTCGGTGTTTGAGCTGAGGTGTTCCAAAACTTGAAAGATCACTCTTGTGTTAAAACTCTCTACATCCAAGGCTTCGTCTTTAAAGGTTTGCAAGTTTCTTTCAATCCACAGGTGATAAACAACAACAGAAAGGATAATGAAGAAGGTATTTATATCACAGGTTCTAGAGGTAGGTGACTAGTTAACCCATATTAAAATGGATTAAAGAGTGGTTAGGTGAGGTAGGCGGATTTGGAAGTGGCTTAGACTTTTAACCCAAACTGTTTTAGAGAAAGGACATTCAAAGAATAAATGTTCAATAGTCTCCAAGTTTGAAACACAAAAGGAGCATCGATTTGGGGTATGGAGGTAAAGAAGTTTGTCCCTTGTTTGCTATTTATTTAGGAAGGCTAACCATAAGATGGAGGAACACCTAGGACTATTACTTTTATGCCATACAATTTTATACCAAGGAACTGTCTGGTTTGAAGGTCTTATGAAGGTGTATGCAAAAGCATTTGTATACTTCTTCGAAGGGCCAGCTAGCCATTCTAAAGTATCCTCTCTTGAAGAATATGACTAGTATCAAAACATTCTTTTCGCAATACCCAAATCCATAATATAATTAATTTCTAAAAAGAGAAGGTAAACAATAAATACAAGTAGAAAAACACTTAATTGGGTCGTCAGCGTTGATATCACCTCCGAACCGGTGTCGGGAAAGCTACCCCTCTATAGGTCTCTCCGTTGTGAGCTTCATCGCCCTCTCTTCTTCAGTCTCCCAAGAGCTCCTCCCATTTTCCCCAACTGAAAACACACCTATTCCTTTATAAAAACCTTTAAGTCATCACACCCTCGGTATATATTAAAATGCAAGGTTAAAAAACTCAAGTAAGGTGGCATCTTAAGGACGCACTGGTGTGAGAGCACCTGTATGGGCATGAGAATATGTATCATGCCCATGCACACCCTCAGTTATTTACCAACCATCCACCTTTATAATGTTGTCCATTGATTAAATTCATATTTTACACATGTCGCGAGTGTGATGCTCCGACTCTCTTCATTTTCTCAAGTGTAACCGACACCTTCTCTACCTTATTACTTCAGCTATCCCACCATCAAGATGGATGGTTGTCTCATACGAAATACCATGCAAGTCCATGCACACTCACGACTATACAATTTTTTCGGCAGTTGTGAGTAATGCTCTAGCCCTCCAAGTGTAATCGCCCACAATCCGTCATATACCTTTGCTTTATAACTTAAATAACTATTTTACGTAGGTGTGAGGAATAACTCTTGCCCATGCATCAGGTTGCATAAACGTGACACACAAACTCACGGCTATGTAACTTCTCTAGTATGGTCGTAAGACATTTTAATGCTTCGTTCTTCATTTCTTTTCATTTTCTTGTCTTCGTCTTGCTCTATTCTTCTTCTTCTTTGTACTTCTAGCATATGTCTCATCTTTCTTGGCATTTAATCATCTTCTTTTGCTTTTAATATTCCTCTTCTTGCTCCAAAAAGACAAAGGATTGTGAATCTTCAGAAAACGGCTTAAATGTAGTGCTTTCGACTCACTTTAGCTCTTTTGCTTTTGAATTGTGCCTAAAACCATATATGAGTCAAAGTGAGTATCTTAAGAAATTTCATGTCAATAATCGTTAAATGTTATGGAAAAATTATACAATCAATTAAGCACATGTCAATTTCCCCTATACTTAACTTTTGACCATCCTCGAGCAAAACATGAAAATTAAGATCATAAACCCAAAAACATTGACTCATTTCTTATATTTCCCAAGAATATATAATCATAAACAAAGATGAATGACTTTTAAAAATCATAGCAAGAACTTAACATTCCAAGTTTTTACTCATGATCAATCAACATTCAATACCTTTAAAAACTAAGCAATTTAATGGTAGACTTGGAAAATGTGTTTAACTAAAGTTTATCCATAGGTACACTCAACACCATTTATGATCATGTTATTCCACAACTTTGCATGTCATTTCATTTCTCCACCACTAAATGTCACATGCAAAATCATGAATCAAAGGACTTTTCAAGGTTCTAATATAGGTAAAAGTAAGGTGAGATGTATTTAGGTAAAGTAGCATGAAATCCATCAAAGTTAGTGAAAAAAAGTAACACAATTATACCATCAAGTGTAAAAACCAACATTCACTAACAATTGTGAACATTAAGTATGATAAATGCAAAAGCGATATTTCACAACTCAAATTCAAGCTCTCATAAATAAATCACATTAAGCATATACCAATCCAAATGGATCACTTATGTAAATGATGACAATACATTGAAACCACAATGAGTAAACCTTCCAAGAAAAATTCGATCTCATATTCAACATACTCAAATCACTCATTCATTACAACTTTGGGAGGATGCATTAATTATGAATAACTTTGCAAACCATATATGCATTTCCTCCTTGATAACATTTTTTTAATTTTCTTTTTTTCCTTTCTTTTCTTTTGCTTGTCTCTTATCTTTCTTTTCTTTTCTCTTATAAAATTAAAAGAAACTACATCAACATAGGAATTTCAATGATAAGACATAAAATAACACCATAATATTATAACCAACACACATATATGCATACCCCCGCATTTAGAATTTTATACATCTACAAACTCAACGATCAACAAATGCTTTACTAGACTTATGGATTGGGAAGGACATTTGGCTAGCTTTAAAGCATGTAATGTGGTTAATATAAAAATAAAGGCTAATAAAGCTCAAGGGGGCTTAACAAGGGAGAAATCATGTCAATAGGGTAGGCTATTTAGTTAATGTAGTTTGGAAAACCAAAAAACTACCTAATCATCTCCATGTTAATACATGTGATAAAAATGTTGTCTTGAATAGAAAATCAAGGCAAAGTTAGGATGTCCATTTCATAAAGGTCACACATAACACAAAGATAACGAGACTAATATGGATGTTTCACTCTAATAAGGCTTAAAATCTCACCAGCTTTGTCTACCACTAGTCACTAATCTTTTAAAGATAAGAAACATAGAACAATCATAGGAGTAAAAGTACATGCGAAAGTTGCTATGAAATTCTCTAGTCATTTCATACTTTAATCATGACTATATAGTTTTAGAAGCAACACAAAACGAGAAAATATTTTTTTGTTCGTTTAGTTCTTTCTATCATTTTGTTGAAAACTTAAAAACAAGCAAGAAACAAAACAACTTAAAACACACATGTATAAAGGAAATAAATGAGACAATTTAAGGAAATGAAATTAACTTCCCTTGGGTTGCCTCCCAATAAGCGCCTTTGTTTAGGGTCGCTAACTCGACTCTATACTCTCCTCACGTGACAAGTTATGGTCTTCGGGTGTAACAGTTTGTGCTTTCTCCACATAAGATTATTCAAGATAGGGTCTAAGTTGATGATCATTCACCTTCAACGTCTTCCCTATCCTCCAACTCTTAAACTCTACTGAGTCCATGCATTTTGGAAATACATTGAACGTCTATTCACCCTTTTCTTCCTCGTTCAATTTGTTGGGCCTCGTTTTCGAATCCCAACAATCAATCCGAAATCGAAAAGCGTAAGCAGGTTTCTTGTAGGGTTATTTTTAATGAAATCTCTTTAACCCTCTTCGCTTCATCCCCACTCTCATAACATCTCAAGCCATAAAGGCGTGCCCACACAACAAAATCACAAAAATCATAACCGTCTTCTACAAAATGGTAGCTCTTAGTCTCTAGTTCATTTAGAAACAATAACCATCTCATTCGGAGCTCTATAGCTCAAGACATGCTTAAAAATCCAAAGTATGTTCATAGCCCAACCATGCTCTCCCAACCGACCGCTCACTTCCTTTCCATAAAACTTTTTGAATTTAACTCCAAAGGCTATCAATTTTTATAGAGAGGTATTAAAACGTGTTAGGAATCTATTGTCTTAAGAATCACCTCAATCGGAGGTTGAACGAAGAAGTTATGACCAAACGAATCCAACATGTTCATGACCTTACTCCTATTGAACATGCCTTGGCGCAAACGCTATAACTCTCACTATAGTTGTAGAATTGACTTCGTTTTGGACGGTTGGAAAGAAGATATCTAGGGCTACAATTTTGGTGAAGAAACAAAATTAAAAGTATATCGTTTAGAGGGTCAAAATACATGGGAAGTGTAACCTAATATGGGCAGGCCGTGTAACCTTCAGGTGTAACAGTGCTCCTGTGCTGGAAAGACACGGGCTGTGTGATTTTACACGGGCAAGCCGTGTAATCTTCGGGTGTAACAAAATTTTCACCCTCCAAAATCCCTCCAAAGGATCCTAAACCCATCTTAACATGCCCTTTCCTCATACTCTTCTCCAGTAACACCTTTCCAGTGCCAAAAATCACTTCAAATCCATTTAACTACTAAAAACATCATTAAATCTCAACTCCAAAGGATTCATCACACACAATATTTCCAATTTCACTTCATCTAATGTAATATCACTCCTTAAATATTCAATTACCAATTTGAGTGCATTAAAATCCCAAACCTCAATTCAAAACATACACAAACTCTTATAATTCCCTATAGTTGTCATATTCATACTTCCTATGCAGCGTCATCACTTATAATGCTCATATCTCTCAACTCCGATACTCAAAATTTACATACTTTATAGCGTTGGAAAGATAAGAGGATAAACTACAACTTTCATTAAGACAACTTTGGCTAATTCTGACTAGTCAATACAGTTTTTCCCTTGAGTTCAGAACACAATTTCTACACCTATGAACTTGCAAAATGCAATATCTATCCATATCAATTCAACTACTAAATATCTTTTGTTAAACTCTTGAATCCCACCTCAAGTGATTCATCCCATAAAACCTTTCTAATCTCTAACATCCTATTCTAAAACAAACAACAATTCGCAATCTCAACGAAGAAGCATATGCATACACAAAATCCAGTTCCAAAATCATCATACTCAACCTTTAAAAAGACATTCATATACAAAATGAAATCCTCAAATTCACATTATCATTACTAAGCAAAGTAATTATATGAACAAGTTTTATTTACATATCAATATACACATCACAAATTTAAGACCAATACAAATGGATGCTCAATGTTTGGCATGCTTAACAAGCTATACAAAAGTGTTCGAACTAGCTTAATACAAAAGCTAACTATCTCGGAGTTGTCCAATTGCCTTGCAAGGGTCGCTAATCTTCTCATTCTGCACCTGAGGAGGGAAAAATGATGGGTGGAGCTACATAGTTCAGTGGCTAATATATTTATAGCCATTGGCGATGAGCCACACATTCAAACATACATGTACTTCATATATTCATATACATTTAAATCTCATTAGGCTAGCGAATCAATCATTCATAATTCAAATTCGCCACTCATAGTTTAACATATCATCACATAAAACATGTCAAGTGTAATTAATCATGAAAACATAACACTCAATCTTGCATCATAACTTGACATATCAAAATGCAAATGCACATATAAATGGCTCGAGGGTTTCGTGAACAAAACAAAGAAACCGAAGTTTAGTCCATGAACAAAATGAGTCTACTTTTCAGATCTCGTGGGCCACAAGAGGGCAGCTGGGAGAAGGCTTAACGTCGACGTGCACATGACTACGAAACAGTTCCTCTCTTGCCCAAACACAATCAAATCACATGCTTAATTCAATCATTCACAATTCCATATTCTCATGCTTTTTCTTCTTTCCATTCAATCAAAATGCCATAATACAAGGCATAGCATAATCACGATCATAATTCAATTCAAAATGTCATAACCTTTTTCAAGGTATAACATGGTCATATTTCATCATACAAAAAGCCATTCGTCTTTCACGACATGACATAATAATGAATCATCATACATTTTTCATACAATCGCAACAATTCAAATTCACGAAATCTAAGCATAAACATACAAATAGGGCATTTTCCCATCACACAATAACCATAAAGATATTACCCACCTTATAGCTCTTGAAAATCCAAACTCAATTTTTGCCCTTCCTCTTGTTCTTGGGTAGATTGTTCTTGATTTTCCTAAAACAACCAATTTCTCCTTTTCAATTCCAATTCAATAAAACCCTAAAACTTCAAAAATCACAACCAATGA
>JAOTAZ010000007.1:11629679-11640966 GCA_025629785.1 Erythroxylum oxycarpum | reverse complement strand
ATATATTAATAAAATTAAGTTAATTAATAATACATATTTTTATATAATATTTTAATATAATGCAATAGTGTATCAATAAAATTTATAAATCAGTTTTTAAATACATATCAAATTTATGATTTACTAGCTTCTAATAAATTCTTGTGATTTGGGTATCAACTTAAAGAATAAAAGCTACGCATAAAAAATGATGCCCTATATAGGGTAAGGTATAATAACTATTGTTACATAGACTGGGAATTTTGAATTTATTAAATAAATACGTGTAAAACTTTTCAAAGTAATTGTTTGTTTCTGCCAATTTAACTAAGAATGTGCATGTAGTAGATTATTTAAAACGCATTATTCAAAATTGAGGTTTATTAATTTTTGAAATTTGTCATAATTATAAAGGTATTGTATATATTAAATATTATAAGGTATGTTAGTCACTTGTTTGCTTTTACAATAAACGTTTCCAACACTAGCCACGTAACCAACTAAACTGGATATTTGGGATGGACAATGAACATAAACAAGTCAACTTTTGTTTTCTCTTTGGTTCCTTTTTTATTTTTGACATTTTAATTCACGTACATTAAATACATTTTTTCTTTGAAGAAAGAAAAGAGAAAGAAAGTTTTAGAAGGGATCCTTTTATACTAGATGATTTGATGCCACTCTACCGTGGGTTTCTTCGTCCGTAGGTGGTCTCTCACGATTCGATTTGAAAGGTGGTGAGTAGGTCATTTGTGTCAAAAAAAGGTGTCATGATTAAGAGGATAGGGAGGGTATTGGGGTGCAAGTGGCGAAGAGTGTCAGGGAGTACATTACATACGTTGTTAATGGTGAAGAGGAATGAATTGTTGGTTTAATGAGAAGGAAGTAATACAAGAATTATACTTCCACAAACATTTTCTTCTTCATAAGGTGTTTGCCAACTCCAGTTTTATTTTGTCCATTAACTCACCTCGAAAGATAGTATTAGATAGCTACTACAATTTTTAAAAGTTCCTGTTAAGATATACGTTATATATCTTATTATTTGGTTTTGACATTTTTCGATAATTGAACAAACGTATCTACTATCGATAATTAGTTTAAAATCCAAATTAAGATGGAATTGGATTTCTATATAATCTGAAAGTTGAATTTTAAATATCTATTATCTTGGACAAATGTATGTAGTTAGAATTTGATGGGTGTCGAATCCACCAAAAATAATTCCCAAACACTAAATAAATATAAATTGCGCACAGTGATAAATGGGGTCGATTCACAGAGAACGGAATAAATTGATTCTATTCGAATGCCAAAGAACGAAAGAAATTAATTAAAAGGGAGTTTTGGGTCATTTAAGTCAATGGTTAAAACAAAACAAGATTCTTAATTAACATAATCTAAATAATAAGGGAAAGAAGAAAAACTATAAGATGGAATTCTTGAGCGAGATCCACGGGAGCTGCTGATTTTCTTTTCCCTCACGTACGGCTGCTTAGTCTTCTCCAAGTGCCGCCACCTCCTTCTATTCCCTTCTCTCCGTGCGTCTCCTCTTGTTTTCAATTAAAAACCTTCTCCTTTTGTTCACGCCCGAACCCTTGATTTTGTTAACGCCGCCTTCAACCCTATTACGTGACGCCGCACACCGTGTGTAGACAAGCCCAAGACCATTAATAATCAGCCCTTTTAATGTTTGCTTCTTGATTTATTGTCAGACCACCTAAATCATTTTAATTTCGTCTGCCTCCTATAGCGTTGAAAACACTAGCTTGTGCCTCCAGTTGTTTCCTATTTTATGCGTGCTTCTCCCTCTGACGTTTGATTTTAATGCATCTCCACGTGTTGCTTCTCCCATGTATTGCTAATGCTAATTAAAATTGACGTCACATTGAAGATACTTGCGTTTCCATATGTTGCATTTCCTCTGTAGCTTTTTCTTCAATTTCATTTTAGTTGCCTAAAAAACGACACCAGCTCTCTTTGGTCCACGTTTGTGCTGTCTTTTAATTTGTTACCTGCTGCTTGACTTGCGTGATTCCTTCTGTCTTGTGCTCTAGTTGATTATTCATTGGACATTAATGACATTTAATTGCTGTATGTGGCATCTTTGCCTATAGCAAGTGAGTGTTGCGTGATTTATCTACTGTCACGTGTGGTGTCCCAACTCCCGAACGCCTGCGTTTTGCGTTTTAAGTTTCTGATTATTGTACAAGGCCACGTCTAATTAGGGTCAACATCTAGTTTAGCTCTTTTTATCCCAAAATTATCGCAGTTCTTTCTATTTGGCTCCAAAATACACCTTGACATAAAAAAATATTAATTTCCATTAAGTATAACTTCAAACCTCAAGAATATATAAAATTAACACACAAAAAGGTAGAAAATAATGACATTAACAAGATAAAATCTAATAAAAATAACAATACATAGGAACTTGTTAATTTTCCTAGAGAAGAAACGTCATTGGAGTAGAACGAGTTTATAAAACCAAAGTAGATCAATACAAAGCTCGACTTATTATTAAGAGTTAAAAGTATAAATATAAGTAAATTATAATGAATTATTTGCATTAGTGGCTAGGTTTGATACAACGAGAATCTGTGGTGACTTTAAAGGCCCAAAATACATGGCATATGCATCAACTAGATCTAAAACCAACTTCTATAATGGTGAACTACAAGATAGGTATATATTAAGCAACCCTTTTGGATTTATTAAATTAGATCATAAATATAATGTCCATAGACTTAAGAAAATATTGTACGGACTAAAACAAACTTTTAAAGTTTGATATAGTAGAATTGATTGATACTTTATAAAAGGCAGCTTTTTTTGGTTATCCTTATGAGCATAAATTATATGTGAAGTGTATTGGTGATAAAATATTAATAGCATGCTTATATGTGGATGATAAGTTCGTTACTGAAAATGATTTAGAAATGAATATTAATTTTAACCATTGAATGAAAAATATTTTGATATGATTGATTTGAGGCTACTACATCTTTTTTTTTTGTATGGAAGTATTGCAAATTGATTATGGAAATTTTTTGTGTAAAAGAAGTATGTATTTGAGATTCTTAACATGTTCAAAATGGGAAAATGTAATTAAGTAGTTACATAAATGGAGAAAAGTTATAAATTAGAGAAGGATCTGAGGATAGCATGTAAATCACATATAAGCAAATAATTGGCAATTTGATGTATATGACAATTATTAGCCCAAAAATTATACATAGTATAAGCTTAGTTAGTAGGTACATGAAGAAACTAATGCATCAACACCTGTTAATGGTAAAAAGGATATCAAGACACCTTAAAGGCATAAAGGTCAATGTTCTATTTTACAAAAAAGGTGTTCGTTGTAAGCAAACAAGTTATTTAAATAGTGATTTTGCAGTAGTTCTTGATGATAAAAAAAGCAAATTAGGTTATGTCTTTTCTTTTATTTCTAGGATTTTAACTTAGAGCTTTAAAATACAACCTTTTTCACTCTCTCATCCATAGAATTTAAGCAGTTGGCAGTAAGCTTGGCAATTGGAATTGGGCCTAACCCAGCCTAGCTTAAAATTAACAGGTCAGGTTGAGGTTAACCGATTCTCAATCCGAGCTCTAGTTAGGGCTGATTAAATGGGAAATTTAAAAACGATGTCATTTTGGGGAAAATGGTGACATTTTTTAAAATTCTTTTTGAAAAAAATAAAATTGAGCTTGGCCAAGTCTAAGCCCCTAGTTCATAGGCCCGACCCAGTTAATTAACATCCTTAGTTGGCAATACCATCTGTAGCTTGTCAAGCAATTTGGATAAGAAGGATTCTTAAAGAATTGAAGTTTGAATAAAAGAAAGGAACAAGGATATTTTATGACAGTTTTTCTTCAATCAAGATGTCCAAAAATTCAGTTTTTTTATGGTAGAAATAAGCATACCCATGTCAAATATCATTTATTGTGGGACTTAGTATAATAAAGAGATATTTAAATGATTTATAGTAAAGAATAAGATCAAACTACTTATATCATTAATAAACCTCTTAAAATGTTTATACTTGGGCATAACTTTAATTATAAAAGTTGATAATAGCTAAGTGAAAGAAAGTCTACTTTCTTTCAAGTTTAATATATGGTGTTAATGATTTTGTTGTATTCAAGTAAATATTTCTTTTGATTTGGCTATAATTAGCTCCCCTTAATTGTGAATAGAAGTATCATGACCCAATTTGGTTGTATAAAGTTATTTTATGGTGCAAAGTTTGTAGTAGAATCGAATTTGAAATATGTTGACAGGCAAATAAGTGTTTTTGATAAAGTAGACCTTGATTATGTTAGTTATAGGTAAATATGTGAGATGGGAAAGGAGTTAAGATACCTTTAAGTGCATAAGGCCTATTACAGTATACTTGGTTTTCAATTTAGTGAGTCAGTGAGATTGATTGAATCAAATAAAAGTTTTTAAAGGCTTATTAACCTTATAAAAATCCGACAAATGATTGATGTCTATGTAACTCAGTTGTTAGACACCACAATCCTTGCACCTGGGATATTACCTATAATTGCAAGAGAGGATTCAGGTAACGAGGGCAAAGAGGGAAGTTATGGAGTTGGTGAAGACGTAAGTGAAGTAGTTGACAAAGGTGTTAATGTAGGAACATGAAGGAGTTGATGAAAGAGTTGACAAATGAGTTGGTGTAGAAGTTAGTGAAAGAGTTGGTGAAAGAGTTAGTGAAGGAGTTAACGAAGGATACGGTGTAAGAGTTGGTGAAGGAGTTGAAGTAGGATTTGATAAAGAACTAGATGATCATGATAGAGACCAGGACAAGGATTTTATATAAGTTGACATTCCTAATGATAACCCACTAGTTGAAATTGACTTAACTGAATATGGTAGATTTATTGATAGTGATGAATATCCAAGTAGAGAAGAGCATAGTGAACCATTATGAAGACCTAGAACTAGTATTACACATAATTCACCTGATGTGGCAGCACATTGGAGATTAGAGACTGGGGATGGAGTTTAGATTAGGTAAAGAAATTAGAGATTTTTGTTATGGATTATGCAATACAAACATGATATAATGTCAAGTTTAAGAAAAGTGAAAATCATAGTATTAGAGCTAGATGTATTAAGAGATGCCCATAGGAATTGTATGTTGGTTGTGACAAGAATGAATAGTGCTTCAAAGTGAAGACATATAATCCTAAGCCTAGTTGTTTTACTACCAACAAACCTAAATTGGTTTCAACTAAGTTCCTTAAGAGACATTTTAGGGAAAGAATAATTGAGAAGCCTAGTATCTTGAAGGCGAAGATTGTTGAAGAATGCAGATAAAAACTTAATATATTGGTTAACTCAAGTATATGTAAAGCAACAAAAAGAAGATTGAGAAAAGAGAGGGAAATTGATTGTGTGAATAAATATGCCAAGCTACATGGATATGTACGTGAGTTGAGGATTAGTAATTCAGGATTAATAGTAGAGTTACAACTGGTAAGGAATGAAGAAACTTGTTTGTTATAGGTATGCAAAATTAAATTTATACATATCATCAACAACTATATTTGTGACATTTATTCATTTATTCTTAATTATTTATCTCTTTGTATGGTTCAAAATATTTTCCATTTTATTTGCTGTCATGAAAAGAGGATGAGGCATTTGAGGCTAATTTTAGCATTAATGGCTGCTTTCTAAAGACAGAATTCCAAAGCTAGCTACTAAGTGCAATTGGGAGGGATAATGATGGAGCAATATATCCATTAACTTAGGCTATTATAGAGGTACATAATACTAATTCATGGACATGGTTTATGAATTTGTTGGCTTCTGACTTGTAATTGGATAATGGTGAAGGGCTTACCATTTTATTAGATATACAAAAGGTATCTTATTCTTTATTTATTTATAGTTTATTTTTGTATAAATTTTATATTACCTTAATATTTTTTATTGTTATATGGATTGATTAAGGTTGTGGACGAGACATTTTGATGTTTCACTTGTTGGATGTATGTTAGACACATATGACATAATTGGCATATGAATTGGAAGGGAAAAAGATTTGAAAGCATTTTTAGAATTGTGCGTGGTTAACTTACATTGAAGATTTAAACGAGCAGTTGAAAAGATAAGATAAAACAAAACTTTGATGTGCATCATCATTGCTTGAATATCCTAAAAAGAGGTGGGTAAGATGTTACCAATCTTTTGAATCAAAATTCCTAGTTATCGACAACAATATAAGTGAAACTAATAGATGGTTCTTGCCAGCATGAGATAAGCTAGTTATTAGAATGCTTGAAATCATTAGAATCATGGTGATAAAGAGACATACAGGTATAAGAGAATTTGTTCATGGTTGGAAGTTAGATGTTACACCAAGGATTATGAAGAAATTGGAGAAGAATAAGAAAATCTAAATGTAGTGGAGAATAGTTTGGAATGGTGATAGAGCATATGAATTGTCTAAGGGTGATGGAAAGCATACTCTAAAGATTGGTAGACACCAATCATGTAGTTTTCAGGCATGGGAGTTTTATGGATATCCTTGTAAGCATGTTATAAATGTTATTCCCCATTTTAAGAAACATTCAAAGGCATTTGTAGATGATTGCTACAAGAAATACAAATTCCTCACATTGTATGACCATGTGTTGTAGCTTATAAGAGGTGCAATAAGTAATAAATCCTACTCAAAAGAGTTATGCTAGGAAGACCTAAAATAGCTAGAATAAGAGGAGTAAATGAGCTTAATAAGTTGAAAAATCCAAACAAATTAACTCGAAAGGGTCAAGTACAAAAATGTAGGAAATGTGGTAATTCTGGCCACAAAGCTAGAAAATGTAAGAATGAAGGCTCAACTCAACCTGCTTAGCGATCTCCGCAAGTATAAAACATTGTTTGATTATCAAACCTTGTTTTGCTTACTATGTATTCCTTCGTATATCTAAAGATATTTATGACATTCTTTGATTATCAAACTAACAATGATATTTATGTCATATTTATTATGTCATCTCTGAGATCTCTTCACAAGATGAACATATTGTTGTATCAACTCAACACAACAATATTGTAAGTATATGACCATTCATCACATTATTGATAACTTTCATAAGTGAATCCTATTAACAATATATGTGTTTATAGGTTGCCAGCTCTTCACGTAGTAGTAAATGGAAGTATGGAGAAGTTAATCCACATTCATTCATGGTGTCCTTTGAACCAAAAGGTCTAAGGTTCAAAGGAAAACTTAGCATCACTTCCCAACAATTACAGATACAAGCAATGAGAAGGAAAGCATCATTGAATTAACTAGTATGTGATCAAACTTCTCAGTCAAGTGCAAATCAGGGAAGCAATGTGATTGATTCCCAAAATATACACTAATGATGCTATGTGTTGTTAGAATTTTATGGGTCGTTTGGTTTCACTTATATTTTTCTGTTGTGGTTTTTAATTTTTGTTTTTTAATTTTAGTTTCTATTTTTCTAATTAAAAAAAGCAAAAACGTGTTTGATAGAGATTTTTAATCAAAAAACTGAAAACAAAAACTTGTTTGGTTGAGGTTTGTAATGAAAATCTACAAACAAAAACATGTTTGATTTTATCATCTTGTGTCTTTTTTTAATTATACTCTTATGTTCATTATTTTTAAAATAATATATTATGTTTTAAAATTAATTAATTCTCATTATTCTTAGAAATAAATTAATTAATTATTTTAAAAATAATATATGGAAGGGACAATTAATCATCAACATATACCTCATAGAAGCAAAATGCCTATCAGTGGTGACTGCTACAAACTCGCACTTTCTCTTATGTCGAATCGACAAAATCGTTAGACCCATTATTCATAATCTCTCTATACAGAGCTTCTAAAGTAGTTACCTCAATTGTTACAAGGATGGGAATTTATGCAAAAGGGGATCACAAAGTTGAAGAACATCCTAGAAGGGTTATATGAGTCATAGTTTAGCTCTGAGGATTACATGATGCTCTACACAGTATCCATTCTTTTGACAAACTATGCTTTTGTATTAAAAAAAATCCTAATTTTTCCCTT
This sequence comes from Erythroxylum oxycarpum, assembly GCA_025629785.1. Taxonomy (NCBI): domain Eukaryota; kingdom Viridiplantae; phylum Streptophyta; class Magnoliopsida; order Malpighiales; family Erythroxylaceae; genus Erythroxylum; species Erythroxylum oxycarpum. The sequence continues at coordinate 11,632,921 of JAOTAZ010000007.1, read as the reverse complement.
GTTAGTTGATGAGGGTTTTCAAATTTTTTTCCTTTAATTTTGTTTACAGGACAATCTATAACATGTGTACACAGAAGCCTCAACATAATTACTCACAATAAATGTATGACAAATATAGAACAAACTGATCCAATTTCTTCAATTTATGTCATGGTCCATACATGTGATATTGTCTCCACATTAAAGTTATTTCTTCTACAAAATAAACCTGCAAGGAGGTACATCCATGATGTTGGATACTTCATAATGTTGGGATTGCCTACTTTCTATGATTTTACGAGAATTAATGGATCATGATGATCTTGTAAACTTGTCCATGGACTGAGTATTGTTGCATTTAACAAAGCAATTACTATCGAGTTTTGATGCTACAATTGACACAATCCTTGGCGTTGGTTGTTTCTTGTGAAATTTGCAATGGGCCTACGGGCCCATAAGAGAAAGAAAGTTAGACCACACATAAGCCCAAGTGAGGTTCCATTCTAAAACTGATTGGCTATAGGTGGAGTAGCCCCCAGACTTATATGTTAGTCTTTTTTCCCTTCTTTTTCCAATATGGGACACTCACATGTGGGTATTATCAACACTCCCCCTCAAGTGCAACTAGGACTGGACAGCCAGTTGTCACTTAAAATAAACACAATGGTAACCAGACTGGATCGCTGAGACTGGATATTTAGACAGACAGCTGAAAAATTAATAATCCGGACCAAACCTGCTCTAATACTATGTGAAATTTGCAATGGGCCTACGGGCCCATACGAGAAGGAAAGTTAGACCACCCACAAGCCCAAGTAAGATTCCATTCTAAAACTAATTGGCTATAGGTGGAGTAGCCCACTAGGATTATATGTTAGTCTTCTTACATATAAGTGGAAAGGACCCATAAACATAATGTCTTAAGGTTTTGGGTTGAAGTGTGGTGTCAAAGCCTACGAGTATGTTTCATCACTAGGCCCATGATGTAGATTTCTCATGAAAGTGGGCTTTCCAGTTTCAGCAAGTGGTATCAGAGCCAGTTTCGACAAGGGATGAGTATGGAGATGGTAGTCGGATCTCGTGGTTACTTTCCCACGAAGAAGAGAAAGGAGACTCCTGATGGGCTCAGACCAGTAGAGTAGAAGGGCTCTTAGTGACGCCATATACTCGAGTTGCTAAGCAAAAAGGCTTTCGCTTAAGGGAGAGTCCAAGACCAATATGGAAGTTCACACTTGAGGGGGAGATTGTTGGCACGTCAAATGTGACTAGGAATCCCACATTGGAAAGAGATGAAGCTAGTGAAGGACATATAAGTAGAAAGGACCCATAAACCTAATGCCTTGAGGTTTTGGGTTGAAGTGTGCTGTCAAAGCCCACAAGTATGTTTCATCACTAGGCCTATGATGTAGATTTCTCATGAAAGTGGGCTCTCTAATTCCAACAAGTTGTTGAATGATTCATGGGCTTTATTTAATACCAAATGCATCTGACAATTATTTGTTTCTTACTGAAATTATGTGAACTTTTATGATCTTGAAACTAAAACCTCTTAGGCATTGTCCTAAACCAACTATCATCAAATATTCAATTTGCTTATCTTGGAGAATGGAAGATTTGTGCCTTTTCTAAATCTATGTAAGCATCACAATGATTTGGTAAGGAAGCTTCATACATGCTTCTCTCCTCCGTCCATTCTTTTTTCTCAAATTTCGATTCAATTGATCACCACAAAATGCTGAAGTTTCTTCTTAAACTTGGAACTACAAAGATTTTTTCATGTATGTTGTTTTCTGTTACAAGTTTACTACTCTTAAACTGCAGATTTTATCTTCTATCTTCAATTGTTATGTTGCAAATCTTTAGTTTTGGTTCTTTGTTGTTAAAGTTGCTCTTGTTTTACCACTATGCTTGTAGAGAATTAATCAAGTCTATTATTTGTGACAATTAGTACCATGTCTAATTTTTGATTTAGGTATTGCCTTCATTGAAAGAGAAGCATGATGAGTTCATAATGAGAGAGCTTGTCAAAAGGTGGGCAAACCATAAAGTTATGGTATGGTGGCTGTCTCGCTTCTTCCATTACCATGATCGCTACTTTATGGCTCGGAGGTCGCTTCCACCTCTTAGTGAAGTTGGATTAACTTGTTTTTGTGATCTGGTGGGTCAGTGTTAAACCTTTGAATCTCGGTTAATCAGATTGAATTAGCACTAGAAAGAAGACTATCCTCTGCAAATATAACTAATTCTGGCAAACCAGATGAATGTTAGATTGAAGTAGTACTAAAATGAAGACTGAATAACTTAAGTTCATCACTTCATTTCTTGGATAAGGCAATACAGTCAACTCTCATTAACAATAATTTCCGTATGCAAAGGAATAAGTCTTCTAATATGGTAAGATAATCATCCCAGATATGGTTTCCCTCAAGATCTCCAACACTTTCATTGAATGGAACTGATGATTAAGTCCATTTTGAGTATCAGATGACCCCACCTCAAAGTTTCGCTAATAGGTCCCTTATGATGAATTAGATCTCTCCTCAAACTGATCCAAACTAGAAGAAGCTAAGCCAGAAACTTGCATTTAATCAATATTTGTATAAACGTAAATAGTATACAAATTTTCAACTATTTCCAACAAAAATCTCACAAACCCCACTTAACAATATGCATCTGTATAACCAAAACCCCCAAAAGCATATTGTTTTAATGGGCAATAAATGAAGCAAGAAAACGACATGAATCAGATATGACAACTAGAAAATGGTAGCCTTTTGAAAATCTAAAACCTGGGTTTCACAAAATGAGCAAGAAAGCATCAACCTTTAGAGAGGAACTCCGGGAGAAAATGAGCAGATGGAATGGTGGTGAAAATTCACGAGGACTTTGCCATTTTTAACAAGAACTTGTTGCAAAACGAAAAAGAGTATGGAAGGAACAACTTGTAAAGGAAAAGGAGGACTATTGCTTAGACCATACCAGGTAGGTTTACCAGCTTAAGGTGACTACCTAAACCTTCAACTTTTATGAGACGATGGAAAAAAATTTGGTGTTAAATTTGTCAAACACCAAATTCTTTTTCGTTGCTGACCTTTTCTCAAAGAGTGATAGAAAGCCAAATTGAAGCAAGGTAAAAGGATATTTAATATATTAGAATAAGAGTATTTATAAAATTTGTCTTAAAAATGGAAAATAACGATTATAATTAACTGTAACTAACTTATGACTAATTAATTATAACTAGCTGTCGAATTTGATTTTAT
>JAOTAZ010000007.1:11570765-11581869 GCA_025629785.1 Erythroxylum oxycarpum | reverse complement strand
TATTGTTATTTCATATTAATTGTCATTATTATTTATTATTAAGATTTTTGAAAGCATGGTTGATATAAATAGTAAACTAGTAAAGTATACAGTATAACTGTATAATATACCAATATGAACTATTTTGTAATTTTTAAAAAATTTTAGGGGCTATTTCATAAATTTAAAAAAAATTCCGAAATGGTACCTGATACTAACCTGTATCGGTACAGTTTTATTCCAGAGCTTAATCTGATACCTAATCCGGTACGGTATTCATAACATTGTTCACAAGTTAAATTACAATATATCTTCTTAATTTAAAAAGAAGTCACAAGATTAAAAGGAAAAAACTAAGATTTTTTGAGTTGCGACACAATTGATCACTACAACAACAACCTCAATATACAAAGCTCTCGTTTTACGAGAATTGGGGGAGAAACTTCAATTAAATTGTGTCATCCTCGTTTTATTATATATTATGTTCATATTGTTGGATTTATGATATGTTGTTTTCTATCCATATTAAATGTGTTAAAATTAAATACAGTTCGTTTAATAGGTCTCACTATCAACTTTAAAGTGGGATGGTTTTTAAACATATTTAAATCATATATAATTCATTTAATAGGCTTTAGCTATCAACTTAAATTTTGGATTGAATACGTAATAAAAGAGTTTTTATTGGTGGATTTATACTATATCATGTTTGTCCATGATTGGGTCGTGAGGGAGATTTTTAATTCATATATGCCCATTTAATAGGCCTCACCATGAGCTAAGCTCTTAGGATTGATTTCCAATTACAGCAGACTCACCTATTACTTTAAACTTTTGGGTTAAATGGCTTCTTAATATAGTATTAAAGTCATTTATGAATTGACATTTGTAGATATTCGTTCATGTAAATTTTTTTTGTTTCCCACGAGGTGTTCTAGAAGAGTCCCAACTATGGGAAGATACCTTTAAGTCATCCACACCCAAATTAATCCCTGCTCGAACCGGGTAGGTCCCTTGCTAGATCGTTTATGTAAATTTAACTTATAAGATATTTAATTTTGGGTGTGTGGACATATTTAAATTGTTAAATTTCAACATCGATTAAGAATAAAAATTAATAAGGATTTCTATATAATAAAGTTTTCATTATTTAATATCTTTAAATTGTAAGATATGAATTATATATTTACACACACACACACCACTCTTTTTCCTTTTAAATGAAGATTGTGACAAATTAAAAAAATAAGTATAAGAAATTATTTTAAGCATAACATTATATCCATGTTATATAATGTTATATATAGTCAAAAATTAACATACCAATAAAAGAATCGTCAAAAATAGATACACAAGAAGTTGAATTATATGTTAATATATATCTAACTCTATATTTAACCACATTTCCTACAATTTATACTCAAAGCGGGTGCATAAGTAGAATATTGTTAAAAGGGTTCTTCTATAAAAGATATTTAGAAAGACAAATACACTTTACTCACGTTGAGCACAAGATACATATATAGAGTTTACAAATTTGTAAGATAAGTCTAGATAATGTCAATCTAAACTGTAGGATAAGTATCAATCTAGATACATAATACATAATAATGGTTACAATAGATATGGACTCTAGTTATCCTTATCACCTTCGGCAAGTTGAACTTGTTGGAACCCCTCTCCGGTGAGTCGCGAGTCTGATGTCCTGCGTGACATCTGGATGCGCATCCCACGAGGAAGAGATTCCTCACCACGCAAGAAACCTCATTAAAAAGAACACAAATCATGAAAGTTTACTAAAGATCATGAAAACCCTAAAGTTCTCCTTCTACCTGAACCTCAACTAAAAGCTCTGATACCATAAGTGTTTTAATGTTGGACCTCACACCCCACACCCCACCCGAAAGTATTTGCGGGTTATACCACAGCGTGTATTTTCAGGTTATATTGCGGCGTATGTTTGCGGGTTATACCGCGGCATCCAATACAAATTGGTATTGTCCTCTTTGGTCATGGGTGAGGCCACGACTCGAACCCATGACCTCAAGATTTTATTCCACTTTAAGTGGACGCCTCTCACCGGCTCGTATCTGCAAACACACGCCGCGGTATAACCCGCAACCACCTTCGTGTGGGGTGTGGGGTGTGGGGTCCAACATATATTATATATATATTTTAGTTAACTTTGGCATCTTAATTTGATATATAAAATCTTAATTGTGGTGGGATTCAAAAAGATGTGGTTGTCACACTTGTGTTTGTGAAAGAATTCTACACAATAATGAAGTCTTTTATCATGCTGCTAATTGAAATGTTTTATTTTAGACATGTTGGTAATTGGATAGTGCTAATGCTGGATTGTGGGGATATTGCAGATAAAAGAAAACAGAAGGAAGTGGTTGCTATATGTTTTGAATTTGACATAGTAGTTGTGTAGTTAAAGTGGGACTCTTCTTGGTTGAGGGTGTTGGTGTCGTACATGTCTCTAATTAATAGCCGAAGTGAATCTCTTGTGTGGTAAAACGTTTGATGCGGTGTTGTGCGTTAATGGTCAATAGAGAAAGACATATGACTGCAACATTACATAGGAATATAGCTGGATAAAAATCTTGTTGAGGGAGACAAGTTAATGGTGCAATGAATGAGAGCTATGGTGTAGAGTGCGCTAGATTGTGAAGAGTGTCAATTGTTATTAAGAGAAAAAGCTACATGTGCATGTCTTCGGTGTTTGCAAAAAGCCGTGGGTCAGCTTGTTATTTTCAAGACTTCTTCTTCTGGGGTTGTGAGTTGTTCTTGAGATAAACTCCGGTATCTCATGTGGTTTATTTGAAGTTGCTGAAGTTAGGATGAATCGTTTCAATTAGTGGATTATTTCAAGAAGCTAAAATCATAGGGAAGTATTTCTTTTAACTCAAGTATATTATTGTTCAGTTTTTAGTTATTTAAGTACTTGAGTTATTATTTTTAAATTGTTCCTTGAGTGAAAGTAGTTAGAAAAATCTTCTGACGAGGTTAACACGAATCGGTCGTGTTATTGGGTGTGAAAATCTTTCACAGGAAGTGAGATTGAGCGGTGTTGCATAAATGTGACCTTGTGTAAATCTATTACACTTTCTTGAAAGTATTAATCTAAGTGAGGGCTCCACAGACGTAAGTAAAATATGCCAAACTGCATTACCAATTTTATGATATTCTTATTATTTCATTTTGATTGTTCTTATTTTTCGTTTGTGGTAGAGACATCTGTGAAAGATCGAAAAATTTGTGAAATAATTATCACGTTTGGTTTTTCGTGCTTAAAAGCACAACTGGGTTTCTTAGGAAAACTTCGGTATTTATGTTTTGAGCGAATTGAACACATCTAAATTAAGCTGTGGTTCTCAGTTGCTGTTGTCATGATTTTTACTGTTTGTTTTCATAGACTTGAGGAGTATTAGTGGACCGAAAAGAATTCTTGGCATTTGCTTCTCGTTGTTCTGTTTGAAGGTGGATACTCAGGATTCAAGTTGACCAACTTCTTATTTCTTTGAAAACGCAAAGCTTGTTGGCAGGAATTGTGTTATTAATACAAGCAGAGATGATTCAGCTATTGTTTTTAGTTCTCTCTGTTGAAGGGGCGGTGACGTTCTTGTTACTAATGAAGAGCTGGTAATAAAAACTTTGGATCAGGTGAAGATGGGAAAGGGTCCAACTACAATAAAGACTATTCCAGGTACCGTGTCTCTGATTCTATTATCAGACTTGATGAGCATTGTTAAGATCCAAAGCAAGGGTGCCAAGCTTGAAGCAATGTTTCACATAGATCAGGTTTTGTGGATAGCCCAGTTGCTTGAGGCATCAGTCGTAGGTTTGCTCCTCTTGGTCCCTTCTATATTACTTGCTCGTTGGTTTATGTTTCTAAATAAGATGTCCCTATATTGCTACCCAGCTGTTAGATACAAATATCATATCATAATGGAGATATGCAGTTTGCCTGTTGAAAGAAATAGATTCAATTTGGAGTTGATTGATGATTTCTCTCAATTCAAATCGTCAACTATTCCTCCCACTAATTTTCTTAATCCAAATCCTCAACTATTGCTCCCACTAATTTATCTGGAATCAAAGTTTTGAAACCCGGACTGTACGTCGAATCGGAAGCTTTACTGGTGGCCGAATTGGTATGACGTCATAATTACGCAATAATTATATTTAATTATATATAATATAAGTAATATTTAAAAATAAAAAATATACCAAATAATATAAAAATAAAAAATAAAAAAATTTATTGAACCAGTGGTGGAACCGGTTCGACCGATCAATTGATCGGTTTTTACCGGTTCTCACTGGTTTAATTAGGAGCCGATTTTTAGGAGTGACCCGGATCGGATAGCAGACCAGTCACCGATCAAACCGGCCAGTCCGATTCGAGTTTCAAAACATGGTCTAGAACCCATTGTCAGTGAGTAATTATTGTCTATATCCTCCCTCTTTTCATATGGTATTTGTTAGTGAATATATAAAACCAATTAAGTTGGCCTCACACAACAACTTAAGCTATTGTGGTGAAATGGTCACTTAACAATTTCAATTGATATAACCATTTACGTTAATTTTGAGACAACTTATCAATTTAATCGTTAAAACTTGGAAACAATATGTACATGCTACGATCATAAAAATAGGAAACGTGTATATTGTACAAAAATTTACAGATACAACAGAGCTCCTATTTTGGCAATGTTAGATTTTGCACGAGTAATATTAACAACAGTAGACACACTAACCAATTCTCTTTATCAAGTTTTTCTATTGCGAAAAACCTTTCTTCAGAGTTGCATAACTTTAAAGTCCCTTGACAATTCTTGGCTTGAGATTATAGAATCCAGTGGCCCCCCATTTTAGCAACTATATATGAAATGATTGGGTGGACAAATATCTGTCGAGAAGATAACTGCTTTCTCCTTGTCCAATAAACATGGAAAATAAGAGACTGTGGGGTTGGAACTTGGAATTCCTTTAGCAGGCAACCGACGAGGAGCTAAGTGGGAAGCTTCTGAAGAGTCAACTTAAGCTACGGCACTAATTTTTGTCGAAGATTCTAGTGATTATTGGATTGATCTTTGCTATACACTTATTAAACATATTCACATGGTATGGGGCGGCAACCACACATTTGTTACTCTTTTGTGTGCTTCGTTCAAGATCCTCTAAGCTTTCAAAGATAACTTGGCATGGCTCAGTTGGAAAGAAAATGTCTCTTTCTTAATAGGAGCTCTGTACCTTTTGTTTTAATGTTATTTACATATTTTGTATTTTATTTAAATTAATATAAGCAGTTATATGATATGTAATCAGTACTTTTACTAATATGATTATTTACTATATGTCTTGTTTTTTTTTAAATTTATAGTAGTTCCTTATTAGTTATTATGAAAGATTACTATCAAGTTAAAAATGTTGAATATAGTTAACTGTAAAATATTTATGATAATTATTAATTTATATTTTTATTTAAATATAAGTTTTAAGTTCAAATAAAAATATCAAATTTTAAATTAAATTTCTTACCTTTTCACATAAAATCTTTCAAAAATTTATCAACTTCTCCTATAATATTCCTTTTGAAAAAGCATAAAAAATTGAATCATTATTAAATACTTTTTTAAAAATATGTTATCATCACATCATTAACACCCAATTAAAATTCCACACCAACGTGTTGTTTGGAAAGTTTTGATAGTACTAAACCTTACCCCTACGTAGTAAAGACACTGTTTCCGATAGACCTACATGCAAATGTCATATTAAGATAAGATATATGAAAAAAAAGAGTATCTTAAGAGGTCCAGTAGCACACAACTTTATTCCTAATTAGTAGAGAGATTGTGTCTAAATGACCCATCAATTAAGAAAAAATTGAAATAAGGAAACATATAAAAATAAACAAATAATACTATTAAAATTAAACTAAATAAATAGATAATACTAAAATAATAATTGGGACAAAAAATATTCAATAAGTGGCAGTTGTTATATGAGAAACTGTCAAAGCTACACTCGTCGCTCGTGATGAAGGCAAAGGCGAAGGTGAGGAGTTCCTTAAGTGCAAAAAATTGTTCGTATAAACTGGAGTAGGAAAGTTAAGTCGTAGAACACAGCGACTTGTCCATGACTAACAACTATATGGATAGAGACTGAACAATTAGACAAGACTTCCTAAGAGGTAAATACGATGTAAGAAATTCACAATATTCAGCTTCATAGAACTACAAGACTGTGTATGCTCTCTTTAGGGGATATCCTTTACTCGTATCCTAGTACACCATAGTTTCTTATTACGGGCCAAGTCTTCGAGAAGAGCTAATCGTGCTATATCATTCTTAATCACTTCTCCCCAGTTCTTTTTAGGCCTTCTGTTTTTCCTCTTGCTATCTCTAAAAATTATTTTCTCGCATCGTCTCACTGGAGCATCAAGGTGTTTTCTTCCCACATGTCTGAACCATCTAAGTCTGTCTCTCACAACTTTTCATTAATACTAGCCATTTGTAAATTTTCTTTCAGCATACAATTTCGGACATTATCTCTTTTAGTAATGACACACATTCATTGGAGCATCCTTATCTCCGTCATCAAAACCTATTATTATATATGTGTTTAGTGGGCCAACATTCCGCTCCATATAACATGGTTGGTTGAATCGCCATTTGATATAATTTACGTTTAAGCTTGAGTAAGATCTTCCTGTCACATAAGATCCCTACTGCTCTTTGCCATTTGAACCACTAGATCTAATATGATAGACTATATCGTCATCGATTTCTCTATTGCTGTGGATGATAGACCCTTAGATATTTAAAACACCCTTTCCATGATACAACTTTGGATCCAATTTTTACTTCCACATTATTGACCACCTAATGTCCTGAAAAATTGCATTCTAAGTACTTATTCTTAGTCCTACTCATTTTAAAACCGCTCGACTTTAACGTTTCCTTCCAAATTCTTGCTTGCATTGATCCCTCCCTTGTCTCATTCACTAAAACAATATCATCAGCAAATAACATACACTGAGGCACATCTCTTTGAATAATCTTGGTAAGATCATCCATCACTACTGTAAATAGAAAAGGGCTTAATGTGGAGCCTTGGTATAGTCCAATACCAATAGCAAAATTCTTAGTGTCTCCTCCTATCGTCCATATGCTAGTCATTACCTTTTTATACATATCTCTAATCACACGTACATATGACATAAGACCTCCTTTAGCCTCCAAACACCTCCACAAGATACCTAAGAACCTTGTCATATGCCTTCTTTAAATCGATAAAAACCATATGTAAATTCTGCTTTCTTTCCCTGTAATATTCCATTAATCTTTAGAGGAAATGTAACGCTTCTGTCAAGGACTTTCCAGGTATAAAGTCAAATTGGCCGATATAGAAGCCACTTTTATGACTATTTTCTCAATTACCTTCTCCCACAATTTCATGGTGCGATTAAGTAGTTTTATACCTCTATAGTTGTAACAATTTTGGATGTCCCATTTGGCCTTATATAAAGGAATTAACCTACTCATTCTTCATTTACCCAGAATTCTAGTGGACTCAAAGATCACATTAAAAAGCTTGCTTAGCTAATTAAGACCTTCAATGCCTATTCTCTTCCATACCTCTATGGGTATTCGACCCTAATGCCCTTCTGCTCTTTATCTCCCTCAAAGATTATTCAATTTCTTTCCTTGTGATTTGTTCACACCAAGACTAGTTACGAAAACTCTCAGACTTGTTAAGGTCACCTAAAGATGTTGTTTGCTATGCCTTTATTATAAAGGCCATAAAAGTATCTCTGCCATCTACTTTTGATGGAGTTTGCCTCCATGAGCACCTGCTACGCTTCATCTCTTATACAACGAACTTGGTCACAGTCACTCGTCTTTCATGCCCTAACTTTAGTCAACTTAAAAATTTTTTCTTCCTTGTTTGTATTCAATCTCCTGTACAAATTCTCGTAAATGTCACCTTTAGCCATTGAAATTGTATTCTTTACCTCTTTCTTTGCTAGTTTGTACCTTTCTTTGTTAGCTTTTCTCTTTTCCTCTATTGTATTTTCTAATAGAGCTTTATATGCTTTCTTTTTTGCCTTTACCTTTCTTGTACATCTTCAAACCACCACCACTATTCCATTCTACCACCCTTTGACCCTTTAGAAACTCTCAATATTTCTATGGCGGTATCTCGTAGCAAGGTTGCTACTCTCTCCCGCATCAGAATAGCATCCCCTTTCATGTCCAGATGGCTTCATTTCGTATTCTATCCTTAAATTGTTTCACATATCCCCTTTTAGATTCCATCATCTAATTTTAATATACCTCCTAGTAATTTGCTTCTTCCTCCATCCCTTAACTTCCAAATCCAAAACTAATATTCTATGCTAAGTTGTTAAGCATGCTTTTGGAAGCATTTTACAATCCTTGCACCTAGCTCAATCGCTCCGCCTTACAAGTAAATAATCAATTTGAGTCTTGGTGGTGCTACTTTTAAAAGTCGCAAGGTGTTCCTCGTTCTTCTTAAATAAAGAATTTGTTACTAACTCAAAAGCTACCACCATGTCCAATATAACAATCTCACTATCATTCTTAGTGCTGTACCCGAAACTCCTATGAGTCTATGGATATCCATCTGAAACTACCCCTATATGACCATTAAAATCTTCTTCTATGATAACTTGCTTACTAGTATAGATCCATGGGAGGAGCACTTCATCTAGCTCCTCCCATAATTTTCATTTTTGTTGTTCGTCCAAACCTGCTTGAGGTACATACACACACACCACGTTGAGAACAACATTGCTAACCACAATCTTAGCAACAATCCTATCATTTGTTTTTTTGATCTCCACCACCTCCATTATGACTTTTTGAACCCCCTGCATACAATAATTTGACCCCTTTAATCTCCTTCGCTTTAGCCCCCGTCCACTTTGTCTCTTGGATGCACTCTTTATGTATCTTATACTTGTCTAAAATCTTTAATAATTTTAGAGACTTCCATGTAATAGTCCCGATGTTCCAGGAGCCTATCTGTATTCTGTCATCACCTTTTTTATTCCTACACACGGAACTCACCGACATGTTGGCTGGTGTTCTATCTTCAATGTGCAAAGCCATCTCTCCTAAGTCAGTGCTCCCAAAAGTCTAAGGAGGCTATTTCCAAAGGTCCCTAAAGTCTCTCAAATTAAAAGGTCTAGAGAGAAAAATACCTTAAGTAAGGGAATATTAGAGTAAAAAAAGTTATTAATCAACTAGGCTCGGCTAATAGTCCACTAGGCTCGGCTAATAGTAGCCCACTAGGGAAAGAAACTATCAAAACTAAAAATAAATAGAGGAAGTAGGCTATATGTGTAGTAATTCAAAAACGAGGCTTTTACCAAGCTAGAATACTAAAAGTAAAACCTAGATCCCCCAAATTACAGGTAGACAAAGAATAAGATTATCCTACTAGATAAACACGATCTTGGAAGCTTAGTTTCTACATGATTGCCACTAAATGCCAAAAACGTCTAATGAAAGATAAGCAATAATGATACAAATAATTAGAATAAAGAATAAAAGCACTAACAGCTGATCAATAAGATGCCCAGCTTGTCAATAAGTTGTACACGTCAGGGGAATCAAATACAAATCAAACCTTACATACAGTCATAATAAAGATGCATTCAAGCGTTACAAGCAATAATCAGAATGTATGTAGCAAGAAAGATGAAGCAACTAGACAGTGATAGAGATACCATTATTAGAGCCTTTATAAACATAGAACCTGATACGGGTAGCGGCACTAGAGTCGTAGACGAGCTCGTTTGTAGATCTTGGAAGACATCACTTCACCACTTTCAAGATAATATGTGAAGGAAAAGAAAAGTCTAAAATATTAGGCGTTGTCAACTTCCTATGACAAAAAAACAAATCCCCAACTGTGACTTCACGTAGCCTAAAATACTAGAGAACTGTCTGTTAGGAGAAAGAAGAAGCCAAAGCGGTATGTGAACAGAAGGAACACAGACACGTTGGGGGATTGCTAATGGTAAGAACTTAGAGAGACAGAGAGAAAGGAGGCCACTAACCCCATGGCTTAACCTATTGAGTGAAAGCTAATGACTCGAGAAGAGAACTGGGAGGTGACCTTCACAGGCCTGATGAAGACCGTAATTTTCCTTTCCTAGAACGAAAGAGTGCAACTGCTAGAAAACAAACAAAACTTGATAGCAATCAACAACCCAAATCCAGAACTTACAAATATCTCACTGTGCAAAGCAATAAACGGAAGAGGAAGGCCATACAATATATACCCAGATATATAACCTTTAGCTTTTTGAATGACAAACCAAACTCACCCAAATAAAACTTAAGGTGATTGCATCAAAGTAAACCTAAGAGGAAAATCCCACAAAAGGAACAATCTTTGATCACACAAACGCAATATAGAGCTGGAACAAACGCAACAAAAAAAAAACGTCAAAAGCAAAAGCACACAGAAAGACACACAAAGAACTGCATATACTCAAGCCAATAGCCTCGTTAACACACAGATATCCAACCCAAACCGTTAAAGAAAGAAACTTTCAAAAACTCGAGTGAAAGTTACGAAATCAAAAGCAAGGAAACTCCAGGTGTCCTGGAAAGAGCGCACGAGAATAAGCTACTAGTTGCGCCCAAGAATCAACACTTCCTCAAAGGATGTTAAAGCTCGTGAATGACTTTTTGAGGTCTAACATCAAGAAGCAGAAAAATAGAAACGCTTAAAGACGAGTACAAAGGATCAGCAGCCTTGAAGGTGGATTCACCCTTTAAAAATATGTAATTAATAAACATATAAAACTAACAATATGATATGAAAAATATTAAAATAATTTAAACTTTCCTCTCTTTTAAAAGAAACAAAAACATATACTTTATTTTGTTGTAAAGATGTAAATAATATTTATATATCATGTAAAAAAATCCAAAATTCAATAAAAAAGATTACTACAATTTAAATTTTTGAAAAATATATAAAAACTTAAAATTATTGAAGTACGTAAAGATTGTATGTGAAATCAATTTCATTTCTTAAAATCAATGTTTTTTTTACTTTTATGTGACAC
>JAOTAZ010000007.1:11542455-11559024 GCA_025629785.1 Erythroxylum oxycarpum | reverse complement strand
AGAAGTGAAAGCATAAAAAGCATGAGAATATGAAAATGTATGGAAATGAGTTGAGCATAAATTTGATTGTGTTTGGGTAAGAGAGGAACGTTTCGTTAGTCACGTGCATGTTGACGTATAGCCTTCTCCGGGCTGCCCGCTTGAGGCCACAAGATCCTGAGAAATCGGGCTCATTTTGTTCACGGTTTACACTTCGATTTATCCGTTTCGTTCCACGTAACTCTCGAGCCATTTATGTGTGCATTTGCATTTTAATTTTTCAAGATATGATGCAAGATTGAGTGTTATGTTTTGATGATTAATTACACTTGACATGTTCTATGTGATGATATGTTGAAATGCGAGTTGTGAATTTGCATTATGAATGATTAAATTGCTAGTCCAATGAGTTTTAAATTATATGAATTATATGTATGGTTAATTGTGTGGCTCATTTCCAATGGCTATAAACATATTAGCCACTGAGCTATATAGCTCACCCCACGCTTTCCTCCTCTGGTGCAGAAGGAGAAGATTAGCGATTTTTGCAAGGCATTGGGACCTCCAAGATAGTTAGAAACTTTTGTAATGAAGTTAGTTTACAAAATTTTGTAACGTAGAATCATTTTAAGCATAAGCACTCAAATTGTATCATGTGTATTTCATGTTTTTGTATTTTTGCATTTTGAAATGGACTTGTATAAATTCTTGTAGAATTTATTTATGAAATGTGATTGGATTTTGGAATGTGACTCTCTAAATTTGAATTGTTCGATGTTCAACTACTATGGGCACGCCACCAACATGGGATGATGGGTTCATTTTTTCTCCGAGTGTTGGGTTTCGAAAACGGGGTCCAACAATTTTTCCCGTGATAATAATATCGTCAATATATAATAAACAGAAAACTTGAACTGAACCATGATGGAGGATGAAGAGAGAGGTATCAATCTTTGAACCCTTGAAACTAAGGTTGATTATGCATTCAACAAACACTTAAACCACTATTGAGGTGTCTGTTTCAATCAATAAATAGATTTTTGTAATTTACAAACATAGTTTTGATATGTAGGTTGAACATACCCTTGCGGTTGTTGCATGAAGACATTCTTATCAAGTGAACCATGTAAAAAGGCATTAGAAACATCCTATTGTTGAATATCCTAATTACTAGATAAAGCATATGATAATAAAAGACAGATAGTGACAAGTTTAATAACTAGACTAAAAGTATCCATGTAATCTACACTTGGTCGCTGATTGAATCACTTTGCCACTAAATGCTCCTTTTGTCGATCAACCGTACCATATGGCTTTTGCTTGACATGATATACCCATTTGCCAATAACTATATAACCAGCTCAAGAAGGAGGCACTAAAGCCCACACGTTGTTATGGATAATCGGGTTATACTCTTGTTCATTGCTTATCTCCACTCTTCAGATTTACTGACTTGTTTATAAGTTAAAGGTTCAATTTTAGAGGAGATAAAATATTGATGAGGGTTAAGAGTACCAGTTTGAGACCTGGTAACTGTAGGATGTCGATGAGGTAGTGCAATAGTATTAAAATTGTAATGAGTTAAATTAACAATTAAAGGCAATTTAGATGATGTTATAAAAGAGCTATGTGGGGATGTATATGCACAGATAAGGAATTATCAATGATGGATGTTGTGGTGGGACTAGGAAACATGAATGGATAGTTTATGGGTGGTGTAGGTGTGTTGGCTGAGGAAATAAAAGAGACGTTAATAGTGGGTGTGACATGGGGTTGAGATGATGTTGATGCATGGCGTATCGATAGCGTTGATGATGTTGTCCTTATAGTAAAAGGTGTTTTTTGAGAAGTTGGAATTGTGAATCGTGATGGTAAAAATATAGTGGATGGTGAGGAATCTTGAACACTAGAACTCGACATTGAATATTCGAAAAAAGGAAATTCCTGTTCATCAAAAATAACATGACGTGATATAATACACTTTTTAAATTCATGATCAAGACAATAGAAATCTTTATAAAGTTTGCTATATCCCATTAAAACATACTACTTGGGACAAGGTGCTAAGTCATATGGAACATAAGGTTATAACCAAAGATAACACAAGCATCCAAAACATGCAAATTATTGTAATTGGGACTTTGTTGAAAAAGATTTTGATATGGATTAGAATGAAACAGAATAAGTGTCGGTAACCAATTTATTATGTAAATTGTAGTATCAACAACATAACTCCCATAATCTATAGGAATGGAGGAATGATTAAGTAAATCTAAACTAGTCTCCTATAATATGTCGGTGGTTTCTTTCCGCACATCTATTTTGTCCTGCAGTTTTAAGATAGGAGATGCATTGAGTTATTCCATTTTTTGGTAAATATGATTGCAAGAGTTGATATTCCCCCCCCCCTAATTAGCTTGAAAGCTTTTTATTTGTCGATTAAAACATTTTCAACAATATAAAGAAACTTGATAAAAATGCTAAGCACTTCAGATTTATACTTAATAAAATAAATAAAAAAAATATTTAGAATAATGATCATAAAACAGAGCATAATATCGGTTGCTATCCACTGAAGAAATAAAAGATGGACCCTAAAGATTAAAAGAAATAAAATCAAACGGACTGTTAGCTTTAAAATGAGAAACTGACCTAAAGTTAAGGATTTATCAATGGGTAATGTTGCTCTAACACCTAACCAAAGGGCTACTATAATACTAATAAAAAAGACAGTTGTCGCAACTTGACGCCGAAATGGATTTTAGAATTTATTAACATTCTCCAAAAAGGGTACTATTAATAATCCCGCAGGTATTGAAATCATTAAACATTTCTTTTTACCATACTATTGATCTTGTTTTGTTATTCTAATATATAAATCCTAATATATAAAGTTAGACTGTATAAAGATCTGTATAAAGATATAGGCTTATTATCGATCAATCTATAATATACTCTTCATTTTCATTCATCTATTTAGATATCAATTCTCTATATGTAATGTACATAAAGTGCCAATTCTATTTATTCTTATTCTTATTCTATTTTATTTATTTTGCATTTATTTGAATTATGATGATTCTACTTTAGAGTGGAAGTCATTACAGTAACTGGACTACGAGACTCTCTAATGGGTTATAAGAACATAAAGTATAAACCATTATCATTTTGGCCTAAATGAAGGAGCTCCTTTAAGTGGATATCCTTAACCATGAAACAATTCAACAAAAACGTTATTGGCATTAGTGAAAACAAAAACAAATAATAAATTCTAACAAGAAGAAGGAACGCATAAAACTTATAAAGCTGAAAAGAATTATTCGAAGATTGACAAAAAGATGAATCAACATGAGAGATAGGAAGGAATTTACCATTGCCAATTTTGATAGCTTCAGGACCATGATATTCATTACGAATGATATTATTTTCTAAATCAGGAGTAAGATTGTGAGTTACTCCAATGTCCAAGATCTAAGATTGAGATTGCGTGGTTGATGTTGCAAGATTAGAAGTCGGTTTGATCTAGTTTAAGTTCTGTTGTCATGTGTAGGTAACTCTACAATTTGGTGAGAGACATTGCCTAGAGACATGACCAACGTTACAATTGTGGCAATAAATATTGTCCACCAAATTGCCAGTTATGTAAGAATTGTGAGGAAGCTCATATGGAGATAAAAAATTTCCAGCAAAAAAGGTACTAACATTGGAATGTCCTCTACCATGTGTCATCATTTGATTTCTTCCTCTACCAAGAGATGAATATCCTCTGATAGTTGAATTCGCATATTGAGCTGTAGGCTGTATAAGTGGCTTTGCATCTATTTCAACAACAAGATTCTCCTTTTCAGTAAGCAATAATCCATATAAATTATCAAAAGAAATAGCATCTAAACAATTTTCAAGAGACCAATCAAAGGGTCTATATGCTAGACCAAAGCCATTAATAACAACCTAAACCAAATCATCCTCCATAATAGGACTATTAAGTGTTGCCAACTGATCAAATATTCCTTTTGTTGTTTAAGTATACTAAGCAAAAGATTCACTATGTTCCTTTGTTAGCTTAAAGAATTTTGCTTTGATAGTTCGTACCTGTGCCTTATAACCCCAAGCATAAGTATTGGCTAATTTTTGTCATGTCGCATACCAGTTAAAAACTAATTGATCTTGTTTATACCAGTTATGATAAGTTGGGTTTGATTACTCAATAATTTGTTGAGGTGGTGTTGTTCAGGTACCATTAACATATTTTGCTAAATCATAATTATGTAAAAGAGGTAGAAGTTATGCCTTCCAATCGAGAAAATTGGTAGAATTTAAATTGATAGACAACTAATGTGTGATGTTTGGAAGAGCTAAAATATGAGTAGCAGTCCATGAAGAAAAAGAAGAAAAAGACACAAGAGTTCTCTTAGTAGACATTATAGCTTCTTAGGTTGTTAAACCATAAAAAGCTCTGATAACATATAAAAGATATTTAGAAAGGTAAACACACTTCATTCATGTTGAGCATAAGATGCATATATAAAGTTTACAAAACTATAGGATAAGTCTGGATAATTTTTATCTAAATTGTAGGATAATACCAATCTAGATACACAATATATAACAAACCAAATAATAATGGTTATAATAGATATGGACTTTAGTTATCCTTATCACTTTGCTTATGCAAAAGACTGAGAC
Source organism: Erythroxylum oxycarpum (assembly GCA_025629785.1). Taxonomy (NCBI): domain Eukaryota; kingdom Viridiplantae; phylum Streptophyta; class Magnoliopsida; order Malpighiales; family Erythroxylaceae; genus Erythroxylum; species Erythroxylum oxycarpum. The sequence continues at coordinate 11,554,359 of JAOTAZ010000007.1, read as the reverse complement.
CTAATCCTCACTATATTCAAGTGTAATGATATTATTTTTGTGAAAAATAATATACTGTGTAAGACCTAGGTGTTTCATTTCCGTGCATAAACTCATACAATTTTCATTGAGTTATGTGTAAGTGCCAAGCATGACTTTGCTTCTCTTCAAAAACTTGAACTCTAGTTGCCTATTGGTATCACAGCAGCGCGAAAGCTTAGTAAAAGGCCAATTTCAAGTGTATTTGTTGGGTACAATTAAAATATAAAACATATAAAACAATTCTTATATATTTTATTTATTTTTTAAAATCTTATAATTTAATAATAAAAACATTTCATACTTATTTTGATAGTCTTATAATTTTTATTTAATTTTTTGAAAAAGATTTGACGAAAATTAATTATATATATAATATATACGTTCCTTAACAGTCGCGTAAAAATTTCAATAAATATTATAAGAATTATTGAATCAAGTATAAAGATCTTTTTTTAATAATATTAATCTATAAAAGTTCTTTAAAAATAAATCAAATTACAAAGTGTATGTATATATATATATAATATCTTGTACAATAAAATAATATTTAAATTTGGTAATAGATCCATAATATATTTAAAAAACAAAGGGAATAAATTTCACTCCCTAATCTAAAAGAAATTTAAAATTCATAAAATTGACGTGGAGAATACACTGATTAACCATTAAACTTAATCCTTTGAAACTCTGCGTCCTACGTAATGTTAATGTTCCCAAAATATAAAATTACATAACCGACTAGAGAGCATGAGGTTCTTTCGAAAATTAGATTTAAAATGTTAGAGATTAGTAAAAAGCAATCTCAAATTAGCCCATACAAGTTTTAAAAAAAGCAAATGTTGAGTTTGATTCCCCTATTAGAAAATAAACAAAAATATAAAAAAGGAAAATAATTATTGAATGGAGAGACTTCAATCAACATTCACTTCTTTACAGTATTCTTATGCTTAAGTAAATGCTTGAAACACTTATAGCAGATATTTCAGAATTTTATTTACAAACAAAACCATGGAAGCCGTACATTAAATCCCATATGTCAGGAACAGTAGCTGTCATTTCCTTTTTCTAATCACTGCATAGTAGAAGCATGCGCTTATTGTCTTCGAACATAATATAAAGCTTGACATTATAATATAAAGCACATCCAAAAAAAAAAAAAAAGGAAAAGAGAGGAAATAAGCAGCGAGATAAATTCCAGTGGATATAAAAAAAGTCATCAATTTAGAGCATCCACCCGGGAATGTAGCCATTGACATTTTGAGGATGGTCATTAACATCGTCTTCAACCACAGGATTGTATCTGCACCAAATGAAAATTTTGAATCTTCAAACAAAACTGGAAACCATCGAATGTTAAGGGTTTTATCATGATGAGTACCCAATTTGCAGAGTGGAGCTTCCTCCTAATGGATGGAAGAAGCCTTCTGATTGACTTGGAGGACGGATACATGGAATGTTATGTCCTCCTGCTTCCCATGCTAGTCGAACTGGAATTGGTGTATTTGTTTCTTCAAACTGATGGAAACTAAGACAAAATTATCCTTTTTGATGTACTAAAAAAGGGTACAACAAAATTTATTTTGAGAATTGCAACTACAGAAAACCTAAATATATACATATAAATCCTGCAGAAATCCTCGATTCATGTATATGCATTAGGGTTACCTTAAACTTTTGTAAAGGGACAGATATTCCTACTGCTACTATTTATCACAACAAAAGCTTAACCAAAAAAAAAAAAACTTGGAACACATGTGATTGAAGTGGAAACGACTAATACCTTTCTCCTTAAAGCCTTATTGGTTTCGAGTAGGAGTTGTTCCTGCTCCAAAAAGAATGTAACAATATGATTCAAGAACGGATACGGCGTATACATTTAAGGGGAAGAAAAAGGTAAATTTGCACATATAACAGACATGCATAGGGAGACCTACCCTGTTATGAAGATCAGCAAGTTGATCAAGCATAAACTGGGTCTGAAAAGTACGGCAGGGAAGAGTAAATGTGAGTTCTTAAGTAGTATATTTTCCTGCCTCTGTATGTTAAACAAAGTACACAACTATAAGGGCAACACTACTGGAGCTTGCGGTGTGGGGAATTTCTTAAATTTCTTTCTTGAATATTGAATGACGTAAGCATCTCTAATCATCTTTTACGATATTAATAGACTTAACAATTACTGAATTAGTCGAAAGTTTAATAGGGATGTGAGCTATTTATACAGGATGTTTAGTTATAGATTAGACTTAGATAGCAATATATTCTAGGAGATGAGTACCTTTGTTGACCTAATCTGCATCAAAGATGCCTCTAGTTGATGCTCAAGCTGCTCAAGCTCCTTTGAATTCAAGGGTCCCAATTCCTCCCCAAGGAAATTCCTGTTCAAAACAAAGGATCAACTAACTGTTACATGATCACATTGCAAATCCTCAATCAGTTGCAAGTTACAAATTAATGTTGATTAGATAATACAGCTTCCGAATTTCAGTTGCATAGGGACATGGAGAGAGTTTACCTCTGAGATCTCTGTAGGACGTCCACTCTAGCTTTGAGCTTCAGATATTCCTCGTAGTTGTGCTGCTTCAATATGTCACATGAACCATTAATTTTGTAGAATTACACTTAACCCTGAAACTTGACATATTATCTAGAACTAACCGTAAATGATTCTGAAAAAAAAAACGGAATGAATTAGCAGATAACAACATTTGAACTAAGTGTCTTCCAGTAATAACAGCATTATAATCTTCTCCAATGTATGTAAAAAATTAACAAGCATTGAAGCTTTTTTTTTTTATTGTTGTTTCTTCTGTTAAGGAATCTAGCAAAGTAAAGCAAACAATTTAACTGAATTACCAAACTAAATACCTGTAATTGACTCGCTGGTCTGCTGGCTTCCAGAGCGCCATAACTGCAATTCTGGTACCTCTCAAGAGTCTTAATCATGCTAAGAGACAAGCAAGGAAAGAGAGAATATCAACAAAGATGATCCGCTAGGCCGAATACTGTGAAAGACTGAAAGTTTCCTTCCCCGCCCAATATTTTGTGGCCACATTAAATTGATTGTAATCATGAGTTCATGCGGTGTAATTAATTAATCATGTCATAAGAAGCTAATAAATTGTTGAGATTAACCTACCGCGTATAGTATGGAGAGTTAGCATTTTAAAAGTTAAGATATAGCCATTTAATATGAATAGATAATTTTACATAAAATTTCATAGATTTCACAATTAAATCATCAAAGTCTTTTAATTAATGTATCAATCCAATTAAGGGGAAAATAAAAATACTAACAAATAATCCTAGATTCCTTTTAATATATAAAATTTCCACACTCTCCAGTGTGATTCAGGGCCTGAGAGGAAAAGGGTAATCATGGTGAGGGTTGTGACAAATCAGGATTTCCAAATTGAAGTAAGTTCATTGTTATATGTTTCTTAAATGGATAACTAGAGTAGATAGATAATGTTTCTTCTTCTTCTCTTCTTTTCCTTTCTGTCGAGCAACAGCAGAAGAAGCGAGACAGTATAGACCAAAAATTAAAAAGAAATAAGAGCAAAATGCCAAGTACAATCCACAGACAGAGTTTGGCAGCTCAGCTAAGTGTTCAAACCTTCAAGAAATTGAAATAGCCAAACCAATAGAGCATATGCTTCAACTTAATAATAACCTTATTAGGCTATTAAAAGTTTTCCTTCTTATGCCAACTTTTCGGTTCGTGTAAGTTGAATTTTGAGCTCTATGTTGCACTTCTTGAGTGTTTTTGGTCATTCAATTCAGAATAAAGTTTTTGTTAAAGAGAGTAGAAAGAAACCATTAAAAACCAGACTAAGAAAAGTTGTTTCTTTTAAAATCCATTTATAATCATAAATACATTTCGCCATGTTTTGATGCTTTTTAGAAGCACAAACATCAGCGCCTCTCTCTCTCTCTCTCTGGCCTCACTCTTTCAAACAGTTTTGTAGGTGCACCGTCAAAATCCAGCAGATGTAAGCCTGCAAACCATCACATCGCCTGCACCGAATCTTAACAGTGACCTCTGTTTAATAACCTTGGACATGACTTTGACAGGAGTAACCAGAACCTTATGAGGTAATTAGTACGACCTACTAACCACTTAATGATCAACTGTGGTTGTCTATAAATTATAAAACTACTCTTTGAAGAGAAGCAAAGATGAACGATATAACCATATAAGTTTTTCTCTGTAGAGGGAATAACAATTGGTGGAACATGTTTTCCAACCTTACTTATTTAGCAAAATAAGACAATTATAAATTTAGAACGGAAAAAAAGAAAACTACTAGGTCTTCATAAATGGTAGTAAGAAACTCAAACCTTCCAAGTGAATCAAAACAAAAATAAATCTGAACTTTCAGCTCTAAGGCTGTGCCTCCCTATTCAAGAAAATTTGAAAGGAACATTCCTTAGATCATGAAAACGAGCAAAACCCTAAGTAGCTCCTCGTAACAAATAGTTGTCAAAACACGCAGATCTTGGATCCATATAAACCATAAACATCCATGAACTCAGTCAAGATGTATATGAACCTATCATCGGGCACATATATAAACGTACAGAGAGAAAGAGAGATCAAGATATATACAATACCTATAACTGCTACAAAACTCATAGAGCTTTCCACGATTAGAGAAGACAATGAGACCAACTTCGGCATCACAGAGAACAGACAGTTCATAAGCTTTCTTAAGTAACCCATTTCTTCTCTTAGAAAAAGTAACCTGCCTGTTGACTTTGTTCTCGATTCTCTTCAACTCAACTCTCCCTCTTCCCATTTTTCTCTCGCTATGTTACCCAAATCCACGCGAACATTCACACGACCACAACACAGAGTACGGTCTCTCTCTCTCTCTCTCTCCCACTCTTTCTTTTCTTGGTTAGGAGCTTCACAAACTTCTGAAAGGCCACTGTTACAAAGGCTCCTGAAACAGATAAAGTGAACATGTGCAAAGAAAGAAATGGAAACCCGGGGAATAAATGTCGTTTCATACGTATTAGATTTTTAGTGTATGTATATTATGTATATAGTACAGTGTATATATCTATCTTCATGTCATGTCATGGAGGACCTTTGCTCAGTATACGACCATAATTGTCCAGGTTTTTCACCTTTCCTCTTCTTAACAAGATATTTTGTTCAATTTTATGGTTTTTTATTATGTCAATAAAATTCAGCTATTTATTTATGTAGGTCTTCTATAAGCTCTATATAAATAGATATGAAATTCGCATAAATAAATGACTAATATTTACTGGACACAATAAAACATCTTAAATCCGTATAATATGAATCTAGTTACTGTTTCTTTTATCTCTGGATTTTTGTTGTCACTTTATATTATTAGCTTTTTTTTTCACTGATTTTTTACTGTAAGGTCTACTTCTACTTGACGTCAGGAGCAACCACCAAAGAGAGCAAACTTTTCAGTTGGGCATGTGTCAACGTCTTATTACAAGAATATCTAATGACCATCGTTCACTTCCGTTTCGAAGGTACATACGTTGTCTATTTAGTCACCTCTATGCTTCCTTTGCTTAATTTGAGAGTGATTCCTCAGGTTTAGTAAATTTGATTTTTTATACTAACTGGATAAGAAAACTATTTTATGGCCTTGCTTATGTTCCTCTATTGCAGTCCTTTCATGGTTGATGGCTGATGCTTGATTGTTTTTGCCTTATGTTGGTTAACTTACGGGTCAAAACCTGAACTTTTTGTGATTGTCCCTGTTAAAGGACTGGGTTGGTTTTGTGTTAGGAGGCTGGGTTAGTTAGCTTATTGGTGTACTCCTCTCATGGACCGAGTGGGCTATTGGCCCAACAGGTGAACCCATCTTCTAGACCCAATAAATCCTTTCCTCTGTCCCCTCTGTTCATGCAAAACATCCTCAACGCTCAGAGTCACAGACAGACCAACATATTACTCAGCTCACACTCAGCTCCGACGCACAACTGCGCCAACGTCTGTGCAGTGTCCTCATGCATTGTGCCGTTTATTCTCCTGCCACAGTGTAAATATAGTTACGGTTAAAGTACTCCAAATAGCCCATTGAAATAGAGTTTTGTTTTCCCTTGTTTCCTTTCTTCTAGTATAAGTAGGCAACTTGTACATATTATTTTGTTGAGGTGAATGAAATAGTGGAAGAGCTTACCTTCCTTTTCATGGTATCAGAGTTTATGGTCTGATCCAACATACCTCCAAAGATGTCAACCATGGCTGACAGTGAAACCAGTCACTAGAAAAATACTCCATCACCAATACAAAAAATTCAGGGGCAGTTTTTGTCACCACCCTCTTCGATGGGAACAACTACCTCACATAGAGTAAGGCAATGATGATCGCACTCTGTGCCAAAGATAAGCTATCCTTTATTGACGGAACATGCACTTAACCAATAAAGGATAGAAGTTTACTCACCAGATGGAAGAGAGCAAACTCCATGGTCCAATCCTGGATCCTCAACTCCATGAACAAAGAACTAGGAGATGCATTTCTGTCATTTCCCACGGCCAAGGAGCTTTGGGACGAGTTGAGAGAAAGATTTGGGGAGGCTAATGGTCTACTGTTATATCAGATCAAAAGAGAGATCAACCAACTCAAACAAGGTAATTTAACAATCTTAGCTTATTACACTAAACTAAACAAACTTTGGGATGATCTTTCTAGCTTAAGCCCAACGCCCACTTGTACTTGTGATGTTGCCAAAGCTATTAATACAAAGGAGAACACACACAAACTCGTACAGTTTCTGATGGGCCTAAATGAGGAATATGAATATGTTGTGAATCAAGTTATGCTCATGGACTCCCTACCCATGGTGAACCGAGCCTATGCCATGATGCAAACAGTTGAGAGGCAACGGACAGTAAATGCAAGCAATGAGAGCAACATGAATGTTGCTATGATGGCAAAACAACCCACTTTTAACACAAGAAGAGGGGGGAGAAGCAACAACAGCAGTGGAAAGATTTACACCAGAAAGGAAGACAAGCATTGTGAGAAATGTGGCAAGGCAGGAAATACCATAGATACATGCTTCAAAATTCATGGAGTGCCCGAATGGTATAGGGAGCTGACTGGCCAGAAGAGTAAGGCGAACCTTGTTACATGTGGTGAGTCCCCTGCAGATATATCAAGTGAACACAGTGAGGGCACTGATAGAGTTGATCAAATTCCTTAAGATTTGGCTACTTTCATACAGCAAGAAATATCCAAAGCGATCAAGGGAAAAGGCACCAGTGAGGTAAAGATGGGAGGGCTGGCAAACTTTGCAGGTAATAGTTGCATAAATGAACATAATACAGAAAATGCATGTACATGGTTGATTGACTCAGGAGCTTCATCACATATGATCAAGGATTTAAAATGCTGTCACAAATATGAAGTAAACAAGATGTATGATCCAGTCACCCTTCCTGATGGCACACAACAGGAAGTACAGCACATATGCAAAGCCACATTTGGTGAAAAGATTACACTTGATGAGATATTACATATACCAAGTTTTTTAAAAAATTTGCTCTCTGTAAACAAGCTTACCACACAAAATGATGTGGCTGCCATTTTCATAGCTAACAATCTCTTCTTGCAGGACCTTCAGACTAACAGCATCATAGCAGTGGTCAAAGCTAGGAGTGGATTGTATGAGCTGAACACAAATAGCCTTTTGCATCCAGGGACACTAAAAGGTCCTTCCCTAGCTTTCTACCAAACCAACAATGTTGCTTGTAATGTTGTAACCTCCTCTGATGTTTGGCACAATAGATTAGGGCATGTTTCTAAAGAAAAAATGCAACATATCAATGAAATTCAGCTTTCTGTTCATGATCTGTCTAATTGTCAAGTGTGTCCTATGGCAAAGCAACATAGAAAACCCTTCCTCAAACACTCTATTAAAACCACCAGAACCTTTGAACTATTGCACATGGACCTATAGGGGCCCTATCGAGTTCCCACATCAAATGGATCCCAATTCTTCCTTACCATTGTAGATGACTACTCTAGAGCAACCTGGACATTCCTACTTTGACACAAAAATGAAACCCAACCTACCATAACCAAGTTCATTAAATCCGTAGAGAAGCAGTATGATACTAGGGTCCTGAGGGTGCAAACTGATAATGGGAGGGAATTTATCAATTATGAATGCAGAAGATATTTCACAGAAATGGGAATTATGCACCAGAAAAGTTGTCCCTACACCCCACAACAAAATGGTGTTGTGGAAATCAAACATAAGCACCTACTCCAAATAACCAGGGCCTTGTTATTCACAGCAAATTTGCCTAAACACTTTTGGGGAGAAGTCTTCCTTACAGCTACCTACCTTCTAAACAGAATCCCAACTAAAACTCTACATTGGAAGACCCCGTACGAAAGATTGCACAAGAGGGAACCAACCTATGATCACCTCAAAACCTTCGGATGCCTATGTTTTGCCCTAAATAAAACCCCAAACAAGACCAAGTTAGACCTTAGAGCTTCAAGATGTGTTTTCCTCGAATACATGCCCGACTACAAAGCATACAAAGTGATGGACCTTGACACCAAATGCACCTTCAGCTCAAGGGATGTAACCTTTCATGAAGGTACTTTTCCCTTTGCTCATGCCCTAAACAAACCAGTACAAACACCATCTCCACTTTTTCCTCATATCACCTTCGAAAATGATGCAGAGTCACCAAGTGACATACCCAGGCCCACACACATGCAGCACACAGAAATCACACAAGACACCACAGACAATCTACTTTCACCCTATAACACAGCTGAACAGCAAACAACTCCAATCATCCATATTAGGAAAAGCCAGAGAACTCACACCATACCTCAATATCTTAACAATTATGTCCTCCAAGCTTCTGCTCATCAATCCACTGCTCCCTTTGATAGCTCTAATATTGCTTTACAAGTCTTTGATCCTGCAGGAATAGAATATAGCAAGCAGTCACATTCCTCAATCACACATACACAACCATACATGGAGTTCATGGGAAACATAAGCACTATATTCGAACCCTTCTCCTATGAGACAGCATGTAAATCAAAGGATTAGAGAGACTCCATGAACTCACAGCTGACAGCCTCGAAGACAACCAGACCTGGGTGTTGACCGAATTGCCTAAGGGAAAACGAGCTATAGCTTCAAAGTGGGTGTATAAAGTCAAATACAAACCAGATGGTTCTGTTGAAAAATTAAATTCAAGATTGGTGGCTAAGGGGTTCAATCAACGAGAAGGTGTTGACTATTTAGAGGTATTTTTCCCATTAGCCAAAATTGTAACAATCAAAACTTTCCTAGCTGTAGCAACAATCAGAGGGTGGCCTATAATGCAGTGTGACATCAATGATGCCTACCTCCATGGTCACCTAGAAGAGGAACTCTACATGATACCTCCACCAGGATACACAAAGGCCAAACCAGGGGAGGTGTGCAGACTACTGAAATCAATTTATGCGCTCAAACAAGCATGTTGACAATGGCATAAATAATTAACTACAAAATTAAAACCTTAGGGTTTAACAAGGCAGAAGCAGATCACTGCTTGTATATCAGAGGTAAAGAAGAGGAATTTGCTGCAATCATTATCTATGTGGATGATATCCCATCACAGGTGCAAAAGAAACACTCCTAAGTGAGGTCAAACAGGCCTTGCATAAAGAATTCTCAATCAAGGATTTGGGGTACGCTAGATACTTCTTAGGGGTTGAGATAGCAAGATCGACAGAAGGCACTATACTCAGTCAAAGCAAATACGTGAGGGATATCTTGCAAGAAACAGATTTACTAGATTCTAAGCCATGCACAACACCGATAGTTCCAGGTGTCAAGCTTACCATTGATGAAGGAGAGCCCCTCAAGGATCCAGAACGATACAAACTTATTGTGGGTCGACTACAGTACCTGATCTTCACCAGACCTGACCTTGCCTACGTTACACAGCAATTAAGTCAATTCATGAAGACCCCAAGGGAACCCCACTGGAAAGCGATGAAACATGCTTTAAAATATCTGAAAGGAACACAACATCATGGTTTATTTTATGCAGCAAACTCAACCCTAGAACTCACCGCTTACTCGGATTCGGACTGGGGAAGTTGTGCTTATATCAGGCGATCTTTAACTGGATTCTGTGTGTTCCTCAGCGACTCACCCATCTCCTGGAAGACCAAGAAACAAACAACCGTGAGTAGATCATCTGCGGAAGCAGAGTATAGAAGCCTCGTATTGACAACATGTGAACTAAAATGGATTGTTCATTTACTGGGGTATTTTCAGGTGAAAGTCTCGAAACATTTGGAAATCGACCTTCATCTGGTACGCGATGCGATCAATGCGGAGTTTCTGAATCTCCGACACGTTCGCAGCAACGAGCAATTGGCCGACCTCTTCACCAAGCCTCTCCCTGCGCTTACCTTCGGATCCCTAATCGTCAAGTTCGGATCCCTGCCTTTCACCGGGTCTCCGACTTGAGGGAGGGGTGTTAAAGGACTGGGTTGGTTTTGTGTTAGGAGGCTGGGTTGGATAGCTTACTAATGTACTCCCCTCATATACCGAGTGGGCTATTGGCCCAACAGGTGAACCCATCTTCTAGACCCACTAAATCTTCCCTCTGCTGGTTCTGCTCATGCCAAACACCCTCAACGCTCAGAGTCAGAGACAGACCAACAAATCACTCAGCTCAGACGCACAAATGCACCATCGTCAGTGCAGTGTCCTCATGCATTGCGCCGATTATTCTCCTGCCATAGTGTAAATACAGTTACGGTTAAAGTAGTCCAAATAGCCAATAGAAATAGAGCTTTTGTTTTTCCCTTGTCTCTCTCCTTCTAGTATAAGTAGGCAACTTGTACATATTATTTTGTTGAGGTGAATGAAATAGTGGAAGAATTTACCTTCCTTTTCATGGTATCAAAGTTTATGGTCTGATCCAACATACCTCCAAAGATGTCGACCATGGCTGAAACTGAAACCAGTCACCATGACCCTACTGATCTAGAAAAATACTCCATCACCAATACAGAAAATCCAGGTGCAGTTCTTGTCACCACTCTCTTCAATGGGAATAACTACCTCACATGGAGTAAGGCAATGATGATCGCACTCTGTGCCAAGGATAAGCTATCCTTTATTGACGGAACGTGCACTCAACCAACAGAGGATCGAAGTTTACTCACCAGATGGAAGAGAGCAGACTCCATGGTCCAATTCTGGATCCTCAACTCCATGAACAAAGAACTAGGAGATGTTTTTCTGTCATTTCCCACGGCCAAGGAGCTTTGGGACGAGTTGAGAGAGATTCGGGGAGGCTAATGGTCCACTGTTATATCCGATCGAAAGAGAGATCAGCCAACTCAAACAAGGTAATTTAACAATCTTAGCTTATTACACTAAGCTAAACAAACTTTGGGATGACCTTTCTATCTTAAGCCTAACGCCCACTTGTACCTGTGATGCTGCCAAAGCTATCAATACAAAGGAGAACACACACAAACTTGTACAGTTTCTGATGGGCCTAAATGAGGAATATGAACATGTTGTGAACCGAGTTATGTTCATGGACCCCCTACCCATGGTGAACCAAGCCTATGCTATGATGCAAACAGTTGAGAGGCAACGGACAGTAAATGCAAGCAATAAGAGCAACATGAATGTTGCTATGATGGCAAAACAACCCACTTTTAACACGAGAAGAGGGGGTAGAAGCAACAATAACAATAGGAAGATTTACACCAGAAAGGAAGACAACCATTGTGAGAAATGTGGCAAGGCAGGGCATACCGTAGATACATGCTTCAAAATTCATGGAGTGCCCGAATGGTATAGGGAGCTGACTGGCCAGAAGAGTAAGGCGAACCTT
>JAOTAZ010000007.1:11513491-11525196 GCA_025629785.1 Erythroxylum oxycarpum | reverse complement strand
AAAATTTATTTTTTATTTAGTTTTGATATGAAAATTTTTGTAAAATCTATATTTTATTTTGGCCCTCCTATCTTAAATTCTTAGCTCTGATTGTATATATACTTTATCATAATTAAGAGATTTATATTTTTAAGAAAATCTTCTTGATACATTAAAATAATTTTAAAGAATTTTTGAAATGGTTTTGAATCATTTTATTGTCAAAGAGGTGTTTTGCTCTTTGAAAGAAATTGAGAAGTTTTGAAAAAAAAACTTATTTTTAGGAAGTTTGGTAGGTGAATATTGGGATTTGTGTGACAACTACTAGAGTTTTGGATAGATTGATTGATGGGTGTGACAGTGTGGTCGATGGATATCTTCTGATAACATATACCATGAGTTTGTGTTCATGGTAGATCAATGTTACTTTGACTAGTTGCAATGACTAATTTTTATTTTTAACAACTATTTTAGGTTAATTTGAGTATAAATAGACTATATATGAGTAGTGAGAGTAACCTTAAGCATCTTAGAGAGTTGTTGATAGCTTTAAGAGGTTAAAGACAGCTTTTATGCATTACATAATATATACTAAACCTTTGTTCGTTAAAGTGATCAAGAAAATAAGTTTTTGAGTTGTATAATTATTGTCATTAGGGAAATCACCTAAGTATGGTTTGAGAGGACTCCTCTTGACCTTGAACAAGATTTGTAAAAGGTTACTCTTCACTCGTAACAAAGTAAAATGATTGTTACGACAAATATAAAACAATTTTCTCTCTTTTTCCCTTCTCTCTTTTGCAATTATTATGTTTTTTATGAATTTATTTATTGTGAATTTACCATAACTATCCATTGGTTTAGACATAGGAAAAAAAACAAAAACAAACAATTCACTTGCTTCTCATATGCCATCTCGAGACTGTTTGCCATAATATTAATATCTTGTCCCTTTTAACTTTTTAATGAAGTTTCCTAATTGATTCAAAGTATCTCATCTATTGCATATAATTTTTTAATGAAATTTAAAAAAAAGTTCACTACAAAACAATTTGAATAAATTTTTAGCTAAGATGGTTAAGATATTAATATTATGGCAAACTTTTAGTATATGAGTCAAAAATTTAGCTTATGTAATATCACAATTATGCAATATGGACCTACTAGGAATTGAATTGATCTTAAAAATGATTTCTTTAAACATTGGCTAAAAGTGTGATTTTCACCTTAACATTTTGCAAAAGATCTAAATAAACCTTTACTGTTATCTTTGTTATCACTTTCAGGATTCAATGAGTACTATTTTAGTAACATTAGTGTGAAACAAATCATATTTTAGTAGCATTAGGATACACAATGGTACTAGAGATAACAATAAGGCCTTACTTAGACTTTTTGTGAAACGTTAAGGTACAAATCATACTTTTAGCATTATATTACTATATTTTTCAATAAAAATGATTACTTACTTTGAAGAACTAGGATGAAAGTCATTTTTATGATTGAAGATTTTGTTTATATGAGATTAATAAAAAGAGTGAGTGGAATGTGAATGACGATAACCTCATTTAATTAAATAGTAACACAATGCACATATTATTCAATGTATTAGATATAAATGTGCTTTGTAAAGTTTTAATGTATAAAAATGCTCAATATATTTGACACATACTTGATCTTACATGTGTTAATGATGGTCATAATGATATTAATATTAATAATAATGAGCTTGATGAGAATCTAAATGACAATAAAAAATGGAGTAGAAAGAAAGAGAATGGTAAAAGAAAGAAGAGAAAATTAAAGATCACATAGGATAATATAAGTAATTTTAGAAGTATAGAATTGAATAATAAGGTGACTAACATATACTTTGTGAAAAATAATGATGACATATCATCTAGTTCAAATATCTTAATAATAATGATAATGATGATATTTTATCTTATAAAGAACTTGTTGAATATCTAAATACAAGGAGTTTTAAAAAAAATAGATTATCTTTCAAGTATAAAGAGGTTTAGAAACTTTTAGATGCATGAATGGTTGAGAATTACAAATTAAAATATGATATGTATGATATGATATAATTTAATTGTATGGTCATGCTCATTGTCATCGGTAATAATCATACTATTATATTCTATCATATCATATATATCAAAATTTAATTTCATATTTTTAATCATGCTAGAAAATGAGGTATTAAAAAAGGATATCAACAACCTTGCCTAAATTCATCATGGATAATGAAAAAATAAATATCATGCTTGAAGCCCAAGAAGATCTCTAATGATAACTATTGGATTGGTATCACTTACGAAAGTACATCATTCAATACTAAAAAAGTTTTAATAAAGAGCAAGCATACATGAAGTGCCACCGCCTAAGTCATCACATGAGCATATACCTTTCAATTCTACACATAAAAATTTTAATGCTCATGCATCATCCTTAAGGTATTAAGGTAAAAAGATGTTTCATGCATTTATATGTTGTTCACATTCTAAATGTTCCTAAGGTAAAAATTGACATAATTTTCATACAAGGCCACATCAATTAAGCATGTAATATTCTTCTCTTTCATATATGCCTTTTTATCATGAGAACATAATAAAACAAGCTTACAATCATCATAGGATATCATATAAGAAAAATGTATATTCATAATCAATATAGAACAAATTTTCATTGAAAGTATATGTTTTATGTTGATTGATTTACCAGATCTCACTATCATACAAGAAGAGCTTCTTATCCTTCATATATCTAAAGTAGCACTCTAAAGTGTCATCACTTTTAAGTAAGATAAGCACACACACACACACACACACACACACACACACACACACACATATCTAAAGTAGCACTCTTAATTGTCATCACATTTAAGTATGATACACACAGACCCACACACACATATATATTATTCTTTTAGGTCATATTCACATGATTCATACGCTTTCAAATCATCCTATGTGAGGTGTCACTTTATGTGGTGATTATAAACATGTCCATAAAAATTGCTCTTTTAACTAATGCTTATTAAATAAACCAAAACATACATGGTTTGAAAAATTAGGTAACCTTTGGTGATACATAAAAGTAGGTTTACACTTGATTTTATATTGATAAGATTTGAGCATATTGATTTGACACACATATTTGAGGGAAAATATCCTTGCGTTTCTCTAACAAGTAAATTGAATAAATAAAACCGAATATTGAGCAAGTTTCACTTGAAAACACAATTAACATAGTTATAATATGAGGTTGAAATAACTAATATTTCCATTCTCAACTCATGACCAATTGAGCTTGACATGTCTTCTTAGTTTTACTGCTTTATCAATCAGCTCCATAGTATAACTCTTGGTGTAAAACTCCAAACTTTTCCTTTCATTTGAATATAAATTTTTATTTTTGATGAATAGTAAATTCAAGAGAATAGTATTTTTGCTTGAATGGTGATTTTTTTGTGACCCAACGCCAAAATTTTAAAATTATCCAAAATAGGTATTAGAGTGTAATGATAATGAAGTGAATCAAAAATAAGCCCGATTAGATGGATTTTGGGAGTTCCGACAATTTGGGATTAAAATGCCCTTTTTGAAAAATGGTGGGTATTAATGATTTTAAACACATATGAAATTTTTTTAAAGCATCCAGTCAATAAATATTAACCCTAATTAGGGTATTTCATGGTCAATTTGATGATAAGACAGTTGTGGAATATTTTTGAAGTTTAATTCAATTAGTAGTTGAATTAAATTCATTAAAGGGCAATTTGGTCTTTTTGTATAAAAATATATTAGAGGATTAATGAGTTACACTTAATGACCATTTAGTGGCTTTCTTAAGGGTTAAGAAACATTAATTGAATGGTGATGTGTCATTAGAGATGACCAATTAGAAGATGACATGTGTAATGCACTAAAGAGTATAAAAAGCAAAAGACATCAATTGCTTCATTTGGAGAGAGTATTCGTGAGAGCAAAAACAAAAAACAAAAGAAGAGGGACCAAGGTGACTTTTGTACAAGAAGAAGAGGAAGAATAAGGTTTCCATTTTTGATGGATTTGGAGAAATCTTGATCAAATATAAGTGCTTACCAATTACCCAAGAGATTGAAAGAAAAAGTGGTAAGTTCTTCCTAGTTTAAGCTACCAATTTTATGGGCTTTTTAAGGATGGATTTATTTGAAATCAATGGTGGTTTTTGACTTGCTATGGAGTGGATATTAAGCTTGGAAGCATTTAAGGGTTGAAAACAAGAAAGTAAACCAAGAAATCAAGATTGAAAGAAGCGACCATGGCTAGGGTTTTTAGTGTGATATGATTCAAAATTTGATTATGATGTTTATAACATGGTTTTGATGCTAATGAAGTAAAGAAATGAAAAAGAATTGGTTTGTAATTGATTTGATTTCATTTTATGTGTTCGAACTTCAATTTGTATATGTAGGAAGCTAATTAGTGTGTTGAAAATAAAAATGAAATTGATTGGTGGCTTAAATGATGAATTTATGTAGGAAGCTAATTAGTGTGTTGAAAATAAAAAATGAAATTGATTGGTAGCTTAAATGATGAATTTGGACTAGGTGAAGTTTATGTAAGTTTGAGGATTTTTATGGTTAAATGGTTCAGGATGATATTATGTGAATTGAATAATGTTATAGGTTTTTAAACATGTATTTATGATATAATGTGTTAAGAAAATGGAAGGATAATTGATGTGTATTATATTTGGCCAAGCTAGAAAATAGTTGGAGAAAATTTGTCATTTTTAGTTTGATGTGTTTGGATGATGCTTGGCATGGATTTTAGGTGAATTATGCTGAAAATTGAAAAGAAAATGAAATGATAATGTGTGTGTGTGCGCGCGCTAAGGACAATTCAGCCTTAAGAGAAAATGTAAATGTTGGTGTGAGTTGTTGAAGTTTGATTATAGTTATGGTGTATATAAGCTGAAATTTTAAGGTTGCTATTGTGAAAAATCAAATGGAAAAAGTTAGCAGTATTTCATATTCGTCCATAATGGTCAATAATTGGGTGAGATAGTGTTTTGAAGAAATTGATAAGTTAGAATAGGTAAAAGATGGCATTTAAGTAATTTTTTGAAGTTAGATTTTGAAACGGAGAATAATAAATTAGCTTACAGAAGTTAAAGCGAAAATATGATTAACATATATGTTACGGGATTAAATACTAATCTCAAATTTGGTTAAAAACCAAAAATATAGTTTTCATGCCTTATTTTCAAATTTGGAAATAAATGCTTAAACGAAATGCAATTTCTATAGGTAAAGGAGACGCATAGAACGAGTGAGTGTGCTTGACGATAAATTTGCAAAATAGTGAGTGTATTTTAATTGTTTTATATGAATAAATTCTTTGCAAAAGAATTAATGACATGTGATTTTAATTGATGCATTAAATTGTATGATTATAAGTTTTATTAGTATTGTTGTTAATGTAAACTCCTCCCATAATTGATTTCAAAAATGATATGAGTAGTAAATGCATGAGTTGCTCTTTATTTACTAAGTGGTTTAAATTTTATGCCAAAAGTTAAGGTATTAAGAAAAAGGAAATTTTTAGCCTATGGTACATCGTTATGTTTTATACATATTACTATACTGGTTAGAGTATACTGATTGTGTATGGCAGTGTCTGGGAGGTGCCAGTTATTAACAACGGCTAGTATTGTATCTGTCAGTAGTCTAATTAGTCGCCCTCTGCATGTATGGAGTATATATAATGCTAGAAAAATTGTTACCGGTAAGTGATGTAGAGCTAACTCTGTAACTACCAATGTATAATGGTTAACCTAGTGTAAGTAAGCGATGTAGAACTAACTTCGTAACTGTTGGTTAACCCATCGCGGGTAAGCAATGCAAAACTAGCTCTGTAACTTTATGCGTAAGGATACCATATGGTAAAGAAATCAATGGTGGGCTATGTTGTGTAAGAAAGTTTATGACAACAATAATGTCGCCACTATTTGCTTTAAAAGCAATTTGAGAAATTTGGTTTCAAGAAACATATATGTTTTATATTAGCATTGTACTATAATGAATTTGTTTCAGGGAGGTTTAAATTATTAATCATGATTTGAATAGAAATTCTAACACTCACAAAGCTCATTTGACTCACATTCTATTTTCTGTTTTTAAAATAAAACCTCCCAGGTGCACGCTCAGGGGTTTCCGCAACAGGAACTCCACCTCTGGAGTAGTTAGCTTTGTCACATGTTGCTGCGTAGGCATTATTGCCTTGTAAATACTTTTGGGAACTAATGCATATTCATAAATATGTTTTTGTGTAAAGAATGTATGAATGTAAATATTTTTAAATTAAATGCATGAATATGTTTTAACCTTTTTAAAAGTAATTGATTTAATTGTTAAGATTGCTTATGAGTAGACTTGAAATCCAAAATTTGAAGTGGAGAATTTGGTGTCAATATAGAATTGTTTTGAATTTTTAGAGGAACTTTAGAAATTTTGGGAATATCAAAATGCAATCGTTATGTTGTATAAATTTTTATTAAAATGATTAAAAAACTGCAATGTTTATATTGAGTTAAAGCTTTTTTTATAAAAAGGGCAATAGGCTTAGCTCCCCGAGGACTTTCCAGCTAGATTAGATATCGATTGGAGGGCCACTGTAGGGTACCGGGCAGGCTACCTAGTTGTTTCAAGAAAGCGTCTTGTCACTTGGATCCTCTACAATTCAACTACTCTCCTATTATTCTTCCAATACAGTTCCTCCTCCCTCATTTGGCATGAGATCCAATTGCTCTACGAATCACATGAAGAAACAATTGTTACATGTACATAGGAGGCGAAAATTTTGTTAACCTTTGAATTAGTACATAAGTTCTCTAGAAAAATGATCAACTATTTAAAAATACTTTGCATTATTCTTTACCTTTATCATAGGTTTTGAAAATGGAGAGAGGGTATTTATTTATAAACTTTTTTAATGCTTATATATTTGTATTTCATATAAAAACCTTTTTAATGTTGAAAAAAAAAGGGAGAGTAAGATGATATTGAACATTGGTTATTTTATATCACATAAATTAAAAGAGAACATGCATTATATATTGATTTAGCATATAGAACTTAATCAATGTCATTTAATTTCCTTAATATCACCAAACAATTTTTCATCATTATAAAAGAGAAGATTATTAGACTAATTGAGGTTATAACTCGTAGTTGTGATAATAACAAAGCATATTACTACTAATTTTGTTTTATCCTTAGTGACATTAGTAGATTACTATGTAAAAGATCAAGTTTAATGGAATAAAATGAGAAAAAATTCCAATCTATTGAGAAACTAAAAAATAGAGAAAAAGAGCAAGTGGAGTACATATATAATTAAAGTGAAGAACTAATAACAATAAATCAAGTATATCAATATTTAAACAAATTATTGTAATCATTTTTATAATCTTATCTTAGTCATTTCAATAAAGTAGGTGCTTAATCAAGAGAAAATTTGGGAAGACATTTTTTAAAAAAAACCTTCTTAATACAAAAAAATAATTTTGGAAAAATTTAAAAATGGTTTTGAATCAAGTTTTATCAAAGGAGTGTGTTTTGACCTTTGAAAGAACTTAATAAGTTTTCGGAAAAAAAATCTGTTAGGAAGTTTGGTAGACTAATATGAGAATTTGAGAAATTAATATTAGTGTTTTGGATAAATTGGTAGATTAGAGTGGTAGTATGGTTGATAAATGTCTTTTCATAACATTTAATATGAGTTTATAACCATATTAATTGGCTAATATGCTAAAATAATTGACCAATGCTACTCTGACTGACCATTATAACAAGTTGCTAATGACTATTTTAGATTAGTTTGAGTGTAAATATATCACATATAAATTGTGGGAATAATCCTAGGCATACTAGAGAGTTGTTAAGAGTCTTAAGAGATTAGGAAATACAAGTGCTGATTACGTAAGTTCATTGATGTGATTAAGAAAATGAATTTTGAGATATATATTTATTGTCATTAGGAGAATTTATTGTAATACATTTTGTGAAGGTTCCTCTTTAACTTGAATAAGATTTGTAAAAAAAGTTACTCTTCACTTGTGATAAAATAAGATGATTATAAGGATTCCTCTTTGTTTGTGACAAAGAAGATATTGTATAGAGGATTTCTTTTCTCGTATTAAAATAAAAAGATAATATATTCTCAAGTATAGCTTGAAGATTAGATGTTGGCCGAGAGCTATTTAATCAAATCATTATAAAAAAATTTTATCTCTCTTTCTATATTTTCTTTTACTATTATTGATTTGGTTATGAAATGGTTTTATATGAATTTTTCATTAATATTTAAGGAAAAAAGTAAATACACAAAATTCACTTCTTCTAACATGTTATTTGAAGACCAATATTTATCTTAATAGTTTAACTCTCAAAGTATATATATCATGTTATAATTCTATGTTAACTAATTTTTGGCCATATATTTATCTCAATATTTTGATTTATTTTAGCTTGATCATTGACTTATTTTAATAATATATTTTAAGGATTAAAACTAACTTGTTAAATAATTTTTTAAAGAAAGCATATTCTTAAAAAACAATTTTAGAAAAATTATCATAACTAATATAAAAATTTAGTTCTTTAACTCTTTAATGTATGAACTTTTAATTTATACCAAATGTAACTCGATATTAATATTTATTAAAGACCTTCGGTAAGCAAGTGGAAGATGTCTTGAACTATTTATTTAATTTATGGAACATGTAGATTAATACTAATATAAAAAGAACAATTTTAAAATTGGTTTGACTTTAAAATTTAATTTACGACCTAACTGAAAACATGATTTTGGTAAATGAATGTTCATGAGATCTTTAACCTCTCATGCATCTTCACTTGGTGTAAATGAAGAGCCTTTAGATCATGTCTTAAATGGCTACAATGTGCAAAAAGCAAGAATTCGATTATAGGCACTCTAAAGTAATTGGGTTAAGGCTATTATCATTGAAAATAAAAAATCATGCTTAGGGAAAGGAATTTGATAGATGCCTTATTAAAAAGTGTAGCACGCACATATCCGAAAGGAAGAGAATTGGCATTCTTAAGAGTATCCCTTAATAATTATTAGTGGAGTCTTCTCTCAAAATTTATTAGTATTTGAATCATATTATTGGATATTTTCCCATTTGGTGGATAACAATTAATTGTATTTTAATAATTTTAATAACTTATAGGTTAAGTTACGTAAATTTGATCCAGATGAAAATAATAAAGTGGCTTAATAAAGGATCTAGGATAATGGGCCAAAGTTTAGGAAGAAAATAGACCCGGATCAATATAGATACGACCCATGTCGAGCTTGTGATGGGGAATGTAACATTCAAAATCACCCGCTTACAGATATTGTCCGCTTTGGGCCTTGACTCAGCCAAACCCTCACAGTTTTGCTTTTCTTGAATGAGATTCGATTATTAAGTCATAATCCTTAATCGATTCCAACAATCTCCTTTGTCTGAGATTTAGGTCTTTTGTGTCATTAGGGATTTCAAAATCTTGCGGTCGGTTTATATATGACAAGTATCCCCATAAAAATAATGTCTCCAAATCTTAAGTGCAAATACTACCACTGCAAACTCCAAATCATGTATAAAATCATTTAACTCATGCTTTTTCAGCTATCTAGAAGTATATGCGATTACTCGCCCGACCAACGTAAGTACACACCCAAGCCTCGAGTGACTAGCTTCATTGTATACCTCATACCCTATTCCTTGGGTAGGTAAGGCAAGCACTGATGCTGAAGTCAATCGCTTCTTCAGCTCCTGGAAACTCGTCTTGCGTTTGTCATCCCACTGAAATTTTATTCCCTTTCGGGTAAGCCTCGACAAAGGAGTTGCAAGCACGAAAAAATCCTCAACAAACCTCCGATAATAACTAGCTAATCCCAAAAAGTTGTGGACTTCTGTCACATTCTTGGGTTGTTCCTATTCAAGTATGGCTTCCACTTTCTTCAGATCTACTAAAACACCTCCTCTAATACTACATGCCCAAAGAATCCAATCTCCCTCAGCTAAAATTCACATTTTGAAAACTTCGCATACAACTGCCTTTCGCGAAGTATTTGTAGCACAATCCAAAGATGGCTAGCATGCTCCTCTTCATTCTTAGAGTAAATCAGAAAATCATCAATAAAGACTATGATAAACTAATCTAAATAAAGAAGGAACACCCTTTTCATGAATCCATAAATATCGCAGGTTCATTTATCAATCCCAATGGCATTACCAAAAATTCATAGTGTTCATACCTCATCTGGAAGGTAGTCTTTTGCACATCATTCTCATCAATCTTAAATTGACGGTACCCAGACTTCGTTTCTATTTTTGAGAATACTGTAGCTCCTCTTAGCTGATCAAACAAATCATCGATCTTAGGAAGTGAATATTTATCCTTGACAGTAACCCTGTTTAACTGCCGATAATCAACAAATAAGCAGAGGGTCTCATCCTGCTTTTGGACAAACAATATAAGTGTTCCCCATGATGAATGACTTGGTCTGATGAATCTTTTGTCGAATAATTCTTGTAGTTGAATCTTCAACTCTTTCAATTCTATTGGTGTCGTGTGATACAATGGTATAGATATTGGGATAGTCCCCAGGACCAAGTCAATAGTGAAATCAAATTCCTAATCAAATGGCAATCTAGGTCACTCCTCTGAAAAAACATCGAGGAACTTGTGCACTATAGAGACATCACCCAGTTCAACTCTCTGTGCCGAAGTGTCAATCACATGTGCAAGGAATGCTTGTCATCCCTGATGAATCAAGCTCTTAGCCTTAATCACCGATATCAAATAACTGGTTAATACTCGTCGATCACTAATAAATTTAATTGGGACTCCATCCTGAGGTTCAAACTCTACCTCTTTCTTAAAACATTCAACTCTAGTGCGATACCTCTCTAACCATTCAATCCCCAATATCACCTTAAAATCCCAAAGATCGAGGGAAATAAGATTTGCCTCTAATACAATATCACCTATCTTTATCTCACAAGTTGTATATACTTCATCATAAGCCACTTAATCTCCAAGAGGAGTGACTATAATGAGAGGGGGATCTAACAGCTTCAGGGGATGACAAATATCCTTTGGCTCAGGTTGCAAAGGCCTAACCTATCAACGACTTCCCCTTCCTCATCCAACCATGCTATCCCTATAAATTAAAAAAAAGACATTGTTTAATAAAAGAGATTGGGCTAAGCCTAGGTTATCTGATATCCCATCATCCCAAGGAAAGTCGACAAGTACTCTGATCGAGGTCAAAATCATCCAACTGTTAAGGACGTCAACTTAATGATTCGAGACTCAACTTCCTGACTAAAGACTTTCGACACCCACACTCAACTCCTAAGGCTCAAGAATTTTTTGAAAATGGAAATAACACTTTTGAAAATGCAAAACCTTGGCTCTGATACCAATTTAATTGTCACGACCTGGTACCACATCGGGCTTATAACAACAGCCGCCTAATCGGGCTAAAGATACTCACATTATCTTTAATCCAAATATGCAAAGCTAATTGAATATCTATTCTTCTTTTTTTTTGAAAAATTTAGGCAGCACAACAGCTATATTTTAAAAATTCTAAAAACTACAAACGATTTTAAACACACTTCTATATTCACATCCAACCACAACTTTAGGACTT
>JAOTAZ010000007.1:11459740-11473564 GCA_025629785.1 Erythroxylum oxycarpum | reverse complement strand
ACATACCCGCCCCATACCTGCCCCGTTGCCATCCCTAATATTAGGAGATAAGTTTGTAACTTATAAAATTTTAGAGCTATTTTACAATTTTAAAAAATTACTTGAAACGATATCCGATATTGACTAATACCGTATTATATCAAAATTAAATTCGATACTAAATTCAATAAGAAATTCATAACATTATTAGTAACTTCATGGCAGTAAATTACCTACTAGTTATCTGACAAAATTTTGTGAAATTAATACAAGCACATTTTCAATTTTAGAATTGATAAATATAAAATTAAATACATTCACCGCCTAGCATACCGCAAGCGTATGTGCTCTTAACTGAATTTTAACAAATGAAAAAAATAAAATTTCGAATATCAACATTACAAGATATTTTCTTTTCAACAGAACTGGCGGACACAGTTAGTTTTGTCGTCATATATTTGGCTTACTAACGGTGCCGACATCACATTCTTAGGCAATCAAAGCGAATCGCTGTGGGCTCGTTAAAGTTGATCAGTTCGCCACAATGTCTACCACGTGGTAGTAGTGTAATGCGACCACGTACGCTTATAAAAAAAAAGCACTTTTCATATATTTATTTTATAATTTTTATTAGTTCTGTAGGCGCCCCACATAATTGACAAGGTTGACTGCAGCGTCTGGCTTTCACTCTATTATTGGCACATTTTTCTTGGGTGGTTTTGGTTTTTCAATTATGTATTGTCCAAACCTTGTGTTTAGTCCATGTTTTACATGACTTCACTCCAAGGAATATTCTCCACGAGTTACATGTCTTGCTTCTTACAGTACTTGGAAAATGGAATCCTATCCACAAGATCAAGCTCTTCTCTAATTATGAATTGTTAATCATCTTTCCAAGTTGGAGGTCTAATGAAATGAGCAAGCAAGCACTTGCCTTGCTGATTAATATTAAGTTCTTTGGTTTTCAATCTTTTTCATGCAAAATATAGAAGTTGTTCTGAAAATGATTTAACAAATTAATTTAAGGAAGCGTTAACTATGCTATTTCATTTATTGAAGAGGTAGGTTTCTATGCTAACTAAATAATTGCATCCGAACTAGAGAGCCTTGGCAACAGTAGATCCTAGTCCTATATGTTAAGGAATTTGAGATGGTGAATGGATCTTATTGTCAAACGCTGGTGGTTGCTTGCGAAGCAGAAAGCAGATAGTGACTAACCCCATTTCTAAGCAAAGCCAAAAGAAGCGGCCGATGAGAATCTTTCTCTAAAGTCAGTGTCCTCTCTCGCTCTCTTAAGTCTTAACCATAAGCTCTTTCCTTTGTTCCAATGAAGTTTGTGACAAGTAAACCATTTTCAGTGAGTTGGGTCTCTCTCACACCTCATTTACAATTCCACTACTATCTCAACTGGTAAAGCAAACTCATCTCTCTCTCTCTCCCACATATCATTTGCAAAACCTTGGAACATTGCTTTCTGACCATTAAATACCTATCTTCTTCAGCGTTTGCACTGTTCATGCATTTCTTTTGCTCTTATCTGCTTTGGCTCGATTATCTTCCTGATAAGAACCTTCCTTCAGTTGTCTTTGTATTTTTCTGGGTTCAATATATGTGGGCTCTTGCTTTGTGTCTAGTAAGAATATAATATGCTACTTTCTCATTTGTTTATTGGTTTTTTCTTTAATGGGGTTGTTTCCTTCTTTTGTGAAGCTTTTGATATATCAAGCACTGAGGTTAACTTCCTATTGAAGGCTTCAAAAAGGGCTTCTTGGTGGGATTTGTGGTTAAGTCTATATAGTGGTCAACAAGATCATTCAACAGACTCTCAGGGCTTTTGGAGATCATTAGTGGAAACTTCAAGTTAACTTGGTTTTCCCCTTTAAATTAAGGAGGTGTTGAGACGGATTTTCCTTGAATCCAAGTTAACTCTCCTTAATCCCAGATGCTGTAACTTTCTGAATTAGTTAAGGCACAAACTGCGTCCCTTAATTTTTCTAGACGTATCAAAATTTCCTTCATCGTTTGGGATCTGGAAACTGGATGAAGTGTTTGGAAGCACATTGATCTCAGTTCAACATCCAACTCAGAACGAAGGTATTGGGGAATTGGGTTATCAAGTATTGACAGGGAAATGATTCCATGATGGTCTAAGTAGTAAGACTGGTCGTGAAAAAATCATGAACAGTTTCGGACCTCCAACAAATGAATTTTTATTAGAAGGTGACTCCACTTTAAAGTTTTCTAGCTCATCAACGGACTCTAATAACAGGGATTGTTCATTTATTGATTTGAAGTTGGGAAGGTTTGGCGATCTTAGAGATTCTAGGGATTTTGAAATCTGTAAAAGATCAGCCGTTGCTTCTTTCTCTGAGTCATCTGCGCCTTTAACACCTCCTAAGGGTATGCGACTTAGAGCGAGCTCCCAGACTGCACATTGCCAAGTTTATGGCTGTAACAAGGATCTCAGCTCCTCAAAAGATTATCACAAAAGACATAAAGTTTGTGAAGCTCACACCAAGACTGCAAAAGTTGTTGTGAATGGAATTGAACAGAGATTTTGTCAACAATGTAGCAGGTTTGTTGGGTTTCACTGAGAGTTCATTTCTGATTCCATATGTTAGGCAGTCACAAGTTCAATATGCTATTTCTCTAGAAATTGGATGCTCAACCCCTTTCTGTGTTCATCCCACTACTACTGAGAAGGTTTATTCAATTAATCTAAACTAAAATTATGGGCACCAGTCAGCTATACTGACATTTGTTCGTTATTCACCTAGTTAAAAATTAGCTTTAACTTTCCTGGAAGTCTAATTGTTCAGGTGGGTTGAATATTACTTGCTATATATAAAATGTTGAGATGTTTTAAAAAGCAGTACGTCCAAATGTACGAGTTCCGTGGCTGCTATGAAGTTTATTAGTTTTTTATTGCTCAGGTTTCATTTGCTGGCTGAATTTGATGATGGTAAGCGCAGCTGTCGTAAACGCCTTGCAGGCCACAATGAGCGCCGGAGAAAACCACAAGTTGGTATTTACTCTAGGAGGACTGGAAGGATTCTTCAGCCATGCAACGGTAAAACATCTGCGTTAATAAATTCCCTCTCGTTGGTTGTGTGATAGGAGTTTCATTGTCAACAAGCATTTAAACAATATTATTTAGTAGTGCCTCATTTTCTAGAATGTTAATTTGAATCTTGATCTGAATAGCTTTTCAAGTTTATTTGAACAACTTGTATATCTAACTTAAACTCAGGATGTGAGATCAACAATTGAATGATTTAAGATGTTACTGGTGCGCATATGGAACACTTCAAAACTCTTTGATCTCCTTCATTTGTCAGGAAGCCAATATAAGTACATTTTTTATTTTGGGTGAAAACAGAAGCTAATAAGCTATGATCCACAAGACTATTAGCTTGTTTCTGTATAAGATCTCTTTGCAGATCATCAAGTAGCAGTTCCGGTGGGGGATTAAAATATTCACTTAAGCCATGGTCCTCCAAAACTTGATATAACTAACTAGACAGCATGTATTCATGTCCCCCTGAACATGTCTTAGTTTCTAGTTTATACGAAGTAAGGCTTTATATCTACCTAATGTCAAGTGCTCGTTGGTGTGTATAAGTAGTTTGACTTGCCGTTCTTTGTTCAAGCAAGAGAATGAACATTTCCATCCTAGTATCTTTGTGCTTTCATGCTATATACTATCCATTTTGGGCATTAACAATACCATGCAAGTACAATATCTATACTACATTCTATCCTCAAGAATATGCGGCTCCCTGGGGTGATAGGTGAGAATACAAAGCTTTCTTATCAAGCATGGATTCTTAGTCTGTTTAATATAATAATTAACTTCAACCGGCGGTGGTAAGTTTTAGAAATTATTATGTACTAAACGTACTAATCCAATACGTGTAGTAAATATATCAGCGTCTATGGATATTTGTTAACATTATCTTAGTAGTCTCCTTGCATTTGATACAGTAATGATCTTGGAGATGTGCAAGCTAAACTTCCGATTCAGGAATTTTTATTTTGTTGTCAAAAGCTGAACTTTCTTTGTTTGCACCGTGTACATTTCAAAATCAGGACATTACTCCTTTTCTTCATGATGGTACATTCCAATCGTACTATAATGGTCATTATATTATCCTCAACAACATATCATTTTCCCAACATTACCCAGGGTTTGCTGGAGGACAATTTCATGGCACTGCGCTTACGTCTTTTATTTGCCAAGGTATCCTCCCCAATGGACTATTGCATCCTCCAAAATATGGAACCAGTGATTGGTGCAGGCGGATGAAAGTTGATAGAACCGACTTTGATTCATCATTAGTGATTCCGATTACAAACGAGCATCTTCATCCAAAGGCGGTTTTACCCTCTGATAAATTAGACAGTGTATTTCCAATTTTTCATGACAACATCGCTAGTTCTGCAACAGGAAGCTTTTTTAGTGAGAACACTAACCATTATCCTCAACAATTTGGGGGCCAAAATTCTGATTCTCACTCTCTGGTGCAGAATTCCTCATTTGGAAATGGAAACTTAACTGCTTTTGATACAGCATCAACCATTCAAGGATTCTCAGGGATCACAGAGTCTGGTTGTGCTCTCTCTCTTCTGTCACCCCAACCACAGAATTCTTCGGACCACTCATCAGGAATTCCTATGGCCTACCCTTTAACCAAGCAAGGTAGCAGTTTGTATCATCTCACTGGTCAAGTATCTGACAAGCTTGTAGGAGTCGGCTCACAGATTTCATCCGCTGGTCTTTCGAATAGCTTCTCCTCATCGACAGTGAGTTCTATGGAAGGAAGTCCCTTAGATCCCATTCTCCTATCTGACGGTAGAGTTTCAATGAACTTTGGTGTGACAAGTAGGATTTATCAAGGCTCACATTTTGCCAATTCCAAGGACCATGTTTCCTGTGAAGATGGCACTACCATGGACTTGCTTCAACTGTCATCACAGCTTGATCGAGTTGAACGTCAAAGGCAATCCTTGAATGTGAAGCAGGAAAACAATGCTTTTTGCTGGCCTCGCACGACTTAAAAGTTCTCAAGGAGGAAGGTATAAAATTTTTCTTTTGAAAATTGCAAACTCTATTTTTAAATTAATTGGCAAGTATTTAATTTGGAAAATTGAGATGTTTGCCTTGTCGTTGCGTTTGTTTTTGACATTGTAAGTTTCTATTTGAAGATGAATTCGGATTACCAAATAGAGCACAATGGCACCGGCTAACAAGTTAAACTGTAGTCCATCACCAATTGGTACAATTAGTAGGCCTACTGACAGAATTTTGCGCCTACCTAAAATATTGATGCACAAGTGAAATAGCTTAAGCATGGCTTATCAGTATCACAAGGCCTATTGCAAGACTTTCTATTGTTTTTCTTCATGGGATCCATTTCCTTTTTTTTTTATGATGAATTTTCACTTGCATGGCAAAAGCAATAAAAAAATCATTGGTTTGTGTTCCTAGGTTTCTGATTGTATTTTATTTGCACCATCTTTCCTCATCTAGCCATGATCTCAGTATAAATCTGCTGTGGATTCTATTGACATTGAAGCATACATAGATGTGTTGCAAAAAGTGCTTTGAAATAAATAATTTTCATTCGCAATTTTATTTTTGAGACTAATTTTTTGGATGAACACAGGAAACAGGTTCTGAAGCATATTGATAGCTTCAGAGACATCATGTTGGTATCTTGCAAAGCAGCAAAAGAAAGCAAGCAAAGCTCACAGAAGTAACCTTGGAATAAAGTTTAGAGTTTAGTGTGATCTTTCCAGGAGGTGTTAACAGTTTGCTCCATAAGCTTGACCATGTTGATTATTCTATTAGAAAATCTTTTCTTTTTTACTTTAGATTATTCTATCAAAAAATATTTTCCTTTTACTTTAATAAATAATCAATGGCTCAACAATAGCGCCCAGAGTGATAATTATTGATCATGATATGATGAATTGCATCAGTTTACATTTCCTAGCAATCGTTTTGTAAAGGAATAAAGGTATTGTTTTCATCGATCGCAAATACTAAAAGGCATATAGCCTTTATAAACACGGTGTTGTTATCGCGATAGGATGTCCATGGTGCTATATTACGAAGTATAATGAATAATCTGAATGACATTATTTTTGCAATGTATAACGATAATGGATAATTTGGATGTAGTTAGAATGTGAGAGAATCTGTATGCGGTATCAGTCTTTGTACAAGTTTACGAATACTGACAATAGTGAACTTGTCTCAAAGCTTATGAAAGCCAGATTTAAGACTTTAGTTTTGACATCTAACAATTTGATTAGATAAAATGTTTTTAAGGAAGAGAGCCTTTTAGTAACTAGATAACAAACGAAGTGGATATCAATCTCAACTTGTTTTGTTTGAGCATGTGAAATTGGATTTGTAGAAAGAATTATTCCATCAAAATTGTCATACCATAGAGTAGGTTTGACATGAGAAGCCTATTTCACTAAATAGTGACTTGATCCTGTATAGTTCAGCAGCAACAAGAACAATTCTTCAACATTTAGGTTCAATATTAGACTTGGCAACTGTAGATTGTTTCATGGCACTTTATGAAATGAGATTATAATCAAGGAAGATAAAAGTAACCAAACGCAAAGTGATGATCACTAGGAAAACTAATAAGGAAAAAGCTTGTATGGTTAGTGATGTTTTGGTGAACTTAAAGTTATAGGAGGGAGTGACTTTAAGATATTGAAGAATCTATTTAGTAGTTTAGTGAATGACAATAGGATATCGTGAGAATTAAGAAACTTTATTTACTACAAACTAGATGCCAAGATAAGTAAGGCAAAGATATTAGGGAGCACTAGTAGTACTATAATATTCAATAAGATCAGGGAGAGGATGACCATGACTTTTGGAGAGAGGAAGGGTGGAGCTTACAGATGTGTTGATAGATTGGGCAAGTCAAAGTATGTGCAATCAAGGAGATCTTTAGTGTATTGGGTTTTATAAGAAAAAGTCCATAGGGTATGGTTATGGCTTTCATCTTAACAAAAGTGATGAATAAGACCCAAGTTCTTTACGAAGAAAGTAGTATCAAAATCATGACTAAGGGAGGTAAGAAGGCAAGCGAAGAAAGTAGTATCAAAATCATGATGAAGAAAGTAGTCTATATCATCCATATGGACTAATAGAAAGGTTGTGTGAGAGGGAGTGATGTAAAGGAAAAGAGATGTGTCAGATTTTGAGGAAGTAAAAATGAGTTCATAATATTTATGACTTAAACGATAAAATCACGCATGGAGAGCTTGCTTGAGACCATAAAAGGTTTTATGAAAATGACAAATATAATGAGAATGATGAGGATATGTAAATTTAGGAGGCTAAGACATAAAAAAAGGCATGATGAACGTTAAGTAGACAAACATGCTAGTTATTAGAAAAAGCAGGAGTCAGAACAATCTAAACAGTTATAAGCTTGACAACATGGCCAAAAGTGTTATTGTAATTTACATTTGAAGTTTGATAATAACCCTTCAAAATAAAACGAGCTTTATAATGCTTAGAACCATCAAAATTCTAAACAAAAAGGCTTATTTACAAGTGACAATATTGAAATTTAATAAACGAGGAACAATAATTCATGTTTGATTATAATGAAGGGCATTGAACTTCTTAAACATGACTTGAAACTAGTTTGAAAATTTATTTTCTTAGGTAAAGGACTTGAGATTAGGATCATAAAGGTTGTGGATGTTAGCGGAATTAGTGATATATCCAGAAAAGTTATGAGTATTGCATGTATGATTATCTGTGATTATAGGATGAGGAGATGGTGAAAGAGGTGTAGGAGTATGATGTGGTGAAGGAGTTGAAGAAGTAAGTGGAGGATTTCTAGTGAAGGGAAAAGGTAATGTCTCTTTAGAAGATGAAGAGGGAGAGAGAGTGACTAGAGGTGAACTAGTATGGTCAAAGTTATGTTCACATGGCAAGAGATGCAATCTTAGAAGTAAGAGGGTTAAAATTGCGATATCCTTTATATTTAGTGTTTTTACTCCCTTTAGTAAACTTGGACAAAGAGTTCTTTGGGGAATCTACCACCATTTTCAATGTTACATTCTCACTCATTAATTCATCCAAGTCATGATTGTCATTGATAATCACATTTTTGGATGTTTTAATGTTATTCAATTCACTTATCATCTTTTCTTTCTCACTCATGCATGCATCTAAGTCTTTTTGGACTTCCTTAAGTTTGGAAGATAATTTCTTCCCTTTCTTACTTGTAATTTCTAAACTTTTAACTATTTCATCATAAGTTAAATCAATACTAGTATCACACAAGTTAGAGTTAGATGTTATCTCATTATCATCCATAGCGGTAAAACATATACGATCATCTCTTCTTGTTTTGATTCACTTATGTCATCCCAAGTTGATACTTTAAATGCTTTCTTCTTGTCTTTCTTCTACTTCTTATAGTTTCTCCCATACTTCTCATTATCTTTAAGCCAAGGATGTTTTGACTTTATATGACCTGGTTTTTCTACATCCAAAGCAAGGAATTGTAGAAAAGTTATGTTTTAAATCACCATTACTTCCTTGAAGTCCTTTTTTTTGGAGAACTTCTTCTTTAAGAACTTTTTGAATTTTCTAGTGAGTAAGCCATTGTCTTCTTGTTCACTTTCTCTAGTTTATGTCTCTTCCTCTTCACTTGATTCTTCCTTTAAGGATTTAAATGCTAAATTCTTTTTCTTTGGAAGTTGTTTCTTCTTGTGTCTCTTGATGCCTTATTTGGTAAGCGAGGAGAGACCTAATAAGTTTTGCCAATGATAGTGTTGTTAGATCCTTGGCTTCTTGTATGACCATCACTTTAATTTCCTACATCTTTAGAAATGATCTAAGTAACTTTCTTACCATTTCTACATCAGTATAGGTCTTTTTAAGAACTTTGAGAGCATTAATAATATCAATAAATCTAGTACACATGCTAGGTTCGCTTTAATCATGCTTCATTTGAAACAATTTATTTTGACATGTTAGCATGCTTACTTTCCTCTCTTTCACTTGATTGGTTTCCTCATATGTAACTCTTAAAGTATGCCATATTTTATAGGTTGTTTCATAGATAGAGATTTTCTTGAATTCATGTCTTCCTAATGCACAAAATAGGATGTGTATGGCCCTAGTATTCAAGGAAAATAATCTCTTAACTTGAGGTCCCATTCTTCCTCTAATTTAGGTACCTCTTGTTATTTATAATTTTAATAAGAATAAAGGGACAATTTGACAATCTTTCCCAAAGATCTACACTTTTGTCCATTACAAGAATCTCATCTTAATTTTTTAATAAAGATAATCATTGTCATCAAAGACACGTGGTCTACTAATTTTTTATGCCTCTTGGTTGAATGATGATGATGATGCTCTTAAATTTGTCATTATGGTCTTTGCTATAAGATTTCGGTAGAAATACTAGCCTAATAGGCCCGCTCTGATACCATTTATTAGTTCTTAATGGCACCCAAAAGAGTAAGTTAGGTGTTTACAAATTCAATAAGTTTTCTAACCAATGTTCTTAATTAATAACAATCAATATAAATAAGTTTGAGGAAATTAATTAATATAAATTAATCAAAAAATTGAACAATAATTTTAAAAGGATAGGGAGGAGAGAATGCAATATGATTTATAGTGGTTTGAGAAACAATCAGTGCCTACATCCACTCTAAAGATCCTTCTTAGATTTCCATTATAATTATTCTTTCAAGACTAATAATAACCTTTGTACAATCTTTGTCGATAAAGAGGAACCCTTCTTATAATCTTCTTACAAGGTAAAGAGGAATGTTAATCCCACTTGGAACACTCCTAAAATATCCAATAGTCCAATAAAAGATTACAACATAAAAAATATCTCACTTATTCACTTGATAACTCAAAACGGCTCATTCACAAAAATATGACACAATAATGCTTCAATGATTTAAAACTCTTTAAAATGTTTGTATACAACACCCAAAACCTTCTTGATGCTGAAAATAATAATATAACACCTATTTATAGCATTTTAGGACATGAAATAGCTATTGAAGCCAAGAACTAGTTGTTATAACAGTTGTATACGATGTATTGGTAGACCAATATAGCACATTGATTAACTAGTATGTATTTCAAGCACCAGATTCATTAGCATTGGAAACTGGTTGATTGGTACACTTATTAGTCGATTGATACGACATATTGGTTAACCAATACATTAACCAATGTTACATCAAATTTAACAAATTTAACCTATATTAATCGACCATTAACCTATACAGG
This sequence comes from Erythroxylum oxycarpum, assembly GCA_025629785.1. Lineage (NCBI taxonomy): Eukaryota > Viridiplantae > Streptophyta > Magnoliopsida > Malpighiales > Erythroxylaceae > Erythroxylum > Erythroxylum oxycarpum. Next base: position 11,463,276 of record JAOTAZ010000007.1, on the reverse strand, counting down.
TCAATCAATCACCCTAAAAACATGATTTTATCAAATTTAAATAATCAAAACCAAAATTTAAAATCCAAATATGATTAAAATCACGAGGCTTTTGTATTAAAATCAAAAGGTTCAGTGCCTCTTAACAAATGTAAAGACTCATGCAATGAAGTAAGATGAAATAATTATGTGTACTAGACCTTTGAACCATTAAATTAATATAATTATCCTAAAAATAATAATACAAAATGTGAAATGATCTTGATGAGCCTTGATCTCCTTTTTTTTCTTTTCTTATTTTGATCTTCTTTTTATTAGTTGCAAACTTCAAGTTTTCTTTATCAACTTCATACACTATCTTCTTGAGTTTATAACTTCATTTTGTTCTAATATTTCTTTTCATAAAAATAAAAATATTAATAGTAATTATGTTTTGTTATCATCAAAACAACAATTGGAACCTCTTTTGGTTTAACATCATCTAAAATCTTGTTCACCTTGGCAATAAGCTTATCAACAGTGTTGGATATAATTGAGAGATACTCAATGATTGATATGTATCATTTTTTTAAGTTGTATAACTTTTTTCAGAGTAGAGACTATTAGGAGATTGATTGTTGTATGAACTATCTCTTAAGCCTAAACCCAGAGGTCACAAATAGTATGATAGCCAAGTGCAAGTTATGTAGTGGAACTGAAGAGTGAGGTAGTCAGGAAATAATAGACAAATTTGTTAAGTTTTTCCCATTTAAAATATTTTGGAGACAAAGAAACATCATTTGAGGTACTAGATGGTGAGGAAAAGAATGCCAAAAATATAGTCAAGGAGATTAGAAGTGATGAGAATTACATGAATCATATTACACTATATGAGGTAATTTGATGAATCTAATTCTGTAATTAGCAAATTGGTGATTTAATTGAATGGAAGAGTAGGTGAATTCAAGTTATCCATTCGAGTATAGTAATTTTTCTATATTTTGTTACTTCTATTAAGAACTAAGGGTGTTGTTGGTATTTTTCTATGTGATTGGAGTTTATGGTGAACATTTGGTAGTGTAAATAAAAAAAAGTTGGCTTGTTGGTTAATATATAAACTTTAATACCATGTAAAGGAATAAATGTGTTGTTTTCCTTGATTACAAATATGAAAGGCATATAGCCTTAATATATATATGGTTTTGGTTTTTTTTAGGATGTTCAAGATGCTATTGTTATAAAAGTATAGTGAATAATCTGTATGAGATAAGATAAGTGTTATCTTTATGATGGATATTATATATTTTATATACAATAAAGGATTGTGAAAAAATATCCATATGGTATTACGATGACCTCATGAAAGTTTTTGAATTAGAATACTTAGTCATCTACAACTAAAACTATTAAATTGATAGATGCCAATTTCTCTAATAATCATAGTTAAGAAATAGAAGCAATATAAGAAGAAAATAAATAAAGTAAGAACATAAAATTTATATAGTTGGGCTAATATGTGCCTTATAGTTATGAATAAGGAGATATATTTCTTTTACGATTATGAGAAAGACAATATAAGAAGAAGTATGACAACCACAATAACTTGTACAACTTTTAACACGATATTTATATGGAAGTTTCAGTATAGTGAAACCTTATTTTTATAAAAGCTTAAGATTAGTAAATTTTTATTTTCATATATGGATAATGTCAGGAAAATTTTATTTTCACGAAATTCAAGGAATATCTCATAATTCTCAACATTAACTTGAATTTTCCAATATCTAACTAATAATCACTCCTTACCATACAAGTCCTCAAGGACTTCATGTAACATCCCAGATCATCAGCTTATAGATATTGTCCGCTTTGGGCCTTGGCCCAATCAAGCCCTCACGGTTTTGCTTTTCTTTAGGCCTTCGCATGAGATCACCCATCCTAGGACTACTCTCACCCAAGCATGTTTAACCTCGGAGTTCTGATGGGATCTGGTATGTTAGGCTATGAAAAACGCGTTTGTAAGGGAGAGGTATTCGTACGCTCATAAGGCGTACTTCGTTCCCCTCTCTAACTAATGTGGAGTCTCACACTCTCCACCCCTTTAGGGCCCAGCTCTCTTTGGGGTCCATCCTAGCTGGCACAACGGTTCCGGTACCGGCTCTGATACTACTTGTAACATCCCAGATCACTTGCTTATAAATATTGTTCGCTTTGAGCCTTGGCCCAAGGATTGTTGAAGTTAAGAGAGAGTATATCTTCTTTGAGGTGAGTTGGGGAATCATATTTCTCATATAGGATTAGATCTCTCTAAGACATATATGATGACTTGTATGTGAATTTTGGACTTAGGTAATGCATGGTAGAATTTAATCTCCAATAGATGCTAGTATATTTGTGTATTTAATAAGCAATATTTTTTTGAATAACTCCTTGCTCTTGGAGTGCAACTGGTGTTTTTATTTCATAATTTGAGAAATGACATTGTTTTCAACAAACCTGCACTCGAAGTGTAAAAGAATAATGTTTTATTTTCTGAAACTATGTTTTTAAATAACTTTGCACTTAGAGTGCAAAAGATGACTTTTATGGCATGAAATAATGTTTTGAAACTTCTGATATCCCATATCACCCACTTACAGATATTGTTCGCTTTGGGCCTTAGCCCAGCCAAGCCTTCACAGTTTTACTTTTCCTGAGGCCTTCCTAGGAGGTCACCCATCCTAGAACTACTCTCACCTAAGCACATTTAACCTTGAATTTTCGATGGGATCTGATGCATTAGGCCATGAAAAAATTGTCTGTAAGGGAGAGATATCCGTACCTTTATAAGGCGTACTTTGTTCCCCTCTCTAACCGATGTGGAATCTCACACTTCAAATTATGTGAAAATTCACCAAGTCTAAGCTATGCCTAAACCTTTTTTTAATGGACAATGACTTTATTAGTATGTCAACAACATACCCTAAAGAATGAACCTTTTTTTTAACAAGATCTAACTAGTCGCAATCAATTTTGATCTTATAAAACCTAACGTCCTTCACCATGTCCCCCATATGTTTATCTTTCTCTTGGCTTTCCCTAGTCACTTAAAAGATAGTTGCATCCCCATCACTAATGGTAAGAGCATACGTAATTGAGTCTTCCTGACCATATTTTCCTAGTTATTTGATTGTTTATCTTGCTCTATCTTTAGTTATACCATGTTAATATTTTCTTCCTGACATTATTGAACAAAAAAAAATTGTACCTTTCAAGTATTATATAATCCATTCAACAACTTTCTAGTGCCTTTCTTAGGATTACTTGTATATCTTATCACAGTAACAATATATGCTAGGTACCTAATAGGTTTTCTTATTTCCCTCCTTGTCCTTCTTATCACTATACTTTATGCATATTGATCCTCCTGCATATTTATAGACTAATTGATACACTCATATTTTTATATATTTTTAGGATTTAATTCAAAGTTATTTACATTCATTTTATGCTCATCTATAGCCGGTTTATCATGTTTTAGAATTATTTGGGTTTCGTTGACGTAAAATGCATAAATGAAACAAATAGACTTGAATTGC
>JAOTAZ010000007.1:11440320-11453033 GCA_025629785.1 Erythroxylum oxycarpum | reverse complement strand
TTTATAGAGAGTATGGTATAATTTTTATTGTTGTTTTGTATAATGTCTCACATATTTATAAATACGTATTTAAAAACGCGACATGCAAAAGTTTCTTGATTATCACTTATCTTATATAGATAAAAAATATTTTCTATCAAATTAGTGAATAATATAATTTTAATCTCTTCTTCTATAAAAATAAAATGAGAAATTAACTTTATTATAAGAGAGCTTTCAATAAAATTATTATACCATACTCTCTATAAATTTATGATCAAATTATAAATATATTACAAGTTTACACATAAAATAATTGACTCTTTACATTTTTAAATTAATAGATTATTGATATATTCACAAATTTGTTAGTACTATAGTTTAAAAAATGAATATTCATATAGATGCATGTCTCTTAACTAGAGATTTTCATTATGATAATATTCTCCATATTTTGTTACAGATTGTGATTAGTTAAGAAGCCAAAACTCAAAGCTATGATAACTTTGAGGTTAATACCGTACGTATCATTTCTATTAAAAATGTTTCGTAATAAAATATTGAACTAATCAACCTTGATGATTGCGAGCATGTTCATCTTTGTTTGTACATACCTCCACAAACTAAATTGAGACCAAAAGCATGCTTTAAGGTATAAATTATATAGCAAGCTATCTATTTTGGTAATATTTTGTTCTTATACCCATCTTATCCCCATCCTTTGAACTTAGTTTTTCTATTTTATTTAAATCCTTTAAATATGCTTTACTATTTTATTTGAATCCTTTGAAATTATTTTTCCTATTTTATTTGAATCATTTGAAGATTGTTTTCCTATTTTATAGGAATCATTTGAAAGTAGTTTTCTTATTTTAGTTGAGATCTCTTTGTAGTTTTTTTTCTATAAGGTCAAATAAAAAAGAGAAAAATCATGTACATAAAAAAAGAATAAGAAAGATTACAATCTTCGCACATTATCTTTTAGTTTAAGGGCTTTAACATACATTGGGGAATCCTTTAAAAATAGTTTTCCTTTCACAAAATTCATTACTTGTTTATATACTTATGTGTAAATTAGTTGGGTGGGTCAAAAACTTCTCATTAGTATTTTCATTTCTTGAAGAAACCGGAGAAGTTCTTGTTTTCGTAAGGCTTACCAACAATTGGTTTGAAAATCATGATTTTTTGTCATTGTCATTGTCATTGTTAGTGTTGTTTCAAAACTTGGAACATTTCTCCCTCCTTGTTTTAGTTTGTATCCCACATTCAAAGAATAAAGGACTTTTCACTTAGTTTATATATCAGAGTGTTTTGTGAGACTTCGAATCAAGTTTCTTGAGGAGGGTATGGGTACCACACGTGTGCACACGCTGCCCGATCCAACACGCCACAACGTGTAAAATAAACTTTTTAGAGGCCACTTGGTTTAATCTTATTTTCAATAAGTTTGTAGTGCTAGTTTTAGTTACTAAACATTATAATTTGACCTAGTCTTTCCCACTTCTCTTAAAATCTCTCCAAATTCCCATTTATTCTCATCAAGTAACGTTCTCTTTTTCTTTCCGTAAGTGTTCCACCTTTTTGCACAGTGAAAAATGACGTAGAACATCTTTCTTTTGTCTTCTCCATTTTTCAGTTATTTCTAATCCTCCAAAGCAGTTCCTACTCCGTCATTTGGAGTGCACCGAAGCTTGTGGAGAAGGCGTTAAACCTAGGGTCAGATCTTGTTGTCCTGTTGCATCGTGGAGGAGAAATTTCTGACTTATGACAGTGATTTTCACACCTTGCATTCAGATAAGTTGTTTCAATTTTATTTGTATTTCGGTAACAATTTAAGTCATAAATACTTGGTTTGCATTGCTCTGTTCTTTATGTTGTCTCTTTATTTAGGTATAAGTCATCTCTATTTCAGCATTCATTATGTTATCTACGAATGAAACTAATGTATTTGTGTAAACCAATTCCACTACACGTTCTGTCACTGATGTTCCCTACATAGGTTCACCCCTGTCATCATAGCCTAGGGAATTATACCTGATCTTACTAGATTAGAGCCTCTAGATTGAAAAAATTTCAAAAGATGGTATAAGAAAATTTGGTTATATTTTCAATAAATCGAAATTGATTATGTGTTGTATCAAGATATTTCTAGTGATAATAATGACCCTAAAACTATTAAAGACAATCATATATAAAGGGAGTGATACTTAACTATATGATAAACATGTTATTTGATATCTATTGCAAGTACAAGACTACCAAGGAAATTTGGGATGCCTTAACAATTAAATATGGGATTGATGATGCTAGTATAAAGAAACATACAGTTGCTAGGTGATTAAAGTTTACTATTGTTGATGATAAACCTATTATAGACCAATTATATGAGTATGAAAACCTAATTGCTGAAATCCTTACTGAGGGTATGAATATGTGTGAATTGTTTCAAGCTAATGCTCTTATTGAAAAAATGTCTGTCTCATGGAATGAGTATAAAAACCAATTGATGCATAAGAAGAAGGACATGAAACAACAGATGTTGATAGGGCATATAAAGATTGAGGATGACAATCGTATACAAAACAAGGCCAAATCACCCACCCCTACCCCTACCCCTACCCCTACCCCTATTGTTAAGGCTAATGTTATTGAACATAAAAATATAGGTAACTTCAATAAGAATGGTGGACAAAACAAAGTCTTTTAGCAACAACAAGCATAGTCAATTTAAGCACAAAAGAATTGATGGTAACTGTTGGTGGTGTCACAAGTCAGGTCATCTTGTTGCTCTTTGCCAAGCTATAATCAACCATGAGAGGAAGTACCAAGGATAGAAACTAGGCTAGTTTAGGAAAGGAAATCAGAAGGGGTACCAATAGGAAAACTGTAAAAGTTTTGGTAAATCTCGAGCTAATGTGGCCGAAGTTGTTGGTTTTGATTACGAGGAGATCATTACTGTTGTAGTATCTGAAGTTAACCTTGTTAGAAACTTGGTTGAGTGGATGGTTGACATAAGAGCCACATGCCACATCTGCATCAACAAGGACCTATTCAAGGAGTTGAATGATGTTACCGATGGTGAGTTCGTGTACATGGGCAACTTCAGTAAAGTTTCTAAGGAGTTAGGCAGGTTAATCTCAAACTCACTTTTGGAAAAGTTTTGGCTTTATAAATTTTTTTTATTTGTTCCTGATGTTCGTAGAAACTTGATTTCTGGTGCCTTACTTAACAAAGCTAGTGTTAAACTTACTTTTGATTATGATAAGCTAGTTTTGACTAGGAATGAGAGCTTTGTTGGTAAAGAGTTTTGTAACGAGGGCTTATTTGTACTTGATGTCGAAATGAATGCATCTAGTTCTTCTTCTTATATTGTTGAGTCTCTAGACCTATGACACTCTAGACTTGGGCATGTGAATGTGAGGTCAATTAAAAGGATGCAATGCTTAAAATTGTTGCCCAACTAGATCTCCAACAAAATGGAAAATTTTCAATTTTGTATTAAGGCTAAACACTCTTAAGAAACCTTTTAAGTCAATAACCGAGAGATAGTCACAATTGTTGGACTTGGTGCACACAAATTTAGGTGATTTTAAGAATTGTATGAGTAAAGGAGGCATGAGATATTATATTACTTTTATGGATGATTGTTCTTAATTTAGTAAGGTTTACTTATTGAAAAGTAAAAGTGATGCAGAGGAAATGTTTATAAAATACAAAACTGAGGTTAAAAACTAATTGAAAAAGGAAAATTAAGAGATTTAGGTCTTATTGAAGTGGTGAGTTTAGTAATAATTTTCTTGATGATTATTTTGAAAATTTTGGGATTATTCATAAACTTTTAGTGCCTTATACACCAGAACAAAATAGAATTACTGAGAGGAAAAATTGAACACTTAAGGATATGATGAATGCAATGTTAATTTCTCAGGTTTATCTGAATTTATATATAGGAAAGCTATTCTTTCAGCTTGTTATGTTCTAAACAGCGTCCCTCATAAAAAACTAGATCCAACCCCCTATGAAATTTAGAAAGGTTACCCACCTAACTTGAGTTTTTTGAAAGTTTGGGCGTGTCTTGCTAAGGTTGCTCTACCTAAACATAAGAGGAAGAAAATTGGGCCTAAGACTATTGATTATATTTTTATGGGATATGTCTATAATAGTGCTGCCTATAGATTTATGGTTAAGGAAGAGGGATCTAACACTTATATACCAATTGTGGAGTCAAGAGATGCAGTGTTTTTTGAGGATATATTTCTTATGAAAGTGAATGTGCACGCTCCGAGAGAATCTATCCCTAGTTCTTCTACCGATGATGACATAGAGGAAGAGGAAATTGTTGAACTAAGGAAAAACAAAAAAGCTAGAGTACCCACCAGTTTTAATTTTAACTTTATTACTTCCTTTGTGATGGAAAAATATTATGAAATAGATGAAGATATTGTGATCATTTAGATTATTGAGGAAGATCCCAAAACTTATGAAGAAGCAATGAGATCTGTGGGTGCTTCTTTTTGGAAGGAAGACATAAATAGTAAGTTATAGTCATCCAACTCTAACAAAACTTGGGTTTCAGTTGATATACCTAGAGATTGTAATCCTTTGAAGTGTAAGTGGATCTTCAAAAAGCAATTGAGACCTGAAGGAACCATTGAGAGGTCTAAGTTAAGACTTGCGATTAAAAGCTTTAAATAAAAGGAAGGAATGAACTTATTTGATACTTACTCTTCAGTTACTAAAATTGCATCTATAAGGATGTTATTTGCTATTGCCTTGGTGTTTAAGCTTTATATGCACCAAATGGATATTAAGACAACTTTCTTAAATGGTGATCTTGATGAGGAAATTTATATGGTCCAACCAGAGGAGTTTAGAATGCCTGGTTAGGAGCAAAAGAAGTGTAAGTTGGTGAAATCTTTATATGGACTTCAACAAGCTCCCAAACAGTGGCATGAGAAATTTGAAAGTAAAGTTTTCAAACATGGTTTCACTCTTGTGATTCTGGTTCTTGCATTTATGTGAAATTTGATGCCACTGGATGTGTGATCATAACCCTTTATGTGGATGATATGCTTATTTTTGGTACTAGCTTATCTATAATGGGTACTACCAAGAGTCTACTACAGTCTTCCTTTGATATCAAAGATCTTAGACCTGTAAACTTTATTTTAGGAGTTAAAGTTGATGACATAAAGTTGATAGGACTGACTCTGGTTTTAGGTTAAACCAAACTTATTATGTTGAATTTTTTTTAAAGAAGTTTAGTTACTATGATGTTGAGCCAGTCAAGACACCCTATAATGCTAGTATTGCTTTAAAGAAAAATCTTAGTGACAGTATAAACCAAGCTAAGTATGCTAAAATTCTTGGTAATGTGATGTTTTTGATGAAATATTCTTATTTTAATATTGCATAATGTGACAGTAGACTTAGTAGATATACTCACATTCTTAGTCAAGAGCATTGGAATGCATTGATTCGTTTGTTGAAATATTTGAGAGGTACTATACATTATGGATTATCTTTTGGTGGTCACCCTCTTGTATTGGAAGGGTGTTATGATGTTAACTAGGTTATAAAGAGTGATGATATACACTCTACCGGCGGTTATATCTTTACCTTGGAAGAAGATGTTATGTCTTGGAAATCATCCAAGAAAACTAAGGATGGCAATTGTACCCGAACCCGATGGGTACCTGATAAAATTACCCGAATGAGGGCGAGTATAGAGGGTTAACAAAAATAGCCGTCGGGTATTGGGGTGGGTATGGGGATACCACCCCCATACCCGTTTACCCGTTATATAGTAATTACAAGTTTGCCATTATATATATATACATGCAAACTCAGAAATTACCCAAACAAATCCCTAATTCAATTCTTCCTCTTCTCCCATCAGAGCAGACGCACCGTCAGCCTTCCTCTTCTCCCATCGCCGCCATCGCCGACGCACTGTCAGCCATCCTCTTCTCCCAGCACCGTCATCCATTGCCACTGCAGAAATCATTTAGGTATTATTTATTTCAAAAGAAATGTTTTTATACCTTAACGATGATAGATCGTATATAGGAAAATTAGTGGGAAGACAAAAGCATTCTAAATAAGAAGATTTGCTTACAATATTTATTGCTTCTATTTACATTCATGCTCTTAAAATATTTTAGGTATAGAACGCACATAACCTGCGTCTAACAAGTGTTTGACAAGCAGTCCAAGGATGGGCATCACTTCTGCCTTACTATCATCTCAGAGGGCATACAATAGACAGGAAGTTCAAGGAAGTTCAGGAAGTTAAAAAAAAGAAATGTGAGTAAATAGGTACCCGATGGGGGTCAAACCCCCAACGGGTATGGGTACGGGGGTGCTAAAAAAATTCTCGATGGGAATGGGGGCGGATTCATGGGATGGGTACGGGGGATGGCATACCCGCTCCATACCCGCCCTATTGCCATCCCTAGTAAGAGCTCTTTAAACATCAATCTAAGGAAAATTTTTCCCCCTTTTTCACTAAAGTTTAAATGATGGATTAAGTAGCATAAGAAGAGACTAAGATAAGTGGGATATGTGTCGTTTTTTAGAAACATTAAGAACTCATAGAAGAGCAAGGACAACATTGTTCTGAGGGGAACTACTATGCAGGAAATTTGACTTTGTTCCGCTGGTTTTTCCCCAAGCGATTAGGCACATGGAAACACACAAGAAAAGCTTGATGATATTAACGAAGACAAAGAAAAGGTGTCTTGTTAGTTTTGATACTAACTCCCCAGGAAAAAAGCAGGCCTGCTGTGGACTGGACTAACTCCTACTCCTGTCATTACTCATTTGACTAGTCCTTCAAATGCGTTTGTTTTGTTGTTAATTTGTCGTTGAATCATTTGACCGGCCAAGCACTGGTGGGAAAAACAAAGATGGTCTCTTCTTTAAATAGCATAAATATTCACATTATTATGTACCTTGTCCAGTAATTGTTGTTTCATAGTTTTTTTTAATATATATCCACGGGGTGTTTTTAGAAGGATCTCAATTATGAGAAGATACTTTTCAGCCATCCACACTTAGACTAATTCCCACTCAAGCTAAATAGGTCCTTTGCAAAAGGTAAAACTCTGGTTCCAAATTTTAAATAACTGCATACATAAAGAGTTTGAACCCGTAACCTCACTTAAATCAGGAGAATTCTTTACCAAATCACCTGCGTCTGGGTTCATAATTTCTCCATAATTTCATTTTTAAGTCTTCGAAAGGTCCGCATTTGTTGATAGTGCTAAGTGGAGCATTGAAGGTGGAAATTTGGCTGGTTGAAATACTTGAGGCCTACCTTTGAGTGACATGTCACCAAACCTTAAGAAAGGTCTGCTTTGGCGCTTTGGAAAGTCGCTTGCAAAAGACGCAAATTGGAACTCTTCTATTATTATAGTTTTATTGCCCAGAATTGACTATTTGGTCAGAAAGTTCGGTCTTAGGCTTTAGATCATTCAAAACTCAAATGACTATAAAAGTGCGAGACTTGACTTTATTAACCAACCAAGTTTGGTGGAATTCGATTAGTATCAGCCCAATCCTTGCCAATCTGAATAATTCACGTCAAATTAAGGAATTTAAAAATCAATTCTATTTGAATGCAGACTTCATTGTTATTGTTCTACAATGATAACATTTAGACAAAAAGAATCACCCCCCATGAACCATTAAGCTAAACAATCCAAAGCTTCCAAGCGAGACCTAAGCAAAAGGGGCTCATGGAAAACAATCCTAGGCATGACAGCCCAAATGGTAACAGCTCTGACCTCATAACTTCTCCCTCTAAACTGGCAATCTACTTTGCCGAAACAATGGACACTTCACTAAAATTCCTACTTTGGTTCAACTCATCCCATGCTTCAATCCATGTGAGCATGGCATCTGCTAAGTTGTTAAAGTAGTCGTCAACTTTGCCAAGTTTTGCCTTAACTTGCTTGGATAGTTCAATGTAGCACTTCTGCACAGTGGTGCAATCTTTTGGAAGGACTGCAGACTGGAAGAATGGGATCAACTCTTCTTGCCAGTAGATTCCTTTGTATTCCTTCTTGAGGTTCACAAATGGATTGCTTGCCTTGCTGTGCCAGATGTAGGGCAATCCTGTCTTCACTCCCAAACCCAAGTGGTCACAAATAACCTATATGTTCATTAAAACAGAAAATTTGTCAGCTGGAATAAGAAAAATAATTTAATAGTTGATAGGTTAGGAGAAATCGTGTTGAAAACAAATTGAGAAAATTCTTAATAAGGTGAGTAAACACCTTGGTGCACCATCCAGCCCACATATCATCATAGCGTCCAATTGGTTGTCCATCGCCCATGAGACCAAAGTACATTGCAGGACCAATCAGTTCACGGTTGAAAGCCAGATTCATACCACACATGGGGAAGAGGGCTCCTTTTGGTATTGTCAACACGGCATCCACATACCTGGAAGTGAGCACCTTTTTGAACACCTCTGTCACAAATGAATAAACAGTACCTGCAGGTGCATGAAAGTTCGTCTCTTACCTGGTGTTCCTCTCAAGAGGCTTTACAAGCTGCGTGGGGGCATCATAATCTGGAATGTTAAGCCACAGGCCATGGGATACAGCAGTTGGCACACCCTCACGAAGGCTGAATGGATAGCCACGAACAAAATCTGCACCTTGTCGGTATGGATCATACAGAGTATTGAAGAAAAATGGAGTGGATGGACTCAGAAGGTTCTTTATGTGCTGCTCAAGAGCATTAATCTTCTTGCCAGATGGTTCCTCAGCGACCTGTATTACACATAGTAAAATTGGGATCACAGTTGGATAACTAATTTGAAGTTGAGGAGAAATTCAATACATGTAAACCTACATAACACTGAAACAGCTAAACAAAATACGTAATAAAAGATGAGCACAGGAATGTCTCAAAATCTAATGGATCCAACATATGGATAGATTACAAGATGGAAGCAGGAAATAATAAACACCATGGGGAATAATATATTGCAAAGAAAGAGTGAATGCTTGCCAAAAATTTCAGTGGTCAATGCTAGGATTAAAACCATAAACAATGTACCCTTGATACATACGACAGGCTCCAGTACCAAATAAGTATGTCCAAAAAGCTAAGCAACTCCCAATGTTTACAACCAGAACTCTGCCTTTCATTGATGATAGTGGAAGTATCAAATAGTTTCAGGAATATAGTTGCTCTCCATTCCAGCAACCAGCTAGAGATAATTATTTTGGAATCAAGAACACCAAAATTCTTCTAATCCATTCTCATTAAAATTATTTAAAGAAGTCATCTTGTTGAACAATTTAATAGAAAGTAAAATCTGTGAGTCATATTGAAAAGAATCAAATTGATTTTAATCCATTAAACAAATAGTGCTTGAAAAACACTAGACAGGTGAAACCAAAGAGATCAAAGCAAGGAACGTTAGAACAGAATGAATACGAGATAGATACACATACAAGGAATAAAACAGAAACTACACAAACAATAAGAAATTCAGATCCAAGTAACGATCTGAAAAAAGCGATGTACTACCAGATCAAACAAATTCTAATAGACCACAACTTATATTAGTCAGAGAACTTTAAATCCTACATGCAAGGTAACAGAAACCAAATCCAAGTTCCTCAATGCAGAGCCTCGATGACCCCAAAAGAAAACAGAGGACAAAGTTCTTCATATTGAATTGAAAATTTGAAGCTTTCTGAGAATTTTAACTTACAAAGCAGTCATCATCAATAGTGAAGATATACTTCTTTTTGGAAACTAGGAAGCCAAAGCACCTACAAGCAGAGTCCTTGAAGGAAATACAAGAAGCCTTAGGACCCAGAATTCGATTAATGTCGTTCCTGTTATAGAGCTCGTAATCAAAACCTTGAGGGACTTTGATGGTCTTGTTGGGGTCACCATCTTGGACTATGATAAGATGGTAAGGTTGGAAAAAAGGCCTCCACATCTCCAAGAAATCAAGGTTTCTGATGGTAGGTATGACTATGTCGAGCTCTTCCTTGAGCAGGGGAGTCGGTGATACGGTGGTAGCGGCCATTTCCGACGACAGAGAGTGGCTAAGCAGGATAGGAGACTGGTTTGTAGATTTGGACGAGTTCGTAACTGCGAGTGTCAAGTATTTGTAGTGTTTAGTTAAGGTATGAAACCGCGTACATCTAGCCAACGTAAAGGACAAACATACCCTGAGAGGATCTAGCTGTCCTATTAAATCTTTTTTTTTTAAATTAAATAAACCTTTGCACAATTGCTTTATTTTTAATTATTTGTTATTATATAAATAATAACTTTTATTGAGATACAATTAGGATGGTCGAGATACACCATAAAAAGAAGAGTTGTAACATATTTTAATTAATAGATTTTGAAAACCGATAGTCAAACATTAATTTTATTTGAAGCAATTTTTTTCTGAAATTACAAATTGCAAATTTTACTAAATGAAGCCAAATATTATGTCAAAGCTTTATTTACCCGAATTATATTATATCTGAATTTTACTCATTCTTCACCTTCCAACAATAAAGAAGATGATTAAGAAGGATTTAATAACAATAGTGAAAATTATGTTCATTCACTTTCTAAAACAAAATGTTGATTTAAGGCAATTTTCATACAATTAATAGGTAGGTAGGATATGTTATTTAGGATTTTCTAGGTTAATTTTTTGGTTATTTATATTATTATTTATTTATATCTTGATTACTTATTTGCATATTTCATAATCTCAATTTTGGAAAGAGTTGTATAAGCTCAAAATTAGGGTTATGGTAAATTGGGATTTTTGGAAATTTTGATATAATTAGGAACTTTTGTTCATATTAAATGCAAGTAAATTGATTGATTTATGATATAAAGTTATTCTAATAGATATAAAGAATGTTCTTAAATGTCGTAGAGACACTAACATTTGCCTTGGTTATTATGTGCGATTGAATTCATAGACTCAATTTCTTATGAGTGTAGTTAGCATATTGTAGTATGTATAATATATAAATAAATATATATTAATTGATATGCCTTGTGAGAGTGATGTATTGTGTTATGAGATACATGTGGAATGATGATTCAGTAAGATCTATTCTCCAGTGCTAAAATGAGAAAGATGCTATTTTACTGGTTTGAACATATTGGCTATGTTTAGTAATGAGCGAATTGTATTAGTTGTTAGTTGATTCTATCAACGATTAGCTAGTACCGGATTAATATAGCCGATTTGACCATCAGATAACATCAATTGTTTATTTAAAGATGTTTAGTAAAATTAATTATTTATTATTAGCTGTTTATATGTAAAATGACTTATAAAGGCATGACTTTAAAAAAAGGACATGAATATTATACCTTAGTATTTCTTTGAATATTCTCATAAAAATTTAAATAGAGCAAAAGAAGTCAACACCATCATTTAAGGCAAAGGTTTATAATAATGTCTAACTGCCATTAAACTATAAGCAATATTATTACGAATAGTTCCCATCTCCTGAGTTCTTGGTTCTTCAACACCTTCTTATATAGAGTTAACTTCAACATCTTCAAATACATTTAGAGGTATAAATTAGGGATCTTGATCGATGATGTTAAAATTCGTGTCGCCGTGCTTCTTCTAATATAGTTATGTAACGCAAAATCGACACTAATTATTCTATTTTGATCCATCAATGAATACTTAGGCATTTTCTCCAATATCTTCTGTTGAGCTTTAAGAATATCGAATGCCCTCTCAATACAACTTCTCAATGATGAATGAGCTCGATTAAAAACTTCTTGAGATCTTCTTAGATTTGCACCACGAAACTCTAATTGATGATACCTTGTCTGTACAATTTACTTGATCCTTTTAGTTATCTTTATGCTTACTTTCAATGTTAAAGGAAGACGTATATAATGGAATGATAACTTTTTGTATATTCTAACTCAAATTTGATATTAATTCAACTTCAAAAATTAAAATTAAAATTAAAATTAAAATTATTAAATTTAAACAATAAACTTATTATCTTTATCTTTATCTCTATATGTCTCTATCTCTTTGAGTCATCATCACACCCAGTCCGAAGTCCCGCAATAAAGCAAAGTCTGGGGAGGTCTAATAATACGCAGCCTTACCCCTACATAGTAGAGAGACTGTTTTCGATAGACCCATATGCAGATGTGACAACAAAAGAACGATGCAGGTTAAAGAGTAAAAAATAAAATTGACACGCTAAATAATTATGTAAATAAAATTACAATAAATACATAAATAAATAATAAATATAAATAAAATATAACTAGACTTTTAAAAATAAAATATATTTTAAAACAAAAATATAGTGAAATATATCATCTCTTTATCTGTAGAAAAGCACCAATACCTAGATGATAAGAGAGCAATAAAGCATCAAAGAACTGTAGAAAAGCACTAATACCCAGATGATAAGAGAGTAATAAAGCATCAAAGAACTCGACTTTGACTCAACATGTAGAAACACAAAACGTTTGAAAGCATAAGATCATTAAGCATAAAAATTCAATCTTGACATAAACCTCACAATATCAGATGCAAAGAGGTCAAAATTGTTGGACCCTGAATTTTTGATGAAAATTAGAAATATTAAAATGAATTTAAATGACAAAGAAATTGGTGAGAAAAGTTAGGAATTTAAGAAAATTTGATGAAATTAAGAAAAATTTATGAGAAATGAATTGTTTAATTTTGAGGACTTTGATATTTG
>JAOTAZ010000007.1:11421519-11439075 GCA_025629785.1 Erythroxylum oxycarpum | reverse complement strand
AATTGTGGACTTGCCAAACCATTATGATGTGTTAGATGTTATGTGTTATGTGTTATGTGATTGAATTGTGACAAGTTACTGCATTCATGGTTTTATGAACATTTGAAAAATGCATGAATTGTGGTTTTAAGCATATGACAAGAATCTTGAAAGAAACAAGTGTTTTATGACTCAAAAAGGAAAATTTTCATGATAAAGGACTTTTGAAAAGTTTTGCTTGTTATTTTGTTATAAGCATATTACCCACGGAGCTCCCAAGCTCACCCCCTCTCTTTCCCCATTTTCAGGTTGTGATCAAGTGAAAGCCATTCAAGATATTTCTTTAGAATTGCATGATTGTGTTTTTTGAGTCTATTGATGTAATTCAAGGCTTTGAATGTATTTTTGGGTTCCAATGCTTGTATTTTGGATATTGGAATATTGATTTATTATGGCATGAGATGCCAATGAAAGTTGTAAAAACTCTTGATTTATGATGATGATCAAATGGAATTGTGTATGGTTTGAATTATGAGTTTGTACATGAATTGACGTATGGATGCGAATTATGAATTATGAATGATGGAAATGGCTTGTAGATTTATGTAAGGATGCGGGTCAATTTGGAATATGAAATTATGTATGGATGAAGAAATGTTAGAATTCAAATGGCTATAAAATGAAGTGGAGTGGAAATATGACTTAACTAAGAATGAAATTATTTTTGGAACTTATAAAATTGAAGAAGTGATCCATTTGAGTTAATGAATCTTTGAATAAGAGTTGCTAGTAGTTGAAATTGAAATGTTATGGAAAAAGAAGATAGGAATCATGAATGTTAAAAGTTGGAATGTGGTATAGGAGTTGAGTATGTGATAGCTTTGAAAAATGATAGGAATTTGGGGTTTTGATGGATCCAATGGATCAAGAAATGATAGTTTGATGAAATAAGTTGATGTGTTGAGTGAGTATGAAGTGAATTTGCATTAGAATAAGTGAAGCTTGCAAGATTAGAAGTGTGTATGTTGTTATGATGGAGTTTGGGAGCTTTGGAGAGGCTTTGTAAGGAGTTTGGAGTGTTTGCTAACGGACCTTATCGGATGGTTTTGGACACTTTGAGCAGTGTGTGTCCGTTAAACGGACATGACTATCTCGAGTGAAAATGGACAGTTTGGCCAGTCTATGTCCGTTTAACAGACATGCTCGGTTCAGTCACAGTGATTTGCGATTTTGACTAGTTTTAAGGTTGAATCTCGCTTTGCGGCCTCTAATACGATTTGTAGATATGGATGTTATCTTTAAAATGACATAAGAACGAAGGCATGTGGATATTTGTAGAAAAAGTTATGGTAATCGCGCCAAAGTATGTTCAAGTTAATTTTGGGGAATGAACATGGTATATTATTTTGACCATAACTCCCTCATCCGACCTCCAATTGAGGTGATTCTTAAGGAAATAGTTTTCTATGACATGTAGCTATCTCTCGACAAAAATTCGTAGCATTTGGAGTTGATTTGAGGAAGTTTGTATTAGAGAAAGTAAGAGGTCGGTTAGGAGAGCATGATTAGGGTTTGAGCACATTTTGGTATTTTGATGATATCATGAGCTATAGAGCTCCGATTGAGATGATTCTTTCTTTAAAATGAACTAAAGACATAGAGCTATGATTTCTATGAAGAAGTCATATTGAAATTATGATTTCATGATTTCCAAATTCTGTTCGCAAGTAGGAGATTGAGTTCAAACATAATGACTGATTTGTATGAGCCCTTCATGGAACCATTTGTGAGTGAATTTTGGGATGTTATGAGTATGGAGATGATTGATGATGTCTAATAAGGATTCAATAAAAAAAATATCCGCAAGAGGTTGGGCTTCGGAATCAAGCGGGGTCCAACAGACGAATGAGTGAGCAAGAAAGTTGGGTTCCGAAAACGGGATCCAACATCAAATAATTTAATCATACCTGTCACAACTTCTGGAGTAGTTTCTGCATCCTCTCGGGTCATTGCAAACACTCTAGCTGGTGCTTGCCCCTTGGTCTTCTTAGAGGATTCACCCTCCTAGCTGCATCAGAGCTACCCCTTTTGATTGCAGTCTTATGCCCCATAGTCTCAGTTCTCTTCGAAGCTTACACCTGTGTTCCTTCTCTTTTTGCATACTTCGGACACTCCTTTGTCATGTGCCCTTTCTCTCCACACTTGAAACAAGCTCTAGTCAGCCTATAGCATTACCCTCCATGGAACTTACCGCAATAGTCGCACTTAGGGACGAATGACTTGTCCCCTTCACCCCTTCTATTGCCTCCCATCGTTGAGGCTTGATGAGAAACAGTTGAAGTCCTCATCGGTTTAGGCCTGCTTGCACCACTGCTCCTCTCCTCAGACTATACAGGGACAGCCCTGGCACTCCTTTTAGGCATAAAAGTACCACCTCCCCTCTTGAACTATTCTCTCCCCTTTCTCTTTTTGTTCACTGCGCTCTTTGTGTTCTCAACCCTTAGTGCCGCTTCAACTAGCTGTTGAAAATCACAAAAGCTCTGCACCACCACTTTCTCTCTGATAGCTAGGTGTATCCCCGATTCAAACCTATGATACTTATCTGCCTCACTCATCATTAGCTCAGCTACATATCGAGCCAATTGTGTAAATCAACGCTCATAGTCGTTCACCGTCATTTCCCTCTAGGTGAGACTCAAAAATTCTCTCTGTTTCTATTGAATATACACCTCAGATAGGTACTTCTTCTTAAACACTGCTAAGAAATCCTTCCATGCGAGCATTTACAGTCTCATCTAACTCCCCGGTATACTCTCCCGCCAATGCAGATCATCTCCCTGAAGCAAACTAGCAGCATAGACAACCTTCTCCTCATCCTTGCAGTCTATCTGATCCAGTATCCTCTCGATTTTTCTCATCTAGGTCTCGGCTTCTTCTGAATCCGTGGTCCCATAAAAATCCACTGCCCCATACTTCCTGAGCTTGTCAAACTACTTCCCTTTCTTAATTGGGGTCGGAGTAGAAGATTGCGGCATCTGGCCTATGACCTAAGCAAATGCCTGAAACATCCTCGAATCCAATGAAACAGGCACTTACCCCTGCGGGAGAGGAGACTCTCGTTTCTGTGATCAATCAGGCTCACTACCAGGCCCTACAGAAGCCTCAGCATTCCCTAGGGCTACAGACTCATCAGTACTCTCCTCCTTTAGCGAAGAGTCAGATGCAATCGATCCTTGCAATACTCTTCATGTTCTTCTACGAGGTGGCTTCTTACTCCTTCAATGAAAACATTAACTATTAGCTTACCTTTCATTTTAGTCTTGATCCCTACATGTATGCATGACATGCATGTCACTTAATGCAATTCAATCAATTCACATAACAAATAGTTCCTCCTACTATGCATTCTAAGCCTAGGAAAAAACCTAAGCTTTGATACTAAACAATGTTGGACCCCGCTTTCAGAGCCCAACATTCAAAATCAGGTACATGAATAAACACATTTCTTCGGCTTTGATACCAAACAATGCTAGACCCCGCTTCTGGAGCCTAGCATTCGGAACCAAACAATGAAACAATACTGTACTTGACCCTATCGAACTTGTTTAGGGACAAAAACATAACTTTCTCTGTGGACGTTGGGCTAAACAACTCTTTGGAATGTCCGAAAGAAGACTTCAAGATCTATAACTTTCATGCGGACCTTGAAGATGGGTTCTATCATTAGGAAGGTCAAAATTGTACCAGACGATTCAAAATGAACAGAGCACAGAAGAAGCGGAGGGTTAGCCATAGAGGAAACAAAATGCGAACAAATGCGGAAAAACAGACGAATGTCACAAAACAGACGAACGTGAAAAAGCAGAAAAATGCGGAAAAGCAGAAGAACGCCACAAAGCAGACAAATGCAGAAAAACAGGCGAATGAGGAGCAGATGAATGCGGAGCAGACGAATGCCACCAAGTGGACGAATGCGGAACAATAAACAAATGTCATAAGGCAGACAAATGCGAAACAGATGAAGTCGGAGCAGACGAATGCCACCAAGCAGACGAATGTGGAACAGAAAATGAATGCCACAAGGCAGACAAATACTGAATAGACAAAGGAGGAGTAGATGAATGCCACAAGGCAGACGAATGCAGAACAGACGAATGGAGTCAACATAAGACAATGCAAAGTCAACTTAAGACGATGTGAAGTCTTAAGATGAAATGACTTCATAACAGATGATATGACGTCATTACTGACAAAGCATCTTTACAGATGATACAACTTTCAGACGAATCATCCTTACAGATGATACATCTACATAGACGATATGACGTCATCACAGACGAAGCATCTTTTACAGACGATACAACTTTAACACTCCTAAGCATCTCTTTTTCTAAGCACCATGACTTTTGACTCCTATACCTAAACATTTCATACTATATTTCGTTGGAAAGCTAGAAAGATAAGTCACACTTTCCATAAGATAACTTTGACTAATTTGGTCTAAAATTAGTCTAGTATTTCCCTTGAATTCGGCACACAGTTTCTATACCTAGGAGAGACTTGGATTTTGAAAATGTGAAACTACCAAAGAACGTGTGCATACACATGGGGAACTTTTCAGTTTTAAACTCGTTTGCCAAAACCACAAAAGCTCAAACATAGCTTTAATTACAAATTTTACATTATAAACAAAGGCTTAACACTAAATACAACATATAAAGGATGCTAAATGTTTAACATGCTTATGAGGCTATCCAAAGTTTATCGAGCTAACTTAGTTACAAAAGCTCCTAATGTCTTGAAGTTTCAGATGCCCTGCAAGGATTGCTACTCTTTTCGTTCTGCACCTAAGGAGGGAAGAGTGGGGTGAGCTACACAGCTCAATGGCTAATATATTTATAGCCATTTGTAATTAACCACAAATTCAAGCATGTGTATATGTATATATATAGGCGTATATTCAATAATTCCAGTAGCCTTCCATTTAGTCAATTAGTTTAAGCATTTAGTCAATTAACTCAAATTTATAACAGACAACATAAACTTCGACCATTAAACATAACACTCCATCATGCACATACTTGATAATTCAATTATGCAATGTATAAACAATTGGCTTGAGGGTTCCATGAAAACAAAATGGAGAAACCGAAGTTTACCCCATGAATAGAATGAGTCCAGTTTCGGAGCTCATATGCCACAAGCGGGCAACCAGGAAAAGGCTCTTGTCAATGTGCACGTGACGAAGAGAATGGTTCCACTCTTGACCAAACAAAAGCACATATTTGTTTTCTTGTATGCTCATACTTTATGCTTTGTCTTCTTTTCATTTAACACAAAAGTCATGACCTCTTTTAAGGTATAACATAATCATATTTCATCGTGCATTTTTTAACATTTACAAATAAGTCAATTTCAACATACACACATAAGCAAGAATTTGCCCAATTACACGATAACTATAAATATGTTAGCTACCTAAGTAGCTTGCAAAAATCCAAGTAAAGCTTGCCTTTCCCCTTGCTCTTGGGTAGGATTCCTTTGGTTTCCTAAAATAACCAAGATTCCAATCAAAACAACATTCCAATAAAATTCATAAATTTCAAAAAAATCACAAAATTTCAACAACATAACAAATCTCAAATTTACCCTACCCAAATCCTATCTAGGTTAGAAAACTTAGGATTTAGCTTAGAAACCCTAGAATCACTTGCGTTCACCTAACTCATCTTCTTCCAACACAAACCTTTCATTCTCTGCACAACCTCCTTTCTTTCTCTATCTCCTTCATCCTCAACATAACCCATTACTTTAATAAAGCAAGAAAAGAGATGATTAACCCACCTTAACAAAGTTGATTTCTCTTCTTTTCTTTTCTACTGAAACCTCTCTTTTTCTCTGCTATTTTTGTCACTCTCTTCCCTCCTTCTAATTCAAGACAACTTATATGGGCTTTCTTCCCATTTTACCCTCCATTACTAAGTCTCTTCCAAGTTTGCCCCTTCTTTCATTTATTCTAAGTCTACTAACTCTCTTAACTCATTAAACACCATATTAATTCCAACTTAATTCTAACACTTCATTCTAACTTTTACCTTCTAATTTCTTTTCATACTTGCTACTTTGATGACTCAATTCTAAGAATAATGAAACCAATAAGTCACTATTAAAATTTTTTTTAAAAATTTGGGGTCCAACAAAATCCATAACATTTGTTACCTTGAATTTCCTTTGCTATTTAATTACTTTGCTTAGATGCATAGTTTAATTATATTTTGTTAAATCTTATTTATTTTAGTTTTATTGTTTTAGTGGAATTAATAATCATAATAAAATAGTACTCATGGGATCAATATCCCAATTCTAATAACTTATTGTAACTGATTATGTACAGTTGTAGATAGATTCAATCAATAGTGATTCTATATAGTATGAACTATAGTGATTAATGTAAGATTCATTATCCTAAACTAAGTAAAATTTTTTGTTCTTCTCGATTAGTATTAATTCAAGAAATATTTATTTAAGTTAGAATGACACACTGAAAATAATTTTCGATTGGTAGATCAATTACTAATGATGGATAACTAATATGAATGGACTCAAATATAGTAGACATTAACTCTACTTTCTATGTCTAATTTGAATAAAGTATTGAATTATACATAAAAATCACAAACAAAAGAGGTTAGTCAAAATTATATTGATATTATTAATATTTAAATGGTCATGATGCATTAGGTGTTCATTAATAGAATTAATTACTAATAGAAAAACTAATATGATTAAACTCTTATATAATAGACATTAATTCAATGTTTTATGTCTAATTGAACATTGAACAATAAAATAATGAATTATATGAAAAAAGATCAGGTATAGAAAGGTTAGTCATAATCACTTTGACATTTTTAATATTTAGGTGATCATAATATGGTGATAGATGCTACTCTTGATATATAGATATAAATTATTTAGTTAGAAAATTAATGATAAATTAAAGGAGTTTGATTTATCTAATCATAAATACAATTTAGGGTTATAGTTTATATTCATTGCTAGCATATTTTAGAACCTAATGGATCATAAATAATGATTGATGAGAGGTAAAGATATCTTAATCAAGTTATACTTAATTGTAAAAGTTTAAGAAACTTTAAAACTAAATATAATATTTAATAAACAATGATCAATATGAGATATTGAATCGTATTTCAGCTTAATTCGTATTTAACTATAATTAAAATACTATAGTTTTAATTAAATTTTAGTTGTATTTTAATTAGATTACTAAAATGTCCTAACATATTATAAGTAGGTATAGGCTTTAAAGGAGTTAATACTTCATAATATCTGTTTCAATACCACATATTGATTTCTCTTAACTAGTTTGTGTGGATATTATTAGAGATCAGATGCTTATGTGACTACAGTGGTGACAATATACCCATTTTAGAAATTAAGGGAGCTATAAAAAAAGGATTGGGCTTCAGGGAGGTATAAATTTATAATTCATGCATAATTATATTTATGCATTAATTAATTTATATAATTTAATGATCTTGACTATCAAAAAATCGAACAAAAAAGTTTTTATTCTTATTCTAATACATATGATATCAAATCCTGTTTTGTTCTTCTAATATCATTATCTAATCTTAAGCTAGAACTTTGGCAACTTCAAAGATGCCTCAGTAGTTCAAAAAATTATTGTGAAATTATGAATTGTTATTTAATAGTATATGTATAACATCAAAATTTTTAGTATAAAAAGTAGAAGGGATGGAAAGCAATTTAAGTGTAAATATGTAATGTATTTTGTAAGTCTTGTGCCTACAATTGAATTGTATACTTGTGGTAATGTTTTCCAAATAGTATTTTGACATAAACATTTTGATGTTAAGGTTAATTTTTGGTTTCTTTCTAAAAAAGAGAGAGATATTAGAAGTATATTGCTTACTTATATTGTAACATAAGTTTTTTCTTACTTATTTATGGTGAGTGATGGTTAAGAATCCGAGCTAACTCACATATGTGTTCAAGTTTAAAAGACTTATCCATAAATATATGATGCATTGGTAAATAATATACATCGAGAATGATAAATAACTTTAATATGGATATTAAATTTCATATCTCTAGCCATATTTATTGAATCAAAATACTATAATATAAAGGCCTTTTATTTTCAAAGAACCCAATCTTCTAACCTATGCTTAAATTTTCTCTATAACCCTTGAAGGATGGTATATAGGTGTATTTATAAAGGCTAGATTAGGGACCATTATAATCCACTATCTTTATATCTTATCATCAAGGATATGATTTAAATTAAATTTAATCACTTAATAAATTAAGGTCAAGATAATAATTCCTTAATCACTTTAAATTTTAAATGTTTGTATATGTTCTATAGTAAAAGGACAAATTTTATCCAACCTTATATTATGTGGCCTATAAAACTGTTATCACATAATTAGTAATACATTAATATAGATATTAAAAAGTTATCAATTCAAACTTTCATTAATATGATTCTTAGCATTTATATTCTAAAAGTACGAATACTTCATTTTATGTATTATTATATCAAAGAAATTACAAAATTGAAACCTTTAATTTATGAACAAAATATATAATTTGTTCAATTTAGGGTCATCGAGATGGAATAATAAATTGTATATATACAAACTTTATCATTTTTAGAGTAACAAAGTGAGAAGTCCAAACTTGAATTAAAATATATTAGACAATCACATATCCTTTAAATGATCCTTATATGAATATGTAGACCTTTAGTTATATGATTAATAATTATGAGCATAAAACTAATATGCTCAAAGGTGATTATCTTTTCTTTAACGTAGTCTCTGATAACCAAGTTCCTTATATTTATATGATTGTTTCGACTTCCACTTCTATTGTTCTTTAAGAACAATCTTATATATAGTTGAATTATTATAGTAAATCTTCAACAGTCTTATAGTATTGTTAATGATCCTCAAATGTGTGATATTTTCCTTAACCATAATGATTGTGCTATAGCTTTGTGGAAAACTATGTTCTTTGCTTCTTTAGTGAATGAGGCAATTATACTATACTTAATGCTTCTTTATGAGATTACAACACTAATAAGTAGAAAATGAATCCAAATGTAGACCTTTTACTGTCTTTTTATCTACAATTTTTTAAATCTAAGTAGCCTATCATTTATATGTTATCAGAATACCTATATGTAAGTTTATAGGTCTTAGTTCATTATAGATACCTTACAACTTTCTTAGTAATTTTCTAGTGTTCAAGCTTAGGTTACTCTAGTATCTTCCATTTTTTTCCTACTATATATATAACATCTTGTGTATTCATTTGCATAAATTAAGCTACAAACTGCAAATGCATATGGCATGTCTTTCATTGTTTTTTCTAATATATTTTTTTAGACAAATGTCCAAACAGAATTTGTTCCTTTGATAATGTTTGTTATTAATGATGAACATGTGCTCATCTTAAACCTCTTTAAAACCTCTTCAATATAAGCTTTTTGAGA
Organism: Erythroxylum oxycarpum; assembly: GCA_025629785.1. NCBI lineage: Eukaryota > Viridiplantae > Streptophyta > Magnoliopsida > Malpighiales > Erythroxylaceae > Erythroxylum > Erythroxylum oxycarpum. Next base: position 11,429,549 of record JAOTAZ010000007.1, on the reverse strand, counting down.
TAATCGTAATACTCCATTAGACCTACCTATATGAATATTTATTCTAATGGCATAAGAGGCCTCACCTATATCTTTCATTTTAAAGTTTTGATAGAGAAAATCCTTAGTCTCATATAATTAGTTGCAAGTAATATAGTTGCAAGTAATATATTATCTACATATATGCTCCCACTAAACTTAAGGTATGTACACTGATCAACAATGTTTTCCTTAAAGCAATAAGTGCTTATAACATTATGAAATTTCACATATAACTTATGTGGGCTTGTTTTAGTCAATATATAAACTTCTTTAGCTTGAAAACCTAATGATTTATTTTACTAAAAACAAAGCCTTTAGGTTAAGTCATATATACTTCATCTTAAAGATAGCCATTTAAAAATGTAGCTTTAACGTTCATTCACTATAGTTCTAAATTAAAAAATGCTATCAAGGCCACAATTTTCCTTATTAAGCCCTCCTTAGATATTATAGAGAAGGTTTTTGGAAAACTCTTGGCTATAGTTCTAGCATTAAATCTCTCTATATTGCCAAAATAGTCTTTTTTATTTTAAAAACTTATTTACTACCAATGGCTTTTGCCCTTTTTGTTAATTGAATAAGATTTCAAACTTTATTAGTAGCCATGTATTTTAACTCCTCCTGTATGGCTTCGTATAAAAAATTATAATTAATCTCATTCATTACTTTCGAAAATGAGGTTTGGTCCTTACAAAGACTCATATATGTCTCCTATGAATACACTACATAATTATAAAAAATTAAAACTCTCCTTATCTTATTGGATTTTCTAAACACCCATTTTTTATGCAAGAACATTATTAATTTAATTTTATGGGGTGTTATAACAAGAATAGATTTTTCTTCTATACTTGACTTGAGTTTTTTAAAAAAACTTTAAATAAATTTAGTGGTTTCTCATAAGAGGTTGTTGTTTCCTTAATTACATTGGATAAGTAATACTTCCATTAAACTTAAAATCATTAAGGAACCTTTCATTTCTTGCTTTAACTATCTTCAATGTATTTGAATGGAAGTCAATTCTAAATCCCTTAGAGTTCTCTACCTATCCAATAAAATAAATGTTGATTATCTTTGGGTCAAATTTCTTTAAAAAAGGATAATAAAGCCTTACCTACCATATAAGTAAGTGCCTCAAATTTGATTTCCTTCCATTTTATATCTTTTAAAAAATTAGGAATGGATCTTGATAGAACCTAGTTCAATATAAACATTGTAATTTTTAAGGCTTCACTCCATAAACTTAATATGAGATATTATAATTATAGACCATAATTCTCACTATGTCTTCGACCTATATTAAACTTAGGGTTTTAGTTCTTTTATCCTTTTATTTCTCTATTTCTTCTTTGAAAATGTTAAAGGCATATAGTGTTTATAACTTATTATGTAAAATATAGAGATATGTAGACCTTAAATGATCACATATGAATAATATAAAGTATCTTTGACTAATCAAATACGGATAAGAAAAATGGTCCATATAAATTATTGTATATAATATTAAGAATCTCTTTGCTTCTATTGCCACCTTTAGTAGACTTAATTGTCTACTTACCTTTAATGCCATCGAGATAAGTATCAAAATCATTGAAATCACAACTAGTTAGTACATTGCTATAAACAAGCCTTTTCATTTTTTGAATGGAACTATGACCTTAAATTCTATGTCACAATTAAGAAGATTCTTTATCAATGTTCCCTTGCTTAATACTAAACTTATCATATATATTACATTATTAAGTATGATTAATATTAACTTTATATAAACTATTAAAGGAATATCTAGAATTGACTATTTAATTGTTAAATAAAATATCAAATACAAAATTTTGAAAATGAAATTTAAAACCTAGAAAATATAACTTAAAAATTAAATTAAAATTTTAGAGAACATTGGAAAATAGAAAACATTTTTAACTTTAAATCAAATCCAAACTTAAAAGTTAATCTATATGATCTCATAATTTTATCATATAGATGCATCTTATCACCTAAATAGGCACTTTTTTCATTTATTTCCGGCTTTGTTAGTATCAGAGATCCTTACATGGTATTAATAATTTAAATTTCAGCATATGAATTAATCTATTATGTATAACTAGGAACATCAATGAAATTAGATTTATGACACATTTGAGATATATGAATTCCTTTCTTATTGATCCAACTGTCATTCCTTATCTATTTGACCCTTTTTTTTTTCTACAAACGAAACATCAATCTTTCATGCCATTTTTCATGATTGGCACATTTGTATCTTTATTCAATTTTGTTACACTCTTATTTTCTTTTAATTTTTCTTTATCATTTATAACTAGATATTAGGCTTGATGATGGGGTAGGTTGTGCTCAGGCTACTTATGGCCTAAGATTGATTAAAAAATTTAACCTGGGCTCAGTTGTAAGGCTTGATTGCTTATAACTTATAGTTTAAACTTGAGTTTGATTAGGCTTACCCATACCTAAGACCCGATTAGGCCTGATTGAGCCTAAAATCATTAACGTTGTAAAAAATTATAACACTAACTTTAAATTTCACTAACTTCTTATATTTAACTAGTACTTCAAACATAGAAAATTAATGCCAAACATTTGGAAATAAGAAATGAATAAACTAATTTTACAAAGTACCAAGCAGTGGACAAAGTAAAAAAAGATTTGAATGAATCAATTATAGAAGTAAGGAAAACGTAGATCTTAATCATAAGTCATTAAGTGATATTGAACACGAAAATTTCTAGTTATATTAACTCTAATTAGATATATAAATTGTTACAATAACTAGAACTGAGAAAGTATAACTGACTTTTTTTACCTTTTATGATCAAATAGAGTTTATAAGCAGTATTGCAAACTAAGAAAAATTGATGATTTCTAGCAATTAAAATAAATACAATTATAAGGAGTTAATAAACAAATTAATACATTAAACATATTATGAAAAATATATGATATTGGAAAAAAGTGAATGTAAACCTAAAATAACATTAATGAAGCAAATCCATAACAAAAGTGCTCCAACTATAATTAGAAGAAAGAAATTTCACTAAGAGCTCCAATAATCCAATTATGAGACTTGGTCATTGCACTAATAAAGTTGAAATCAATTATGGAAGTGTTACTTAAAAATATACAATATGGTGGGAATCTGTTAGATCCTGTTTTCGGAACCCAACCCTTGCTTTGATACCATACATGTTGGATCCCGATTGAATCCAGAATCCAACGCTTGCCCTGATACCACAAATGTTAGATCCCACTTGAGTCTGGAATCCAACCTCTTGAGTGAAATCATGAAACGTGATCTTCATTACTCCCTTTTTTTTTGAATTTCCAACACTCTTCGGAATCATGAAACATATACGTCTTACCCTGTAGGCTTAATTCATTTAGCCTTTACAAAGCATGAGCTTACTCCTTAAACAGGGCCCAACAAATCGATCCAAAATCGAATTCATTTAACCTCATAAAGCCTGAACGGGTTTCCTTGTTAGGGTTACTTCAAAGTACCCTCATTAGCGATCATCGGTTCACATTATTCACATAGCATCTCAAGCCACAAAGGCAAGCCCATATAATGAAATCACAATTGGTTTCTTCAAACATGTAGCTCTTACTCTCTAGTTCATTTAGAAACAAGAACCACCCCAATCAGAGCTCTATAGCTCAAGATATGCTTAAAAATCCCAAATATGTTCATAGCCCAATTATGCTCTTTCAACTGACCCCTCACTTCCTATCAATCAAACTTTCTGAATTCAAAACCAATCGATATAAAATTTTATGGGAAGGTAGAAAAATGTGTTAGAAAACTAAATACTGAAGAATCACCTCAATCGGAGATCGGAAGAAGGAGTTATGGCCAAACGAAGCCAACATGTTCATATCCTCGCTCCCATTGGACATACTTTGGCGCAAACACCATAACTCTCACTATAGGTGTCGGATTAAATTCATTTGTGGATGGTTAGAAAGTAGACATCTAGGGATAAAACTTTCATGAATATCAAAAATTGAAATTTTGTCATTTTCTGGGTCAAAATACACAGACCGTGTAATCCAACACGGTCAAGCCGTGTAACCTTCAGGTGAAATAGTGTCCCTGCGCCTAAAAACACACGGCCCGTGAGATTTCACACGGGTAGACCGTGTAACCTTCGGGTGTAACAATTTTTCACCCTCCAAGACCCCTCCAAAGTTCCTAAACCCATCCTAACTTTCCCTATACTCATAATCTTGCCAAAATCAACTTTTTCTAGCTCGATATCACTTCATAAACTCTAATGGTTCGGGAAATACGTCCTTTACGACATCCTAACTTGTAATGATCATAACTTACAACTCCGATATCAAAATTACATACTTTATAGCGTTGGAAAGCTACAAAGACGAAATACAACTTCTATGAAGACAACTTGGTCCAATTCAGTATAAATTAATACAGTTTTTCCTTGGAAATCAGAATACATAATGTACCCTCATGAAAACTTTGGAATTTTGCCTTATATAAGCTTGGATTTTCATGAACATAACCATTCAACTACCAATTGGAATTCTTCAACTCTCAACCTCAATCCATATGACCCTTCATATTCAACAACATTTCATGCTTCATAACATTCCTATCTTTTCTTTCCATATTATCTCACTTAAGTATATAACGATAGCTCATATCCAAGGTTCATCAACACAAGTGGATGACTTCTTCAAATATATCTAATTCCAACTTAACCATACACGAATTCGCATATCAAGACCATACACAAATCCATATTTCATTTACATCATAAACTAAGAGTTTTTACAAACTTCAATGGCATTCCGAGCCACAATACATCATCAATCTCAAAATCCGAAATACAACAAAAGATACAAAGTCACACAATTCTCAACATATGTCTAAAGTCTTATTTTTACATCAATCCAACTTAAAAATACAACATATGCATAAATAAACGGATTCCTTGACTTTTTTTCATCCGATCTCTTTCTCATCACCTAGAGATGGGAATGAAAAAGGGGTGAGCTTACAGCTTGTGGGTAACACGTTTATAACCAAGAAACAAACAAAAACCATTGAAATAGTTATTTCCTTTGTGAAACTCACATTTAAATCCATGTAACCTATATTTCCCAAATTCACACCTATCAAGAAATTCATAAACATCATAAACCATGATTCAATGCATCATCACATTAAACACATTTGATGAAACTTTGCATCAAAGCATAATACTCAACTTCAACATATCTTAACATATCAAAATGCAAAATGCACACACAATTGGATCGAGGGTTCCGTGAACAAAATAGAGAAACCAAAGTTTACTCCGTAAACAAAACGAGTCCACTTTTCAGATCTCATAGGCTACAAGCGGGCAGCCGGGAGAAGGCTTGATGTCGACGTACACGTGACTACGAAACGATTCCTCTCTCGCCCAAACACAATCAAATAATCATTCACAATCTCATATTCTCATGCTTTTTCTTTATACAGAATGTCATAACTCAATTCAATGGCATAACATGATCATACACAATTTAATTGTTTTATCACAATGTCATACATCACAATGCCATTTCCACATCACAACGTATAGCAATTTCTCAAATTAATCAAAAACAATAAAACAACATTTAATTGAAATCATTTTATTCTCTTGGTTCAAAAGCAAACATTAATGGCTCATTACTTAAATTATAAACATGAAACCCACCTTATTTCCTTGCTTAGTACTTGTTCAAAAAGCTTCTTTTCTTGTTCCCGTTGCCTCTTTTAATCCCTTTAAACAATAACAAAAATTTCACTCAATAGGGTTTTCCATTGAAAATCCCCCAAAGCACAAACACTAAAATTGGTTCTAGAATCCTGAAACCCAAACATTTTCTAAACTCTATGAACTAAAATCCTTTCAAAATTTTCAAAAGTTTCAAAATGATATTACCTTCATTTTTCACCAAATGAAGGGATCTTTAGCTCAAAGGGAAGCTCTTCTCTTCCTTTACCTTTTTCTCTTGTTGAACAATCTTAAAATCTCTCGTGAAAGCTAGGGAAATTAATGCCCTAGCTTGTTTTCTCTTTTTTCTCTCTTTCATTCTTTTCCATATTTCTCTCTCTTCTCTCTTTTCTCATCCACACATTTTGTTTCTCTAGAATCTTCTTATTCACGTTTTCTCCTTTGTTATAAGCAAGACAGTACTTCTTTTTTCAATTATGCCCTTAATGAGTCCAAAAAGCCCATTTTACCCTTCCTTATAGGCTTATGTTCTTTTCAACTTAAGTGTCTTGCCAAAAATATCCTTGAACATTCTGACATAACACTTTCTTCTAGAAAAATATCCTCCATTGTCTTAAGTTTCTAATGCCACCAAAAACATTCCATTTGGTTTAGTGATTCAGAAGATACACTTCAAACATTATGGACTGTTCTTGTCCATAACAGTATACTATGCATAACTTCCATCTAAATTTTAACCATCCTAGAGATTGAATTAGATTCCAAGTTCTTCATACCATTTGTAGCTCCTGTCTCTAGTCTACCATAAATTAAAAATCATTTCATTTCGAACTCTATTGATTCAGAAAACATCAAAATACTGAAGTATGTTTAGTGAGATAACACCAGTTTATATCCCTTAAGAACACACTCACTATACTTATCTCACTCTTTTCACTCAATCTCTCTCCATACATTTCAGATAGCTACAATTTCTGGAGGAGATGTAGAGAAAAGTCTTACGAATCCAATGGTTCAAGAATCAGATTATTTGGAGGTCTAGTGAAGAAGTTATGGCCAAAATACTCCAACATATTTATGCCCATACATGTCTCAGTACGAATGCCATAACTTTTACTATAGATGTTGGATTAACTTTGTTTTTGGACCATTGGAAAGAGGACTTCGAGACCTACAACTTTTATGAAGACCTTAAAGGCCAATTCTATCATCTACCTTCTGTATCGTCTCACTTTTGCATCTTATACTTTTCTTCCGTCTCATTTCCATCGTCTCATTTTCATCGTCTCATTTTCTATCGTCTCATTTTCTATCATCTGCTTTTCTTCCTTTCACTTTCTATCGTCTGCTTTTCTTCCTTTCACTTTTTATCGTCTGCTTTTCTTCCGTTCACTTCCTATCCTTCACTTTTCTTCCCTTCACTTTCTATCCTTCCCTTTTCTTCCCTTCACTTTTTATCGTCTGCTTTTTATGCCCAGAACATAGCCACTTATAAGAATCATAACTTTTGACTCCGATGTTCAAATTTTTCATATAATACACCGTTGTAAAGATAAAAGAAAGATCTACAATTTTCCAGAAGGCAACTTTGCTCAAATCTATTTATGTCAATTCCAAATTTGCCCCTAAATTCTGAAGACAAAATTTTCATTCGTACACCAACGTGCTGCACCTAGCCCTCAACTTCATGACAACTTCTGAGGCTCTTAGAGACATAATTGAAATTTGATATCTTCATACTAAATATAGCCATATATCTCTATTTTAATCCAAATTAAGAATCATCTCATTTTGACAACTAGAGAAGACGTTGTGGCTAAAATACTGAAGCATACTCAGTGAATATTTTTCCAGATTACTGCCAATTTGTTTCAAAATGTTTCCTTAACATAACCCATATCAAGATCACTTTTTCTACTTCATATACTCCCCATTCTCAACTTCATTTCAAATCAATGACCTCCATAAAAAATCATAATCCATGAATAATCATGAACACGAATAATAGAACATATACGTATGTACTTATCCTCCATCAACTTACTACACATATTCAACTTCATTTTTTTGCTTTCATTTCACTTCCAACTTTCACCTTAATTCTTTCTATTTCAAAAATCTCTTATAAACCAAAACTCCATAGCGGATCATGAATTTATCTACTTTTATCGTTTTCTACTTTACTCTTGTCTATAAATTCTTGGTTCAAAAACTTTTATTTATTTGTTCTTAACCCATGACTAATCACCAAAATTTCTTATCTAATAG
>JAOTAZ010000007.1:11399719-11410548 GCA_025629785.1 Erythroxylum oxycarpum | reverse complement strand
AACTAGATCAAGCCCAAGATTCAATTATGGGCTTCTAATACCTCCATTTATATTTCTTACTTAGCTTGATAACCTTCTTTAAAGCCAAGTGGGGAATCTTATTGGACTTTGATAATTCAAGCTCCAATATGCCCAGAATTAATTCAATCTCATTGGAATTAATTCTAGCTTATTAACTAAATGTCATTCCACTAAAAACAACTTTATGCAAACTATTTATGCATCACTCTTGTCAACTTATCATGAGCACATAAGCATATCAAAATGGTTCAGGTGGATCCGAAAATAGAACATACTACGCATTTCCACATAATGTTATTGCATAGTCATGAACTTATGGGAGTCCATGAAGGAGCTCAATGCCACTAGCGGGCAGGTAGGAGAAGCCTTTTGTCAAAGTTCACTTGACTTAACTTAGGGGACCACCACAAACCCAAATAACATGTATTTCATTACTTGTAAAACATATTGCCCAAAAAAGCACATTTTGGAAACTTGATTTCTTAAGCTTGATACCTTTTCAAAATTATTTTCATAAATCAAATAAAATTTATATATACAACCTGCAACACATTTTCAACGCACTCAAAGAACAATAAATGCACATTTTAGAAGTAGTTGAAACTCGTTTATTTCCATTTCTTGAAAGAGATATTAATGGCTCATTACTTGATTATAAAAATGTAACCTACCCTGATTTCCTTGCTTAATAACTTAGCTTATGGAAGTCTTTCCTCTTGCGCCTCTTGCCTCCCTCGATCCCATCCTTCATTTTCTTCAACAATGACAATTTCCCACTCAATAGGGTTTTCAATTGAAAATCCCACAAAGCACAAAAACTAAAATTGGTTCTAAAATACTTAAACTCATGCATTTTCTAAGCTTCATGAACCAAAATCCTTCTAAAATCTAAAGCATTTAAAATGTTCTTAACTTAAACCTTTACCAAATGAAGAGATGTTTGGTTCCAAAGAAAGCTCTTATCTTCCTCTACTTTTTTCCCTTCTTGTACAACCTCAAAATCTCTCTAGAAAGCTTAGAAAAGATGAAACCCTATCTCAACTCTCTTCTTTCTTCTTAAACACTGAAATCTCTTTTTTCTCTCTCTTTGATTTGTTATTTCACTTCCTTCCTTTCCATTTTCGTTTTTCCCCGTCTTTAGGAAGAAATCAACACTTCTTTCTTCCCATTTTACCCTTAATGATTGATAAAAGTCCACCTTGCCCTTCCTTTAATGCCTTATGGTTTTTAAACTAAGTAAGCTACCCAAAACACCCTTTTTATGCATTCTTACTACTTCCAATTTAACTAACCTATGAAATAAATTCTACCACATAAACATAAAAAACAAATAACTCCCAAAAATTCACCTATTCAAACCTCATAATTATTTAAAACATGTTTAGCTAAAGAAGAAAAATTTGGGGGCCAACAGGTACATGTCTTGAGAGAGTAGGGTGGTACAGAATAGATCTCACCTTTAATGAGCTATTTATAGGCTCCTCTAGATGACTAAGAGAGAATCCTAATAGAACTTTACTAGCTAAGATCACGATCTTATGATATCTAATAGGATTAAGTTACATCACATTAACAAGATAAAAGATTATCCTATCTAGGAATGATTATCCTTATCCACAAAGATCTCCTCTATCTTCAGATGATCCTTTCATGTGATCTTTATCTCTTAAAGCTAATGTTCATCTATTGTGATCTTATTTGTCACATCATTCACAGTTGCCATGTCATTGCTGATGTGTTTTCACCATATCTGCACATAAGTTCATCATTGCACGTCCATGGACAAGTCTATCTTCCACGATTAAGCTCACTCATGGTAGAGTCTCATCGCTCTATGACTAAGTACATGTCACAATCTGAGTTAGTAAAAAAAGCCTCGCATATTTTACATACCTTCAACCTGCCTCGCCGAAGTTAAGTGCTTATGCGCCTCATCGCACTCGTATGCCTTCACGCATCCTCACGAGGTCTCACATACCTTTGCGCATTTTCGCCCACTCTCAAGTCTCGCATGACTTAGTTTGCTAACTCCGCACAACCTCACATCCGAATCTTACGTCTCGTCGAAAATTTCTGCCAATGCGCGTCTACGCGTGTCCACGCGTATCAAAGCTCGCCTACTCTCGAGATCTTGACTGATACTTCCCGCATCCCTCACCTATTTCGCAAGTTCCTTGGGTTTTGCTCGCCAATTCGCAAGATTTAACCTTATTTCCTCATCAACACTTGCACGATCCTACAGTCTAGACTTAAGGGTCTAACAGTGGACTCTTTATTTTCGAGTGATATTGGGAGACCGGTCTAGAAAATTGAATTTTTATGACGTTCCCATAAATTGAAAATTTTCAATAAATAGGAATGATAATGCGTCAGGTCAAGTCCAGTGGGTCGAGCTTGGGGCTTTTAGGCCCTAGCCCCGTCAGTGATAACCTGGGCCTAAGTCCGACCTGAGCTTAGGCCCAGTTACCAAGCTTAAAGATAAAGAGATAATAATCTATAATCATTAAGGATCTACAAACTTTTAATTAGACTCTTCTCCAAATTTCTAAATTCACGGGCTATACGTTATATTGCATTTAATATATTAACCAAACTCTCAGATCGTATGAATAAGCCAAAAGCAAGGGGTTCCCTGTCGATCATTAACTACAATCTTGAATGCCTCTTCGCATTCTGTAGACTGGATTGTTGAAAACGTAGCTGTTCAAATGTTTCTCAAATATACAAATAGCTTGGAATAAGCTTCTAGGCCATCGAATTTGGTAGCTTCAAAGAGGATATTGAACCAACTGCTTGCCTTAAAGGTTGAATAACAAAGTGACACACCAACAGCACGTAATAATGTTCCTACTCCCAGGCAACATTGCTACTCAAAGTTAGTTATACATCAGGTTTCTTCTAGTAACCGTAACCTTCTCAAGGTAGGCGTGGAACTGGTTCGGCTGAAAGGTCATCCCCATTTTGCATTTACGTGCCTTTTTGAGAATGATATCATATATTCAATTTAGGAAATTGCTGTTGGGTTTGAAATTCCTAAGACAGACCCTTTTTAGAAAGCTGATGCAGATCTATGGCTAATGTCATATGTCAAAGTTTATAGATGGGGGCATCCTTTCAGCGGACGATCATTAAACAGCCCGGCCGTTCTGCAAGTATGTTGAGTTTTTGGTGCATCACTGATCAATTATCATTTTACTGCTCCAACCTTTTGAGTTGTCAACCAATAACAGGAGAAAACTGAAAAGGTAGACCATATGAAACTAGAGAATCCATTACTTGTCTGGCAATGTTAATCTATCGCGAGCACCAAACTTATAGAATGTTGAAAAGGCAAATTGAGTTGGATGGAGACGTAATAACAAAGCAAGTCCAATGCTTGTAAGCTTCTACATGTGAGGGTTAACACCAGTCTGACAGTGATGGACCGTTGAGCTGTTGTGTTCAGCCTCCAGCTTCCCCATCATTTCTCGCCAAAACTTTGCTTCAAGATGCAGAAACAGGAGGTGGCAAATTTATAGCCTAAACGAGATGATAAGTGTGGCAGAAGCTTAAGGAGAGACGAAAACTAATCTCACGACGCAACTAACAACCAGTAGGTGAGACATCTCCAGGCAATAGCTTTCATTTTGGTTTTCTTCAGAGGTGATGATGCTGCAACATTAAGTTCTCGGTAGGGGGTTTTCCATTTTGGTGAGCCTCAGGTAATGGGCTTCAACAGGTCTGCAGAGACTCATCAGAAAATCACCTTGGAAGCAGAAAGCCAGAAGTTCTCTTTGTTTACAGAAATGAAGGTCATATTCGTGATTGGTCTAGCTCTTATGATGCTTCCATATGCCGGTAAACATCATTCTCAGATTATCACCTTGGAAATTACAATTTGCATCTCACTCATGAATCTGTGCTTCAGTCTATTCATGCATTAATGTTGCTTTCTCTTTTATGATTGTAGCTGCATATGATCCGCTCGATCCGAATGGAAATATAACTATCAAATGGGATATAATGTCTTGGACACCAGATGGTTACGTGGTGAGTATACTCTTCTTTTAAAGCAATTTAACTTGGCTCAAAAACAGGGAATTTGCAATACAATTAGAGGCCGCATTACTTTTTCAATCCGTTTCAGACTTCTGTATCTCAAATTCATTCAACGGTCAAGTATGACAAAACTCTATTTCAGACAATTCATATGTTTCATTTCAACTCAGAAACTTTTTTTAAAAAAAAAAGGTAGAAAGAAATCAGTCCCAAGACTATTTGTTAGAATTCTATTTTCCCTTCCTCATTTTCCCTTAAATCCAGTAAGTGTCATCAAAACTAACAGGCTAGATGTAAACTAATAAATAATCTGTCTTTCATCAAATTCTTGAAGGCTACTGTAACATTAAACAACTTCCAAATGTACCGGCATATCATAAGTCCTGGGTGGACCCTAGGATGGACATGGGCGAAGAAAGAAGTAATATGGTCCATGGTGGGGGCTCAAACAACAGAACAAGGTGACTGTTCCAAGTTCAAGGGCAACGTACCACATTGCTGTAAGAAGACGCCCACGGTTGTGGACATGCTTCCTGGAGTCCCTTATAACCAGCAATTTACCAACTGTTGCAAAGGAGGTGTGTTGTCAGCTTGGGGACAGGATCCTGCAGGTTCTGTCTCAGCATTTCAAGTCAGCGTTGGACTTGCTGGCACCTCAAACAAAACAGTAAAACTTCCCAAGAACTTCACTTTGCTTGGACCAGGACCAGGCTACAGTTGTGGCCCTGCAAAGATTGTGCCGTCCACACTGTTCTTCACGCCTGATCGCAGGCGTAAGACCCAAGCACTTAGTAAGTTCTCATTTCCTCCAACATTTTAGCATCCTAGATGCTGCATTTTAGTATACAGAAAAGCGTAGAATTCATCCACTGAGGTTTGAGAAGTTTTCAACCTTCTCTATTGAATACAATTGAGCCATAGAGAGTAATGGTCTAAGCATTTTCTTGACACTGGTGATTCAGGACTCAATATAACGTATATTACTTTTATGCAGTGACATGGAATGTAACATGCACTTACTCACAGTTCCTGGTCTCCAAGCATCCTAGTTGCTGTGTTTCATTCTCATCTTTCTACAACGAGACAATCACTCCTTGTCAGACTTGTGCATGCGGTTGCCATAACAAGAACAGCTGCATTAAGTAAGCTACTTGTTTTCGTTCCCTACTAGCTTAACCACACATATTAATCTTCGCAGTTAAAACTTTTTGGTTATACAATCTTGGAACTGAGAGTAGACAATCCCCGTGAATGCAGGAGTAACTCCAAGGAGGCTCGCAGGAAGGGAATAAACACGCCTAAGAAGGATAATACACCGTTGCTCCAGTGCACCCATCATATGTGCCCTGTCCGAGTTCACTGGCATGTGAAGGTCAACTACAAGGACTACTGGCGTGCCAAGATTGCTGTAACTAATTTTAACTACAGGATGAACTACACTCAATGGACACTTGTTATTCAACATCCCAATCTCAACAATGTCACCCAGGTCTTCAGTTTCGATTACAAGCCTCTTGTACCATATGCATCAGTCAGTAAGTCCTTGAAACTCGAAATACTTTATTTCTTCACGGAACCTACCTACCGATATTAAGTCCTTCTGTTATTGATATGCAGATGACACAGGGATGTTCTATGGAATGAAATTTTACAATGATCTTTTGATGGAAGCTGGCCCTTTCGGAAACATCCAGTCTGAGGTGCTTCTACAGAAGGACAAGAACACTTTTACATTGAAGCAAGGATGGGCATTTCCTAGGAAAGTTTATTTCAATGGCGATGAATGCATGCTACCCCCACCAGACGCATATCCATATCTGCCAAATTCTGCCTATGCAAATCCAGTTGCATTCTTTACTTTGCCAGTTTCACTGCTGTTGATATTGCTGTCAATGCTGTGATCCATCCTCCCAAGGACAAATAGATTGATAAAGCAGTATGGTTTGCAAAGGCCACAAATTTTCGTAGCAGATATACCAGTCATTCATTGTCAATTTTAGCTGCACCGATATCATGCGTTAACAATTCAAACGCGTCGATTTCGTGTGTATTAGCTATCTGTATTGACTAATCGTGTTAATTAGATACATGTGATTCCTCACCCCACATCCTCAAATTTTCTGGGAAACTTTATAATACATAGCTGCAAATTTGATGGTTTCTTTTTCTCGAGCCTTGTTTCATGTCCTGTTTATTCACCTTCCATTTCATGAATGTTGCATTTAAGTTGTTTGATAATGATACAGTGTAACAATGATACAGTGTAACGGAAAGTAACTATAAAAGTATAAGAACATTAACATGAACAAATCAATATAATAATTGCAAATTCTACGAGTACCTGTTTACACATATGGATACAACACAAAGTGTAACATAAAAAATATTGAAGTAAAAATCATTCTTGACAAAAATTGATTATGAAGAAAAGAATGTTACTTGCATTCACAATACAATAAGTAGCCCGGATATGTGGAGCAGCATTATAGTGCAAACCTATTTGTTGCTTAAACCTGCTGCACTTTCTCATTCCAACACCATAAACTGGACTGACTTGGCTTCACGGAGCAGTTCCAAAATTCAGATTGTTGGAACAACAAATATCCTAGCTAACATATCTAATCATGTTTAAGCCAAAAAGGCAATCATATACACCAGTAGTGTGACGAGAGGAGGAAGGAGAGACACGAATTGCCGAGAAACGCCATTTGGCAACCATGGGTAGGCATCTGGAGGAGGCATTACACAGTTTTCACCATTAAAAGAGATCCTTCTGGGGAATGCCCATCCCTTTTCAAATGTGAAAGTTGATGTATCCTTTCGGAAAAGCAGTTCTGACTGTACATTCCCGAGAGGACCAGCTTGTGATAGCAAATCATTGTAGAACTTAACTCCCCATAACATGGCCGTATCATCTGCAAATCAAGAATTTTGTATTGCGAAGTGGAAAGATAAGAATCTTGTGCAAGCTTTCATAACACAAATGATGAAAGTAGAGATGTAAAGATGGCAGGTTTTAACTTACTTAACCCTTCATAAGGAGTTAATGACTTGTAGTTAAAGCTGAAAATCTGGGTAAGGTTATCAAAGTTGGGGTGTTGAACAACTAGATTCCACTGTGTATAGTTCATGCGGTAGTTGAAGTTCGTAATTGAGACCTTCACACGCCAGTACTCCTTATAATTTATCTTGACATGCCAATGGACTCGTATTGGGCACATATGGCTGGTACACTGGAGTAGAGGTGCATTGTCTAATTTGCTTGGACTTGAGACAATCGAGGCCAAGTGTGGAGTGTCAGGGCTGTGACATGCATTAAGGGAAAAGGACCAAGAACATGATGAATGAGATAGTTCCACGAAACGGTTGACAAAATTAAATACATACACAAAACTTACTCTACACAGCTCCCAGATACTGTTTTATTGTTACATCCACAAGCACAACTTGGGCATCCCACTATTGTGTCATTGTAAAATGAGGAGAGAGAAACGCAGCAGGTAGGTGTCTTCTGAGCCAGAAATTGCGAATATGTGCAAGTAACGTTCCAGGTCACTGCCACAATAGCAGGGAAATGTGATCAGAGCATGGTGAGCTGGTTACATTACATTTCCACTTACATAAAACTCTTTCTGAAACTGTAAGTAGATGACTTACTTAAAGCTTGAGTAATTCTCCTTTTATCTGCTGATACGAATTTAGTCGGTTTCCCAATCTTTGCAGGACCACAAGTATATCCAGGTCCTGGTGCTTTCAAAGTGAAGTTCTTGGGAACCCTGACAGTTTTGTTTGTGGTTCCAGCAGCACCCACACTAACTTGGAAAGAGGCCAAAGCAGTAGAGGGGTCCTGACCCCATGCATTAATCACTCCTCCTTTGCAGCAATTTGCAATCTGCTGGTTGTAAGGAGTTCCTGGCAATAGATCCACAACAGTCGGATTTTTCTTACAGCAATGTGGGATGTTTCCCTTGAATTTAGCACAATCCCCTTGTTCAGTGGTTTGGCCTCCCATCATACTCCAGATCACTTCCTTTTTCGCCCATGTCCAACCCAATGTCCAGCCTGGTGCTTGAATGTGGCGATATTGCTGGAAGTTATACATTGTAACAACCGCCTGTAAAGGACAAACAAAAAGGAGAAGAAACAGGAAATTTTTAACAATGATCTATGAAGGCTAGATTGAGTTCTATAAATCTGTTCAACTAGAAAGCCTGTTAATTCAACTGATGAGAGCAAAATCGTTACTCATTTATTTTATTTGCAGATGATGAGCTCAAAAAGATGGATAGAAGTCATTAAATCAATTATATATAAACTGGAAGTCTGCAGAAACTCTAAAAAGGTAACCAGGCCGGGGTCATATCCCACCCTAACGATCTTGACCAGAAATACCAGTCATGGTAAGGCCAGAAGCAAACATAAGCTCTAAAATTTCATTATACTTACAACATAACCATCTGGTGTCCAGCTCATTATGTCCCATTTGATTGTAATATTTCCAATTGGATCGAGAGCATCATAGGCTTCTGCAAATAAATCAACACCGTAATGAGA
Source organism: Erythroxylum oxycarpum (assembly GCA_025629785.1). Classification (NCBI taxonomy): domain Eukaryota; kingdom Viridiplantae; phylum Streptophyta; class Magnoliopsida; order Malpighiales; family Erythroxylaceae; genus Erythroxylum; species Erythroxylum oxycarpum. The sequence goes on along the minus strand of JAOTAZ010000007.1, from coordinate 11,401,935 downwards.
ATTTCAGTTCCAAAATTCATATAATTCTTACTCCATGTAGCAGTGGAAACACCTAGACCGAAAGATGGTAAAAGTGATGTAATTTCAGAACGTAAGTAGCATGCCAACCAAGTTCCCGATTCCCAATTTTCACTTTCTAAGTGTTTTTTAGAGGGATGGTGAGTCATATACTTTCTTACAGATATAGCGAACAGCAACATCTGATAGACCAATCCAAAACTTGAGGATCCTAACTTAAAACCGCATGTTGATAGAAACTCAGTTTTCCATGTCAGTGAAAGGGGAAGTATAACTGCCCTCTAGTGTCTCTTAGACACTATAAATCACAAGCCATGGAAGACTATCCTGCCTCAAGCAGTTAACAAACTGAGCTAGAAGACCCCAGTTCAAAGAACCGAAAGAAAAGAACACTCAAAGCTCTAGATTACATCTTTACGCCTAATGTGAGAAAAAGCAAGACTAACCTGTAGATCTCAGTGTGAAGCATGAAAGGAAGAAGACTAGCAAAATGGTTAAAGAACCAAGCTTGATAATGAATCCAATAGCTGAAGATGAGACAGACTCCATTAATTTTCTTGATGCAGACTTAAGTCGTGAATGTGAAGTATTCTGCTGCCCTGGTCTATCTCGAGATCAGGATGAGAGAGAGAGATAGAGTAAGGTAGGAGAAGTACTGGCCTCTTGTTCAACTAGAAGCGCAGATTATAATTAAAAGTTGTCATCAACCGTTTTTTAGACAGTTGTAACTTCAACTTGTGTCTTGTGAGGGTGTGCGCAGGAGGGAGAGGGTGCGAAACATGTCAATGGTCAATTACCACTATATCCTTCTTGAAAGGCAATGATTGGTAAGTCCTTACAACAAGCAAGCAGGTCCAAATTTTGTTTATTACACGCAAGTCACATAAAATGACATATTCCTCCGCTGTCGGTGGAGCCAATAAAGGTCGCCTCAGGTACGTATAATTTCTGTATTAGTTACTTTAGAAACTGATCACATGTTTCATAATTGCTGTGTCAGTGTTGTTTCATTGTATCTGGTCCATATATTTATATAGGACTCACAAAAATATATGAACCAGATGCAATAGAACAGCATTGGCACAGCAATTATGAAACAGATGATTTCATTTGAGTTACTTTGGCCACCTAGGTTGATGCAAGTAGTTAAGTGCTTTTATTCCTTAGGTTTAAAGTTTAAATTTTGAGAATGGAGAAATTTATTTAGTTATAATTTTATTTCTTGAGGATTCATCCGATGCAACAGAAGATTAATCTAAGAATAGATAATTTAAGTCGTAAAAAAAAAGAATGGGTAATTTAAAAATACCTTCTTATAATTAAAATTCTCTTAGACCACTAAATTTTTTAAAATCTAAATAGTTTAGTATTGTTTGAATATTACTCAGTTTTTTAGACTCGGAGCGGCGATGTTGGGTTCACTTTTCGTGACCAAGAATGTTTTATGTTTGAAAATCATACTCTTCTTTACGTATTTTATTTAACTTTAAAACAACTGGGTGAGCTAAAGTTTGTGTCATTAATGTAGAGTTTTGCATGACAAACAATAATCTTCACACTAGATTGATGATCAATGAACGATGAGAGCTGTGATTTTCTTCTTATTTCTTATGGTTCAAAAGATGAAGAAAAAATACATAAATTGCATCAAAGTTTTTAGAGTTTGTCATATTATAAAATTTGTTATTAATAAAGTGAATCCTCATTTATTTAAATAGTATTATCATATGTTTTACAACCGGAACAGAGGATGGGACCCAACCCAACGCAACCCAACCCAACGCCATCATGTCGGCAATCAAACAAAGATATATTGGCAAAAAATCAACTGACCCAGAAACCAAAGCAGAGCACCACAGAGGACAAGTTTAATAGCCGCAAGGCAGACGTATACAACATGCTCTGATGCAAAATATTAATTTAAATCATTTACATGCATTTCATGCATCACAAACAAATTCCTCACGTATATATCAACAACACGTGTGTGTATATATATGCGGAAGTATAACCGCAACAACCATACCTCCCATACTTCCAGTCATTGCTACCAAAAATTTTTTTTATCCACTTATTAAATCTTATTGTCAAAAATGAAATATTTCTAAGACTTCTAGGGTACGTTTATTTTCTGAAAATTCTCTAGTTTTCTAGAAATTTTTTTCATAAAATAGAAAATAATTAGAAAACATGTTTAT
>JAOTAZ010000007.1:11382264-11392789 GCA_025629785.1 Erythroxylum oxycarpum | reverse complement strand
ATTAATAATAATATCAGTTCTGAGTGAACTTCCCATAGTTCTGCAGTTAGTGGCGAGCTTCGGCCAATGTGCTGAAAGAACCCTCCGCACCACTAACCGTAGCAATCTCCAAGAAACCCCCTAGTAGTAGCAGCGTTTGCCCCTTATTTTACTGCTCCATCAACGTTTAACTTGACCTTGACCTAGTCTTCTGGCGGTTTTATCCATGCCCAATGAAGGCAGCACACAACTTTCTATTATCCTTGCCTATGTTATCCAGTCTACGTACTCCAGAACAGTTCGATTGCCTACTGCTAGCCAGGTGAAGTTAGATTCAAAAATACTTTTGATGCACCAGTGCCATAAAAACTAGCAAGCTACTCCAAAATAGATGCCCAGTCTATCTATCCCGTCTGGGCATGCGTCATGAGGTTGGATTTCACCCACAACTCCTTATGTTGTAGGAAGAAATCCGTATCAACTAGAGCCGAGGGAAATTTTTTCAGAAAGCTTTTATTCTTGGGCAATCCCTAATGACATGAAGTGTGGATTCTTCTTGACCACAGATATGGCAGCTAATGTCTGTAGTGAAGTGGCATGTCAGTCTTTGTTGATTGGTCAGCAGTTTTCTTTTAGCCATTAACCACATAAAAGCCCTAATTCATTGAGATTTTGAATGGGAACATAAAAGTGCATCCAACGTGGAAGTGAGGGGGAGTGACATAAGCTAAACAACCCTCTCGAGGACTCCGCCAGGGTGACCCCCTCTCGCCCTACCTTTTTGTCCTTTGCATGGAGCGGTTGGGCCAGCTTATTTCGCGTCACGTGGCCCTAGGCTCGTGGCGGACCGATCGGCGTCCGATTAAACTTAATCCGATCGGTCCGCCTTTATCTCATCTCTTTTTCGCCGAAGCCACGCCCTTGCAAGCCCAGGTCATTACTCGGACCTTGGACGAATTCTGTCAGGCCTCGGGCGAGAAAGTGAACATCGACAAAACCCAGATCTATTTTTCTAAGAATGTCTCCCTTGCTCTCGCTCGCCAAATCAGTCACAACCTTCATATTTCTCGCACGCATAATTTCAGGAAATATTTGGGCATTCCTTTGCTCCACGAGCGCTCTTCGCGTCACACATATCAGCACATCCTAGATAACACTAGGTTGCGCCTTGCTGGATGGAGGGCTCGGGTCTTATCCCTGGCCAACCGGGTTACCCTCGCTCAATCGGTGCTCGCAGCCTTATCCACTTATACTATGCAAACTGTCTGTCTCCCTCGGCAGCTGTGTGATGATTTAGAACGGCTCATGCGTGTCTTTTCTGGGGCTTTACGGGGGTGACCCGTAAAATCCACCTGACCAATTGGGATACTGTTTGTCAGTCCAAAAAGGTCGGCGGGTTGGGCATTAAGCACATCCGCTCCTCTAACGATGCTCTTCTGGCTAAACTGGGGTGGGCTCTACTCACCAACCCTCAGGCCTTTTGGGTCCAAATTCTGCGGGCTAAGTACCGAGTCGACATGCAACATCTCCCTACTACCCTGGAACGGGTGGGGGCTTCAAGCCTGTGGTGTGGTATGTCTGCGACTTGGCATGTTGTTAGAAGCGGCCTGCACTGGCAGCTTGGCAACGGCAGGCGAGTCCTATTCTGGACAGACACTTGGCTTCGAGCCTAGGGACCCCTTCTCTATGTTGCGACTTCCCCTGTCCCCGACAGCGCCCTCTCTGTCTCGGTAGCTGATTTTCGAAACCCTGATGGCACTTAGCAGTGGCACCTGCCAGCAGTACCTCCCTTCGACAATCTGCCTAGGCATCGCTACGCTTTCCCCCGCTACCAATTGTCACGAGGAAGATACCCCTCAATGGAGCCCTACGACTCATGGGCGTTTCACTGTTGCGTCGGCCTATGATCTTCTTGAAGGGAGCAATTCTGATGATCAAAACCACCTATGGGCTTTAATTTGAAAATGGGCCGAGCCCTAGCGGATTCGAGCTTTCTTTTGGTTGATGGCCAAAGGAAAATTGCTGACCAATCAACAACACCTGCTTTGTCACCTTGCCACGGATGGCGTTTGCTCCCACTGTGGTCACGACGAGTCTATCTTACATGCCCTCCGGGACTATCAGCGAGCCCGAGCCATCTGGATGCGCTTTCCCCAGGCCCTACGGGACCCGCTGTTTTTTCTTCAGGATGACATAGCTTGGCTGTCTTCCAACCTTACGACACACCATCAAGTTTGTTCCTTCTCCTGGTCGTCTATCTTCGGTGTCACCTGTTGGTTCCTCTGATACAGTTGGAACCAGAGTATATTTGTCCCAGCCGCTGTTTGGCCGGAGGCGGGAGATCATGTCATTCTCGACTACCTTGGTTGGATGGAAAGGGCCAGAGTAGCGGAAAACTGTGTTTTCCCTACTCGGGGTTTACCTTTGGGGAGCCTCGTTGGGTGGAGTAAGTCGCCTGTGAGCTAGGTTAAATTGAATACTGATGGGGCTGTGAAACAGGGTGATCGGTTCAGTACTGCTGGGGGGTTCCTCCGTGATTGCCATGGAAGATGGTGTGGTAGCTTTACCCAGCAACTTCCTCAAGGGCCACCTCTCTCCTCTGAACTTTGGGGTGTCCACTCGAGTCTCCAACTCGCCTGGAACCTGGGCTTCTGACGAGTCATTGTTGAAGTGGACTCCCTCGAAGTTATTAACTTACTTTCCCCTTCTGATCTTGTTGTGACTGATACTTCTTTTTTGGTGATAGGTGCTCGGCGACTCGTCCAGCGCGATTGGGAGATCCAGCTCCAACATGTTCCTAGGGAGGGGAATCAATACGCGGATCACCTCGCCTCGCTAGCTATCCTCTTTGGCCCCGGTTTGCACATTTTTCAAGAGCCCCCGCTGACTGTTTTGGATGGTCTCATACGAGATCAGCATGGCGCGTTATACCGCCGCACTCTGTACTAATTTAGTTTAGTTTGTTTTCTTTCCTTGTTATTAAAAAAAATTATAACTGAGTGGTATGGAAGTTGGGGGGGACATTACCACTAGTGAAGAAAGAGAGGTGTAAATGAGTATACAAAATTAAGTACCACTCAGATGGGATTGTAAAGCGGCATAAGGCTTTATTGGTCATATTGGGAAATCGCCAAGTCGAGAGAGTGGACTATAATGAAAGTTTTGCTCTGATTGGTAAAAATGGTGATTGTCTGAACAGTTCTGGCAATAACATTTATTCAAAAGTGAGAACTTCACTAAATGGATGTGTACAGTGCATTTTTGCATGGCAACTTGAACGAGGAGGTCTACCTGAAATTATCTCGAGATTTCTCAGCACCCAAAGATAAGGTATGCAAATTGAAAAAGTCCTTTTATGGGTTGAGACGAGCATTGAGAGGATGGTTTTCTAAAATTATGTCTCAAAGATAGTGTTGATTCACTCAATCACGTTCAGATTATTCCTTGTTTGTTTACAGTAGAAATAACATATCTTCTAGCTCGATTGACTCATGTACACACTCTTTACGGTGGCTGAATTAGAAATTTACATTTTTATTGGTCTGTGTCTGTTACGCTCTTTAGTTTATTACAAGATAAAAACAAGCGCCTCTCTTCTAGCTTTTTCTGATTTGGTCATAAGTTTAAAGAATTATTTGGCCATTGGAAAGCAAAACGTTAAATGGGAACTCAGGAAAAGAACAATGCATTATCTTTGTTACTCAAAAAGGTACAAACTCTAACTATCGAATGTCTTTTTATCTATTTGGTCATAACATCCACATAAATATTTTCATATAAATTGTCCTCTAAAGACCATTACTTTCTACACATGTTAACTCTTTCAAAACTGGCAATACGATGCAGGCCTTGACAAAAGAGGATTAGACTATATTGGTAAAGACATTTAGCCAACTCCAATGTTTTTATGTTCATCAACAATGAATCTAAACTTGGAACTTTTGGCAGCAACTGGAAGGCCATGTGGAGTAAGCTGGAAAACCAACAGATACTGCTTGCTTTTCCTACTGATAATTTGCTTATATCAAAAGTTCATTCCAACCTTGGGCGCTTCTGGTGTGTTTCTCTCATCCAATCAAGGCATTCCTCTGCAGTCCCTGTGGGATTGGCAAGCTGCCATGCAAGCAATTTTTGTTGCTGCAAGCAACAAACAACACAGAATGTGAGCTTTCTAACACCAGCAGCCTTAAGTATTATCATCTAGGAAATGATTCTACAAACATGTTAAGAGTGCAGGAAAGAAACCACTGACCCACTCCCTAACAATTGGTCCTCCAGATTTGAGCTGCAAAACATTCATAATGTCTCTCCCAGAAACTAGGGGCTTCACATCCCAAACTTTTTCGAGACCTGTATTTCAGAAAATAGCACTTCAATTGTAGAAACTGTGTATGAAAGTTTGTTTTAATGAATGAACCTCAATCATAGCATTTGATGCCAAGACATTTCAATCACCAGCTCAATCATCACAATCTACTGCAGGTTATGGTAATTTCACATCTTTTTCTCGCTTACAAGTAGGAAAATAAGAATTCTTATTCTTTGGAGACAAGCTTTTACAGGGGAGGATACAGTGTATACCCATATTAAGTATAGCTTGCTCAGCTGCCTCAAACAAATCTCTTCTCTTCTCCAGTTGAAACTGATTGTCTAAAAATTCTGAAGTAGAGTCAATATCAGGGGGATATAACATGGTTGAAATTAGCAAAGCAACTCGCCAGAAGTCTTTCATTTCTCGCAGCAGAAATCCTGAATAGATAATGAAATAGATGTTACAATAAGGCCATAACTAAAAGGATTTTCATCCAAGGATCTGCTTCTATACAAATAAATTGTGAAATGTTCAATCCTGGAAGTGTCTTAGAAAAGAGTTTGTAATGTATATATAGTGATAGAAAAGCAAGCTAAGCATAAAGGGGATAATTTACACAAGAAACCAGACAAATCTAAGAAATCTAATTAATCCAACAGGCTCAAGCTTGGCAGGCCCATTGCCATGCCTAGTTCAAACCTATTATCGTTTTGGGTAAACTTTCTAAAATAACGCCATTTTGATCTTAAAATTCTGAAGCTTACAAACCAAAACAACATTGTTTTGGGAGATGATCGGGCCACAGGCCAGGCCTCAAGCCGGCCCGTTTAGGCCTAAGTGCAGCCCAAAACCCAGTCAAACCCAGGCCGACCCAGGCCAAAATTGCCACCTCTGTTTTGAATCATGTGTCCAACCTGATTAATGAACCATTCACGGAAACATTTTTTTAATATTATTTCAGCACAGAGCAGATAGTTGACGACGACGCTGAAAAATAGCACAAGACCTCTGCATACTAATCCCATAAGCATACAAGTTGATACAATACACTATCACATAATTAATGAAAGTAGCAACTAGAACAAGATCCTGACAATGTTGTTCTACAATTCGACATGTAAGATATAGACTTAGGCTCTAGATAGCAAAAAGGTTTTTCAAATTGAAATTGGAAGCATCATATCTTTAGATGCATGTCATCACCCTGCCACCCAAAATGCATTCTACTGAAAACCAGAAAGATGAGACATCAGTGCTAAACAGTGAAGTTGTAATGCTACCCTAACATAGCTTGATTCTCCATTCAACGGTCACTGATAGCATTCTTACCATTTTAGCATTTTTCAAGTGCAAGTCACTAACTCCTTATAAACTAATAGTGTAACATTAAGTACTAGCATTTTTTAAGAGTATTAAGCACCAATTTACTAAAAAATAATTGTGTAGCACTTAAATGAATGCCTAAGGAAAAATAGTCAATCAAGAACCAAATAGAAGTTTGCGACTTTTTGTTATATTTAACTGGAACTTAGAAAACTCAATGGTATAAAAAGATACATATAGCAATTGTCAAGAAACAGAGTCAGGCTTTGTCCAGAGAAAGTACACACAGCACCAAGAACATTGTACCTGTCAATACTCGGAGTTTTGATGTATTGGGTACATCAACATTCTCCATTGTCCAATCAACTTCATTAGGCTGTGTGTTGTTGTTAGATGCAAGTAATGGAAGCAAGGTTAAGAATTTCCCGAGTGACCCATGTATTTTCACAACCTGAACCAGGTTCATATTTATGTAAACCCAATACTCTATAGGAAATAATGCACAAGGCCCCAGCTATAATCGGGATATTGATAATAGCAACAAAAAGATAGTGAGACTGACTGTTTCAAGATCACTGGACTTTTGCTTCAGAGAACTTTTGAAGATAAAGCTGACAACAGGAATCTGCACGCAAAAACATGGATTTTTAGATAAACTCCTATGTGTGAAACTGCGCATTAAAACTTTTGTGCCAAGATTAACGCCCATCTTACAATCAAATGAAACTAACATCAGATTCTGAACCAATTATTTATTTTTTATAAGTCTTTCACTGCTAGTAGTGCTGACAATCTACAAGTAGCATCATTCAGTTATTGTTCTAAAATTCTCCAAATAATTTTTTTCTTGGTACTCCCACCAATTAACCATAAATATTACATCTTATCTTGGATGTGTAATTCCAACACTAGGTTAAGGTCTTATAGGCCCATAAAGTGAAAATAACAGATGAAAAATAAGCAAAAAGGACAACTAAACTAATGAAGAAGAAATTTTCCAAATATTTTACCTTTTTACCCTTCTCATCCTCGTATGTGATATCTCTGAAAGGAAGGAATAAAGCAGTATAGAAAGCGAGCCTTCTCTGTTCATTCTGAGATTCAGTTCATATGATTAATAAAACCAACCTTATGAGGACGATAAATTTTTAAAAGATGAAAACTAGAAAATAATACTTTGAAAAGCTCTCGAACAGAATTAAAAAGATATATAGGAGAAAAAAGCACACAAGTTTCAACTCACAGAAAATACAGTGCATCTAATTACTTGAATAAGGCTCCAAGTAGCATCCAAATAAGTAACACAAAGCCTGTCAAAAGTGAAAACATTAATGCTCAAGCACCAAATAGAAACTGGACAAACTACACAGTGATCCTTGTAAAGATTTTTGAAATTCTCATATAATTAATGTTAATAAAATTGCTAGATCTTCACAAACCCTTTTTGGTGAAAGTACAAATTCATCTATTTCAGTTTCATGCTTTTTCTCAGTTGAGCTTATGCTTCTCTACGTTTTACCCTACCAAGTATCCTAAGAATAGTTAAAAGAAGATAGTGAACAGCTAAGTCTATTTGAACAAAACGAGTGAGAGGCTACAATTTCCCACCAAGTATTATGTCTTAAAGCTCATAATCAATTTTAATATGCTAACTAAAAGAGAGAACATTAGTTTCCACAGAATAAAAACCAAATACAATGAAAGGAGAAAGAAAGAACAAACTGACAACATGATATGAAGTTTATTTTAAAATTTTGTAGATCTGACTTTACCTGGGGCATTCATCTGATACCTCTGACTCAGCCTTGGGATGGAGAGTGAAAACAGTCCAAAATAATGTTAAATCACAAACGTATCTCATAGCTTTAACAGGTTGATTACCAGAGATCATTAGATCAATCTGCATTGACGATTAACAGCAAGATAAATACAATGTTACATATATGACACGGAATACTCCGAAGGGGTAAAATGAACATACTTCCGTCCCAATGCGCTCTTTGCTTACTTTAGCTCCAAGAGCATTCTTCACTTCATCACTTGCAGCAGCAGCTTTGAGCTCTTCATCTAAAGTAAATCCAAACCTTGCACCTGGAACAGAATATTAATGAATATTAGAATGGCCTTTCAGGGCTTTTGTAGCCAAAACACCACGTGGAAAATTAACCATGTACACCAAACTTGTATAATGAATGTCTTGACAAACTAGCAGCTCAGAAGGTTGAATAGGACTTTATCCTACATTCTTACCATCAACGAATTCAATAGAATTAGTACTAAAAACCAAATGGTAAACTCAACGGTAACAAACAACTAAATAACCTAGCTGGGAGTTTTATTCCCCCCCTAAATGGAAGTCAACAAAGTCTTGATGATGCTGAAGTAGCAATCATTGACTACAAATCAATTCAGAGTAAGCATAATTAATTTCTTCAAGACCCCAAAATTTGAGTAGACTACAATGAATGATACATGAGAGGGAGAATGATACACATATGCTGGTAAGTTGCAACAGTTTAAGACTTATGTTTATGATTAGAAAGTGAAGTCGTTCCAAGTTTTACAATACAAATACAAGAGGAAATGAGATAGAGATAAAAGGAAAGAAAAATTAAAACAATACCAAATCGAATAGCTCTAAGGACTCGAAGTGGATCATCCAAAAAAGTAGCCTTTGGAGGTAAAGGAGTCACTATCTTCCCAGATTTTAGATCTGCAATACCTAAAGTAAAAGCAGGAAAAAGCTAAATAAGGGAAGAGTTGATAATCTGTAACCTCAAGAAGCAAAAACACTAAGAAATGCTGATCAATATGATAAAATTACACCTACCTCTTCCAGTAAGGTCTTCAACTGAGCTAGTATTGATATTGTAGAACAAACTGGCTGACAAAAAGTTTCTTAACTAAGCCAAAGGATATTAAAAAGAATGATAAATTATGTTACATGTACAAAAGAAAATACCTATTGATGGTTAAATCCCTTCTATAAGCATCCTCTTCTGCTGTACCAAATTTCTGTAGCAACATGCAAATCATTATAGATTCCAACACATACCATAAACTTGAAAATAAACTATAATATAAACTACAAACAAATAATGTGGACTTTGGATACAATAGATATTCAACCATGATTAAAAAGGATAACTTAAGCCCAATATACGAGATATACAATCATCATAATCACAACTACACCACCTCCAAGGTGTAGCTATTGCTTTTGGTAGCAAAATATTTGCAATATGGTCCTGTTTTCCAAATTTCATAAAGTAAAATAAAACCAAATGCTTAGACAATCACATAACACAGAACCTTTTTTTTTTTTTGAAAAATAACACAGAACTTATTCTATAGTAAGAAAGGAATAATACGGAAGACTATTAAAAACACTGAGCAGTTCATTCCATTAATTTCTTCTGAACCATTTAAAATCCAAACTAAAGGGTATTTTGAACAGCAGCAAAATGAAAGGCCGGTCAGTGACTCATTAGATGAATACCATAGCAGGAATTCGACTATTCTCACTGTAGTCTTCACACCTTAGATTTACAAAATCAATCCATAGATCAAAAATGCGCATCCTCGCAGTTTCCAAGTGCTTGGATTGATCAGGATTGCTGCACCAAGAAAATGGATAAGACAGCTTCTTAGATGTGCTAAAACAGTAACTAACTACAGAGCTTAAAGTTAAAAAAGAAGCAAAGAGCAAACAATTCCCACACCGGGGGATAACGCAGATTCCTTGAGCTTGTTCACCAGTAGATAACAGGTAATCCCTGACTTTGTCAACAAATACACTACCCACCATATTATCAATAGCAATGTCAATGTCATAACACTCTTTCCCTAGAAGCTGCAAATAAAAGAAAAGAGAAAACATCACAGAAATCAATTCACAAAGCTTCAAATACGAAAAAAAAATATGGGAACCGAGGTGACTTCAAACCTTATCTCGAACCCAGCCGCCGGCAACGCGGAGGTTGGTGGAGAGATTGAAATGGTGGAGAGTATTGAGAAGGCGATCAAAAATCTTTTTCTCAGTGTCTGTCAGGTCAAGCTTTTCCCTTACATGAAGTGGTTGTGGTGTACAAGTGGTCATTGCTTTAAAAGATGAGAACTTTCTTCTAAAAGGGAACCAAAGTGAAGCTGCAGCACTTGAGTTGTTGCTAAGAGTTCTAAGACAAGAGGAAGAAGAAGAAGGGAGATATATGGGTAGTTCCAATATCAAATTCATGACTTGTTAAAGTCCTCCATCCCCAAGTTTATGCCTTCGTTTCTCCAACGAGTCTCTCTGGGTAGTTTAACCGTTGAGGATTTTCATCAAGTAGATGGCAGGCATCAAGTTGAAGAAATGATAGGATTTTACCCAAAAGTCGTTAGCAAGAGTAGAAAATTGCGGTATTTCTTATCTATCGGAGTGAAAGGGTAGAAGACGAAAAGGCTATGGCGTAGTGGGAGACGAAACGGGAGAAACGTAAAGACTATCTTCGGTTATGTTTTTTTTTTTTTTTTTGCACCCAGGATACCAACGGAATCAGTGACTAATTCCTTCGCTGCGAGAACATCTCCAACATGGAAGGGCTACAGCTAGGGTTATAAATTTCGTACCGTATCGGCCGAAAAATGGTACCGGTACGGTTAGCAAAATACCGGACAAAAATTCCGGTATTATCAGGAACATTTCGTAAAAATTTAAATTTTCAGGGACTAAATTGCAAAAAAAATTTTTTTACCTAAATCTACCCCCCCCCACCCGACCTTCTGCTCTGCTATGACCTATCTACTTCTCTCTTCTTCGGTTTCTCTCCCCCTCTCGTCGCCGCGCCGCTGCTCGTCCGGTCCGCCCTCTCGTCGCCGCTGCTCGTCCGGTCGTCCCTCTCGTTGCCGCTGCTCCTCCCTCCTCAGATCTGG
>JAOTAZ010000007.1:11340722-11355362 GCA_025629785.1 Erythroxylum oxycarpum | reverse complement strand
ATCTCCCTTCGAGCTCGAGGCTCTTTTTCAGTATCAGTGGCGACTCTGGTCACAACTGTTGTTATTATCCGTTTATGTAGTTTTGTATGAAATGCATATGCCCAATTTAACAGTCAATATAAAACAGTCTGTCACAGTATAGGCAACGCAATGAAGCACAGTATAGCAAGCAATCAATTCACAATTTGCACGTCCAGAACACTTCTATGTCAGATCTTTCAATTCATCGGACCAACTGTCCGGAATCTAGTCATAAACAAACACAATCTCTAATCCCACCATTATTCCCCACATTAGATATATAATAATTGAAAGAACCATCTAGATTACTCACCTGTACTTCTGAGCTAATACCTAGAAGTCTCAGTGACATTGGTGGGTCGATGCCCCAAAATGTGCCTCTATAACAGTTATAGTATGTAAACATTACCGATTGTCCACTCAGAAACATTTAAGAATGCACATGTAACAAGTAGAAGGTGTACAAAGCATGTTCATGATATTCTCGGCCTTCATCTAAAATTTTCCATCATAAAAATTCGTCTAAACAGTAGAAATCGAACGGTACTGAAATTACTCAATTCAGGCCTTTATAGGTCCAGAAATCAATAAAACAGTGACCAAAGAACCCTTACTCGGACACACGTCAATTTTTCGTCCAAAAATTCCCAATTTCTCAAAAAATGAAATTCAATATTCTACGAATCCGATGCCTTAAGAATCAGGTCTATCGGATGTCGGATGGAAAAAATATGAGCAAAAGAAGCTAAAAATTAGAAAAAAATAAAAAAAACCCTTCTCGCACTCGCGAGGCGTCGCCCTCGCAAGTCGGGCCGGAAACGGCTCCCTCGAACTCGCGAGGCGAGTGCCTGCTTAAAACAAACTGGTCGCGATCGCGACCGGCTCGCGATCCTGAGCCATACATTTATTCAAGCCGTTTGCGCCCGCGAGCCGTTACCCCAACCGATCAGCTCGCGATCGTGAGATGCTCGCGACCGCGAGCCACTGCTTTCTTCCTTCATCTTTTCCTATTTTTTCCAACCGAAATTCAATCACCCATAACTCTTTGCACACAAATCAGAAAATTACAAACCATATCTCGTTGGAAAGATCATGAAAAACTCTACAAGTTTCATGAAGACCATAAAGATCAATTTCACCCCTAAGGGTATCAAAAATCTAATCAAAGCTACTGCCTAGTCATAGGGTTTCAAAACAGTACAGTAGTTTCCAAAATCCATAACTTCTCATTCCCTTTGCTAAAAATTACAAAATAAATGCCAATAGAAAGATCAGAATGTGTCCTACAACTTTCATGAACAACATATATCCCAATTCAACTTTTAAATAGGTCAAATAATTCATTGAATGAGTCTGCCCACTGAAACCACCTGAACAGAACAACAGTTTTCTAAAAATCATAACTCCTTGCACAAATGTCAAAAAATTGCATACTTTATACCTATGAAAAGATCAAACACAATGCTACACTTCTCATGAAGGGCTTCAAAGCCAATTCCATCACTAGCAAACTCAAAACTGTCATGCAAGTGGCTGCCCTGATTCCTATTTAATGACCTAACTTAAATCCAATATTTGAAAATTCATAACTCCCAATTCTGATATCCAAAAATAGCATAGTATATCTCATTTTAAAGCTAATTGTTTTCTCTACACATTTCCAGAGATAACTTGAGCCAATTCCGATCACAAAAATCTCTAAATTTGTTTCCAATCACAATGTTCACAAAACCTACACTTAGGGCTAGGTTTCACCAAAAGGCACATGACCAGTCAATATTCAACAAGTCATAACTCCCAACATACATATCAAAACATTGCAAAATCAGTGGCAATGGAAAGCTAACAAGATAGGCTTCAACTTTCATTAGATCATTTTCACCAATTCCTTCTAAAACAATCTAAAAAAATCATCAAAATTTCAGATCATCTAGGTCAGGTACTGTTCACACAGCCCCTAGCAATGACTTTCAAGGCAACAATTCAACCTCTTAATGCTACAATTAGACAAAACTTATTTCACAAGAAATTGTAGCCAAATAACTAAAGTTTAATTTGGCATAAACCTCACCTCATTTGCTTAACCACATAATTAGTTATGGCAAAAACATTGACACTTATATACATTCCATTTTTCAGCTTTTATACCCAAATCTATTCCTTTCATTCTAACACCCTTCCTACATCCATAAGCATTAAATTTAATCACTCATTCAACCACTATTTCATTCAATCATCCACTTAAGCACTTAGCCATAAACATAGCAGCAACACTCACTTAATCATTCATACACTTCTCTCACTAATCTTTAAGTATAATTTCACATTTAATCATCTTAACAACTCTATTTACATTCATTAGGTTTTACCCTATCAATTGATCAAGCAACCATCAATTAAATAACCAATTTACATACCCATCTAGTCAAAGCACAACTTCATGCAATTGATGAACAAGATGTCACAATTATACATGCAACAAATATAGAACATACTCTTACCTATTTAAGCTTTAATCTTCTTCAATTTATCCAACTTCTCACAAACTTCCTACATTACTCTATCACCAACGATCATCATCTTCTTCCCAACATCACTCACAATCATCACCATGTAAAGGAGGTAGAACACTCAAGCTTGTATACATGCTAGGAAGGCACTTAAGGGAGAAGAGAAGAGTAATTCTTTAGGTAAACTAAATAAAGAAACCAAATGAAGGAGAAGGAAGAGAGGTTTCGGGTGGAGGAGCCAAAAGCAAGCAAAACAATTCATCTTTTTTTCATTCCTTCACTTTTAAGTCACCGAAATGCATAGGATAGGAACAACCAAGGCATTAAATGGTAGGACACTTGGCAATTGAAGGAAAAAGACAAAATAAAGATAAGACAAAAACATGTAATGGATTTATTAAGCAACCCTAATGAAATTTGGCCCATTCAATTCCAATGGCCCTAATTGCAATATCAAAATAATGTACCCAATATTATAGTGCCATTGGACAGCAATTTTTGATATCAAAAATCAACCGGTTCGCCACTTGACGATTTTTTCGGTCCGGAAATTTTCTCCGGAAAAGTCCAAAAAAATTTCTAAAATTCTCATAAAATATAAAACACACAATGGATCACTCCAATAAAATTTTCAAACACAATTTTCACATTATTCACAACAAAATGTCGTTTAGGCCCAATTACCGGGAATATCATGTATGCATGTACAGTTATATTTCATGTGCAAAAATTCTACTGTTCACAATTACCAATATACAAGGACAATCCTATTAATCCCAAACAATCACATCCTATGCCAAATTACTATACTACCCTTCCCGTCGGGGGTGGGATGTTACATCAACCAAGGAAGGAAAGTGTACTCCTCCTAAGATTTGTGCTCACACAAGCTCAAACTCAGGTTTCAATCCATCCAAAAGAGTCATAGTTACCAAATGCTCTCTTTGAATCTGCATCTCCTTAATATCAGATGTGATCGGTAGTAGATAATTCAACTCCTCAAAAGCACGTTTCACTTTCCTAAAGTATTCAATCAAACTTCCTTCCTGTTTGGACTGAAATAACTCAATAGAGATATTATACCTGCGAAGCATATTACTAGAGTAAAGAAGCTTAGCATAGTCCTAAGCTTGCTTACAAATGCTAATATGAGAGAATATGATTGAAATTTTAGGTTCCATATAATCAAAAAGAATATGAAGTAATTGTGCATAATCACCTTGCCAATTTTCTAGTATTTTCTGATCAGTTTGGGGATCAAATGTAAGATGGGACAATTTCTTTGACCTCGAAAGAACAATTCGACATTCTTAGATTAAAATGGTAGTTATTACTAGCTAAAGGTGTTAAATACCAAGTACATTAATAGAATCTTAATTTATAGGCACAAGATAAGACCTTAAGATTTACTAATTACTCTTATAAGAACAATTCAACATTCTTAGATTAAAAGGGTAGTTATTACTGTTCAAACATTGCTTGGTGATTTGCAAAGTTGAGGAACCCATTGTTGGAACACCTGTCAATGACTTACTACTAGAATTTGACATCTCTCAGTTATGTTAGACGGATTTCCTGGCTAAACGGCCAATAAAACACTACTGACGATGCTTTGAAATACATAAAACTTGACTGTTATAAAAAATACTCATGTTCTGGTTAGTTTCAACACAAAGTAAGGCCAACACTCCATTCAGGACACAGTGGTGAGTTGACCCATCTAGCTGCCATTGCTGGTGGTCCCCGGACGATGACGCTTAATGCCCACACGCTGATGTATGGGTGGTTTTCCGACGACACCGCTGGTACTTTGGTGGTCTTCGGCACCCCCTAGTTGCTTCTGTGTATTTGGTTTTGGTAAGTGGAGGTAAGGGTTTTGGAAAGATTGGAAGGTGTTATGGTTTATGGTGAAGGAAGTTCTAAGGTTTGGAAGTGTGGCTCTAATACCATGTGAAGAACAGAGGGGCTTGATAAATACTCAAGGCCTATATAAGTGATTACATAGGGAAGAAAACCATAGTAATAAATAGGAAGTCACACACTAAAGAGAGAGATCATACTCTCCTTAATATAGATATTACTCTCCCTAGGATAGATATTTCCTAATAGTACTAATGCTTGAATTTGTAAAGATTTGGTTGTTAAAGAATTTCTCCATAAAGGATCTAGGAGAAGAAACTCTTATTCTAGAAATAAAGATCTTTAAGGATAGATTAAAGACGTTTCTTGATTTATCTTAATCCACATATAAGGATAAAATGTTAAAGAGGTTTAACATAAAGAATTCTAAAGGAGGATTCTTACCTATTTCATATGAGATTTCTCTATAGTAGAGTATACACTTAAAGACATAAGAAGAGAGAGATAAAATGGATTATGTTTCATATTCTCTAGCTATTAGATTAATTATGTATATAATGTTATGTACTAAACTGAATATCTCTTGTGCATTGAGCATAATCAACATATTTGAAGCTAATCTTGGTGATTGTCATTGAATGGTTACAAAAAACATATTATAGTATTTTAAAAGAATTAAAGATATTTTTTTAGTCTATAGAGAAGTTGAACTAAGACTTCTAAGGCATTCAAATATGAGTTTTCAATATGATACGAATGATAACATATCACAATTAGGGTATATCTTCACTTTGAATAATGATGCGATAAGTTGGAAAAGTTCTAAATAACTAACCATTATTGATTTTATGATAAAAACTAGAGTATATTTCAATGTTAGAATTGACAAGGAAAATATTTTGGATCAAGAAGTTCTTCATAAACTTGGAGTAGTTCCTATCATTATTGAGCTAATAGTATTGTATTGTGATAACAATGATAGGAACCACTCATTGATCCAAGTTTAATGATGAACTTCTCGATCCAAATTACTTCCTTTATTGCCTTTGTGACAACAATAGTGCAATTGCATAGGCAAAGGAATCAAAATCTCATTTATGATCCAAATATGTGCTTAAGAAGTTTTAGTTGATCATGGAGATAATAGACCAAAAGGATATTACACTAGAGTGAGTTCCCATTGAAAAAAATCTTACAGAGCCTTATATGAATATAATTTTAGATAAATAAGAGATCGACTTTAGTGTAAGTGAAAGAATGTTGGTTTATGTCCTTATAGCCAATCATTTGGTTACAATTTAATGTACAATATTAATATTTTAATCAATAAAGGCACTCTTTATCTATATATATTTTTGTTAATATTTGATGTTTAATACTACAGATAAAATTCTTGAAATAATAATTACGTAATTAAAATAGTGATGATAACATATTTATGAGATTCAATTTACATGTATATATTATTTTTAAATCATTCGTATTTGTAGTTTCATCCATATGAGATTTGATATAACAATAAAATTATCACACATTATATTTATGAAGAAAATAATTGATCTCATACTTTAAAGTATGAAGATATTTAAATAAATGTGTTGGTATTTATTAGAGAATGAGTTCACTAAACATATCCAATTATAAAGATCTCAAATGATATATTACTTGTGTGTTTGTATATTTTTTCATAATAATGGTTGTATATTTAGTTTTTACAATAGAGATTATTAAGATGTCTCATATAAGAATTATTATATTATGAGATTACTTATTTCCCATTCTAATTAAAGTAGTCTAGTCGGTAACATTTAGATATAATATAAACTATATAGAAATAACTGAGTAAATAAATAAATGATTCTTTACTCTAAATTATTAAGGGAGAATACTCTACTATTTTTGATTAGTAGTGATTTAATAAATTCTTTTGCCACAGTAAATTAAGACTTAAAAAGGGTATTTTCAAACATTAATTATGAATTAATTACTAACTAACAAGAACAAACATGATTAGATTTAAATAGAGTGGACACTAATTTTATATTCTATGTCTAATTAAAATATTGAATCACAAAAGGATTAAATTATACGTTATAAATCTGTATGTACTGTTAAATTAAACCACTTTGATATTTAACGATTTTTATGTCTGATGGCAGAATATTACTAGTGTTTCTTCGATGATGAGCTGGGGTGGTTGAGACAGGTTTGGCTGGTATTGCCCTGATTATCCTTTGGCACTGTCACCAGGTATATTGGTTTCTCCCTTTATGCATGTGAGAAAGGTACAAATCCTTTTCTGTCTCATCAACGCATCAATTCTGATACAAGATTCTGCAATGAAGCTAAACTACAATACCAATTACTAACTCATCCAAGTTACAAAGGAATTAAATTCTTTCATAACTTATTGGCAGGTGGTGCCCCAAGTTCACGTCAATGTCACCAACTTGATTGTGTATGAACACAAACACACGGATTGGCATCTTTTATCTTATGATAACAAGCACCCGCCCTCTCTTCCATCTGAAACTATACAACTTACGTTAGACAGAAAAGCATGAAGTGCAAATCTACAGTTGGGAACGTCCCAAGGGGTTTCGTGGTATAGCCCGAACAGGCAAGAAGTCCAACATAAGAAAAAGATGGGTACTCAAATTGGTTCTTGATTACACGTGAATATATGTCAACGTCAGAATTTAAAGAAAGACTTGGAGAAGGTGTACCTGTAACCATAATGGCCTCCATGTCTTGGCAACCTGTGTAAACTTTTTTATACTAAATATTCATTTCTTCCAACTGCTTTTCCTAACATATCCAAGCTTTTATGATTGAATCATAATAGGAAACAAGAAAGAGTTGGATCTTTAGGATCATTTATCAGGCTAATTCCTTGTTTTGTGGAATACCTCCTCGAAACTTCAAGTTCACATGCTTTCATTACAGTAACTTTTAGCTGACATTTCACTAATCTTGCTTTATGTGTTAATTCGCATAAAAGAGAAAGGGACACAATACTGCTCAACTTTGAAAGGTTCTGTCACTTTTTTACATATAATAATTTGCTTCTGCTACTTTTGTTTTACTTCCTCAGTCACCTGTAGCATTTATTAGACCATTAAAGAAGATCTGTATTACGCATTGTATAAAGGCAAAATAGAAATAGTCACCTGATGAGTGATGTGAAAAGGTAAGACATGCATGGAGATGGAAGTGAATGGAAATTTATTAGCTGACAAGTGCATTGAAGGGGCCACTTGGATCTTTTGCAGGTCATGCAATTGGGGTTGGAATGCTTCTTCTATTCTTCCTCTTCTCCAAAATTGCTTAATCGCATTTCCATTCTATCTGACAAAATCACATGTTAAAGGAGACATGCCTAGACCCACTACATCCTCATCCCACATGTATGTGTGAGATATAAAGCCACATGCACACAAAAGACATACGCATAAACTCCTCCCTTACACTGTCCATTTCTCCCTCTCAAAAAATTTGGATGACAGCTTACTTTCACTTTCACTTTCACTTTATTAGTTTACGGTATAGCTATGACAAAACTTCCTCCCTCTTCTCCATTTGTTCTCCCAGGAAACATCACTACATAGTACATGCACATCAACATCTCTCTTTCTTGGATCTGGGGAGATTCCTTTTTTTGCAGTTCTGCATTGGTATTATTAGTTTCCTATTAGGCAACTGGAGGTATTGTTGCTGATTTCTGTTCGGCACATTCTCCATACGCTCATTGATAATGTAATGAGTGTTGAATATTGGGTCCCCTGCCTTTTCTTTCGTTCTCTTTCACAAGGCAGTCTCGCTTTGTCCTCTTTAAGAGACCAAGAAGTTTATCTTTTAGTCTCCTGTGTCTTGAATACACCGATCTTAGTTTGATTCAACGTTAAACAAGTTCGAGCCTTTCCTCCAAAACCCAAGGTGGCAGTTTTACATTAAGAGGAAAATTTGTGGGACTGCATTTTTTATACGAGAAGGTCGAGGCTTATACAATCTGGGATGCTTGGAGACCCCAGGCCGTTAGCCGGGACTGGTTGGGTTCTTTGCAGGGAGTTTAACGGATCACTATAGATGTATGTAAAAGGAACGTATTTGACTTGGGGATGAAAACCTCTTTCTGGAAATGCAATGTTTGGATCTTATCTCTTGATTCATAGAGTTGGAGAGATGAAAGATCTTAAAAGGAGAAAAGGCCAAAGAGGGTGCTAAAAAGGGCTAAAAACAGAAACACTCTCAGTTTCTGTTTGGACTAAACGTGGGCTCTGATTCAGAAACAGACGAGTATGTTTTTTATATGGTTGAGATAGCAAAAGATAAAACTCTAGCTGTAACATTTTTGCAGAGATTGAAAGTCAGGTTTTGATAGATACAGATACAGATACAGGCTGCAGTTAATGGTTTTACTTGTGAATAAAGGATGATGAAATTTTATTAAGGTGAGACTCGAAAGTCAGTTGGTTGGGAAGAAGAGCAAATGGCTGCAAAGCTTTTACATGCTCTAGCAGATGACAATCCAGATTTGCAGAAGCAAATAGAGTGCATGACGGGGATTTTTCAACTCTTTGATCGCCAGCAAGCCCTCACCGGCAGAGGTTTAATCCACGAGAGACATCCCCCAGGTAATTCCATTTGCTTAAAAGTGCTAGGATGTGAGATCCAATTAACTAATCCTTATGATCTAAGGCGTTGTCTTTTGGATCGTCAGTGTTATCTCCAGATCCATTAACCTGAATGTGTTCAACTCTATAGACTTCATTCACTTCGTGTTCTACATGTTTTCGGTAAATTCTAATAAACGAACTTAGGGCATACATAAGCTTGTGCATGTTGAAGAATTCCATTGATAAGCCAAATGCTAGGAGACGTTTTCTTTTCTTTTTCTATGTCTTTTAGCTGATGGTCTCTTGATTAGTATTTTTGTGTTGTTGATAGAATATACAACTCTTGGATTCCATGAACTCTAAATTGTTTGATTATTTCTTTCTCTTGCTTGACAATTCTGGCGATGCAGAGTTGTTATCTGGTCTTATTCTTGCTTGTTACTGAACTCACTCTGTGCATTGACCGTTGATGATCCAAATGTGTATGTAATACAGGTGATTACCACTTCAGCCATGACGTCTCAGACGTTGAACCTGTAAATGCATACCTTCGACATATACCAGCAGTAAGCATCCTGATTTTTGTTTTGTTTACCTTTTGTATTTAGGTCGTGGAGTTCTTCATCTTAAATGAGTTAATGGAGAGACATGATCGCGTTCATTGCTTCTTTTCTGTTTCTTGTTCTCTCCAAAAAGCATGTCTAAACCATATGTACCAGATGATCCTTAACCAGTGAATTGACGAACCCTCCATTCCAAATAATCTTTTAGTCCGCAAGTTCTTTTCTAATTAATTATTTCATATTATAAGTTTGTTGCTGTTACTGCTCTATGGTATTTTGTATGCAGTACTGGACGTTTTAAACTGTAGCTCACTTAGTGCGACCTTTTGATTACAGGATTTAAATTTAAACAGGTTTGAGAAGCAGAGAATTTCTACAGAATCATCCAGAGCATCTTTCTCATCCTCATGTTCATCATCCTTGTCTTCTGTTGATTGCAGTAGAGCAGCTACACAAGAGGCCTCTTCATTTGATAGAATTACTTTTCCAGAAAGTCCTTCAAGGGATACAGTTATGATGCATCAGATTACCTCTCCTCATTTAGGAAGAAAGTCCCTTGATCTTCGGGATGTGGTCAAGGACTCAATGTACAGAGAATTAAAAGGGCTTTCACGAAAAAAGGAAGCAATGCACAATGGGGAGCACAAACACTCCCCAAGGCCATTTCATTTTCCCAATTCTCTGGGAGGAACTAACAGAGTTGGAAACAATGGGAAGCAAAAGGTTTCTGATGATCTTAAGGAGTCTCTTCGTGTTCTTGCTAAACTTCAACAAGCACCTTGGTATTCTCGTGAAACAAGAGAACGTCCAAGATCATCACATGAATCAAAAGATGGTTCTTCGCATACAATGTCAAAAGATGCTCCTCGTTTGTCTTTTGAGTCACGAGACACCGTCAAGTCCACCTTGAAGCTTAAGGAGTTGCCTAGACTCTCACTGGATAGTAGAGAGATTTCAATGCGGGGCAATCCTAGTTCTCAATTATATTACGCTTCAAGCGATTTTCCAAATAGTGGAAGCTCAAATGACGAAAGTTATGATCCAAAGCAGTCACCAGGAGCTCAGAAACGGCCTCCTAGTGTAGTGGCCAAGTTGATGGGCTTGGAAGCATTGCCGGAATCTGCATCAACTAGTCACTCTGGCTGCAACAAGATCTTCCCTGGTGAACTCAGTCAGTCCTCCTTGAGGCCATTGAAAACAGATGATTTCAGTATGCAAGTCAGAATTCCAAAATCCCCAAGAACCTCAATGAAAGAGCCGATATCACCAAGGTGGAAAAACCCAGATCTTATCATGAAACCTATGTCCAAGTTACCTATTGAACCAGCACCATGGATGCAGTTGGATAGTAGTCGAAGTTCTCATAAGCCAGCATTCAAGGCACCAAAAATTCCAGAAAAAGCACCAAACTCTTTCCCTACAGTGTACAGTGAGATCGACAAAAGATTGAAAGATCTTGAGTTCAAACAATCTGGAAAAGATCTCAGAGCTCTTAAACAAATTATGGAAGCAATGCAGGCTAAGGGGCTACTACAGACAGGAAAGAAAGAACAAGATTCAAACTTTCAGAACCAAAGAGATACTGAATCAAAGCACACCAATCCCAATCAAAAGGCAGGATTGTCAGGCCCAAAAAACCAACAGAGCAATATTGTGAGGACCTTTGAATCCCCAATTGTGATCATGAAACCAGCAAAACTCATTCAGAAATCTGATATCTCTCCTTCAGTAATTCACATAGATGATCTTTCTGGTCTTCACAAGGTTCCAACTGGTGGTTATGCAGATAACAGAAATGGATCTGTTAGTAGCCGGAGCACAAGAGATCAAGCTCTTAGAAATAGTCATAAGGATTCTTCTATCAACTCTAGTGACAAGAAAGTTAGTCTGAGGAATGTGAAACAATCTTCAACAAGAACTTCACAATTGTCTTCACAATTGTTAAAGGATAGCACAGCAAATTCAGTGAAAAACTCTGGATCTGTGAGTCCAAGACTGCAACAGAAGAAGCTTGAGATGGAAAAACGATCTCGTCCACCTACACCTCCCTGTGATCCAAACAAACCTAGGAAACTATCTAGCAGACAGCTAGCAGAATCTGGTTCTCCTGGCCGAAAACACAGGATTAGATCTCCCAAAGTGCCACAAAGCGATGACCAGCTGAGTGAGATAAGTAACGAATCAAGAACATCAAGCCAACAGGGGGATGATGTGTCTGTGCAGTCTGAAAACAGTGTTATCTTTGACTCGAAGATGGATACAACAATCACAAGTATAGAGCAATCAACTGTCATTTGTGATGTCCAGAGTCCATTCTTGAAGGCTTCCAGTTGCACGGTTTCTGACTCAATGCAGGTGAGTACTTTTAAATTTTGTTCTTGTTAATTACTTCTAATAACGCAGTTGACATTGCTTATTATCCTAATTCCAGAGGTCAATTTCAATGCCAGAGGATGGAATGGCAGCAGAACTTGATGTTGTTGCTCGGGAGCATCGTAGTCCGGTCTCTGTTCTTGATGTGTCGGTTTATAGAGATGAAGCAGTGTCTCCTGTAAAACATATGCCACCAGATATGCCCATAGGTAACATCCTGTTGACTTTTCTGCTGGCTAGGCTACAATTTGGTACTTGGTGGGCTGAGGTAAAATGGTATCTTGTGACCTTAACATAGTAAAGGTGCTCACAATCCCTTGCTGTGAGTGATTTAATTAGAAATGAATAACGCCAATAAGTTAAAAGACTTCTGGTTACCTAAGAGAATAACGAAATCTACTATTATAATGGACTCTCAATATCCTTGACTGCCACCGTTCTTGCTTATCCTTGTTAGTTTGGCAAACCAAAGTTCGGTTGATTTCTTGCTGCAGTTGATTTTAGTGCTCGAGATTTTAGAGATGAACAAGGTCAAGACACATGGAAACCTCCTGATAAATTCTCATCTGACAGTAGTATAGGGTCTGGTCTTAATTCTGAGATCAATAGGAAGAAACTACAAAGCATTGAGAATTTGGTACAGAAGCTGAGAAGACTGAACTCCACTCATGATGAAGCCAGCACAGACTATATTGCATCGCTTTGCGAGACCACAAACCCAGACCATCGTTACATCTCAGAGATACTATTAGCTTCCGGCCTTCTACTCAAAGACATTGGCTCTGCCTTGACAACATTTCAGCTCCACACATCAGGCTACCCCATAAACCCAGAGTTATTCTTTGTATTGGAGCAAACGAAGTCCAGCAGTTTGGTTTGGAAGGAAGAGTACAGCTCTGGAAAGACCATGAATTCAAAGAGGAGCTTAGAAAAGTCACACAGGCAGCTCATATTTGACGCTGTTAATGAGATCCTTCTTAAAAAGTTGGCTTTAGTGGGGTCTACTCTTGATCCATGGCTGAAGTCTGACAAATTAACAAAGCAGACACCAAGTGCTCAAAAGCTGCTCAAGGAGTTGTGTTCAGAAATAGAGCAACTCCAACTGAAGAAATCCGAAATCAGCGTAGCAAAGGAGAAAGATGGATTGAAGGGCATTTTGATGGACGATGTGGTGCACTGTTGGGAGAGTTGGACAGATTGTGGAAGTCAGCTTCCTGGTCTAGTGTTAGATGTAGAGCGGTTGATCTTTAAGGATTTAGTAGATGACATAGTTAGAGCTAAACATGCTTAGACGCGGCGAGCTCATTGCAAGGTAGCTAAAATAAATGTCTGAAGTGGCTTTTGACTTTTGCTTCTGTTATTGTAATTCATATTCCTTTTCTTCAAAACCAATTAATTTTCTTTCTCTCATTTTTTTTTTCATTGCATTGATTTAGTTCCTAACCTTGCTTCCGTACCACTCTCAAGTGAATTGTTGGAGCCTAATATCAGTAATAGCCTAACAGGTATCACGTGAAATCTTTAATTCCAGTAATTCTGTTATAGCCTTATTTTATTAAATCTATCTGTTCATTTAGGTATGATCCATATAAATATATATATAGGATTTAATAAAATATGATAAGAATACTATAATCAAAACAAAATATATGATCTTAATAAATACTGGTTCAGTCTTTTATGTGCTTTTGTCATACTCATTTTTCTCAAAGTTTCATCTTTTCTAAGAATGAAAAGCATATGCCTCAAAGATAGAATGTACGTGGGTAAGCAAACAATACATTATTCCAAGCAGCCCTATTGCCTAACAGGTCGTCCCTAACATTTTATAATTTTTAAGGTAAAAGAATGATTCATAATTTTATTTTATTTATTCTTTATGAAAGTGAACCTTATCTTATTGTCTATGACAATAAACCTGAACATATATCCTTCTAGCCCTTGCTAGGTCTAACCTCAAGGTTATGATCACAAAGAAATAGCCTCACTTTTCGTTTAGTGTGTTGTCCGTAGTCTACAGGGACTCCAGATCTCCTGCCTAATATTATAATATTTTATTGTATTTAATAATCTCAGTCATTTATTTATGTGAGATCTGTATAGAACTTACGTAGAGCCCGCAAAATAAATAATTGAGATTTCATTAAATAGAATAAGACAAAGTAAAACTGGATAGAAGATCTGGAATCGTCACTTGAACTACAAATGGGTTTTTGGAAAGGTGCGTTCAGGACGTTTAATAAGATTTTAATTTATTTGGAGATTTAAGGAAAGCATTGAATTAACTTTGACAGATAGCCTCCATAGCATAGTGGTAGTGCGTTCGCTTCGTAAGCGAAAGGTCGCGAGTTCGATCCTCGCTGGGGGCTATGAGGTGTTATAGAAGTACAATTTGCCTCTTTTCACATGAATCCTCTCGTTTCTTCTCACTTCGGATGGTACATGGGCCTTCTCCAGCTTGCTTTCCTGAATATGGGCTATGAGTGGTTATCATAAATATAAATGAGATAAATATCATATTACATTCCAAACAAGAAAAAGAAAAATTAGCGAATTGACGTAAAAAAATTTATTTAGCGACGGTTATAATTTTCGTCGGTAAAAAAGGAGGAAATACAACCTGCCAAATTTAGGGACGGAAAATTTTCCGTAGCAAATTAGCGACGGAATCCCTATTTCCGTAGCTAAAATCGACGG
>JAOTAZ010000007.1:11207090-11235133 GCA_025629785.1 Erythroxylum oxycarpum | reverse complement strand
AAATTAATAACCTTGTATAAAATAATAAATTTTCAGGTCCAAAAAATATTCATCTATAGAGGTTTTACTGTATTACTAAAATGTTCTAACATTTATTTGTGAAGTAATTTAATGTGTTAGTGTTTGACTTATTAATAACTGATTAATTGGTTATGATTAAAATAAGTAATTAAGTCGTAGAAAGAGTTTTAAGTAATTGAGGTTAACCAAACCATATAATTAACTAAAAACTGCACAACTAGCCACCGACAAGTCGGACTCAGCCATCAAAGGTGCCACGTGTCAAGGATTAACACTAATTACGTTGTGATTAATATTTCTACAGGGCAAGTGGTTTGACCCTCACGTACCACTTGTCTAGAAGACTAGAACTGTACCAGACAACAACTCCGAGTCTAACTCTGTCTCTCTCTCTTCCTACTTTGTGCCTTCTGATTGCTCTTTCTCACTCTAAACAAGTTTGTATACTTGTAAGTCTCTCTCTTTCTCTCGATCTCTATACACAAAGTTGTGAACTTTTTTTCTTTTCTTTGTCATTATCTTGAGATAGCTTTTGCTTCAACCGTCTCCATCTGGTTGCTTGAAGACTGCCAGGAGCTAAGCAGCGACTCGGTGGTTGTTTTTTCTAGATTGCCATCATTGGTTTTTAGTCTTTGTGTAAATTCTGAAGAAAGATTGTTTCTTTTTTTGTTTAAGAGAATACCAAGTTCGTTTTTAGTTATGCATTGAAGTTATCGTTAGTTGTGGCAAGATTATTGGAGCGGGAAAGGGAGATGCAGTTGTTGAGAATCTTGAATTTGGATACCCTTTTCTGTTGTCTTTTTGTTGTGCGTAATCTTTAATTTGAATGGTCTTTAACAAAATTTAGTGATTTCTTGTTGCTGTAGGAGTAATAGATTGCGGGAAGGCTTTACTTTTGTCGATTTTTTTGGATGGTTTATGACAAATGAGCAGTGTGTGCATTGTGCCTTGTGTTGTCGTTGTGTAGTTGAAGGAGAGGAAAGAGATGGAGGATGTTATCAGCAGAGGAGATTTACATGTTAATGTTGTTAGGCAATCTCCATTGAGGCCTGCTGGCAGCTTGAAGTCCACATTGTCAGGCAGATCGACGCCCAGGAGCTCTCCTACATTTAGGAGGTCCCTTTCTAACCGAACTCCTCGAAGGGAAGGGAGGAGTGGTGGAGGTGGTTTGCAGTGTTTTCGGAGTAACCGTATAGTGTACTGGTTGCTTCTGATCACTCTTTGGACTTATCTTGCGTTTTATGTTCAGTCCAGATGGGCTCATGGTTATGACAAGGGAGAATTTCTTGGGTTCTTGAGGAAAAATAGAAGTGAAGTTTCGGAAGGGGAGCTAAATGCACGTCGTGATTTGCTTGCTGATAAAAGGCCTGCGAGTGGTCTTAGTGGGATCCATAAAATTGAGGTTGAAGATGGTAAAAAAATAGATGTAGTTTTGTCAAAGAAAGGGAGTGAGGTGAGTTCTAAGCATGATACGACTACAAGGAAGAAGAATAAGAGATCAAGGCACAGGTCTCGGAGTAAAGCACGTGTTAAACAGAAGGCTAGAGTAGAGGTTGAAAGCAATGATGTTGAGGTGCAGGAACCAGACATTCCTCAGAAGAATTCTTCTTATGGTTTGCTTGTTGGCCCATTTGGGTCGGTGGAGGACAGACTCTTGGGATGGAGTCCTGAGAGACGATCAGGAACCTGTGATAGGAAAGGGCATTTTGCACGGTTTGTGTGGTCAAGGAATTTTGTTCTGATATTCCATGAAATGTCAATGACGGGTGCCCCGCTTTCAATGCTGGAATTGGCAACTGAGCTTTTGAGTTGTGGAGCTAGAGTTTCTGCTGTTGTTCTTAGCAAGAAGGGTGGCCTGATGCCAGAACTTGCTAGAAGAAGGATTAAAGTACTGGAGGACAGAGCCGAACTCAGCTTCAAAACTGCTATGAAGGCAGATCTTGTAATTGCAGGATCTGCAGTATGTGCATCGTGGATAGGTAAACCCCTCTTTAAACTTTTATTCAATTCTTCATAGAGAAAACATCATGTTTAGCATACTTACAAGATCTGCAGTATGTGCATCGTGGATAGTTAAACTCCACTTTTAAACTTTTATTCATTTCTTCATAGAGAAAACATCATGTTTAGCATGCTTCTGAAATTAGGAAAACAATATATTCTATACAAGTATGTACTGTAGAAGTTGCTAATATTGATGGTGGCATGTTCATCAAATGATGTGTTTTGTTCCAGATCAATATATTGATCATTTTCCTGCTGGTGCAAGTCAAATTGCTTGGTGGATTATGGAAAATAGACGTGAATACTTTGATCGATCTAAGGTTGTTATTGATCGGGTGAAAATGGTGGTGTTTCTTTCTGAGACTCAGGCCCAGCAATGGCTAACCTGGTGTGAACAAGAGAATATAAAACTCAGATCGTCACCTGCTATAGTTCAACTTTCTGTTAACGATGAATTAGCTTTTGTGGCTGGCATTGCATGTTCATTAAATACTCCATCATCACCTCCTGATGCGATGCTGGAGAAAAGACGATTACTTCGGGATTCGGTAAGAAAAGAGATGGGATTGCAAGATACTGACATGCTTGTAATCTCTCTTAGTAGTATAAACCCTGGAAAGGGCCAGCTATTACTTCTTGAATCTGCAAATCTGGTGTTTAACCACGAACATACTCTTAAAATGAGATCTTCAGTGAGTAGCAGTGAAGATAAGGCTACCTTGGCTGCAAAGCATCATCTGAGATCTCTATTGCTTGATTCAAGCGACAGCGGCAAATTTTCAAATGAATTAGGAGTGTCCAATGAGTTCATCAGGCTTGATGAACCCAAGAAACAAGGCTTGATTCATTTAAGGAAAACTATGTCTAGTGAAGGAGAACAGAAACAGGATCTTAAGATTCTTATTGGTTCTGTAGGTTCCAAAAGCAACAAGTTGTTTTATGTCAAAGAAATGCTGAACTTCTTAAACAAGAATCAGAACTTGTCAAAGTCAGTGATGTGGACTCCAGCAACTACTCGTGTTGCCTCTCTATACTCTGCAGCAGATGTTTATATCATTAACTCCCAGGTAATATGATCCATCTGAACGACATCCTAACAGGAGTGCTTGTTGTGTACAAAAAGTTCCGCTTTCACATTCTTTTTACAGGGCCAGAAGAGAAGGATCCCAAGCATGTTGCAGTTGTACAATATCTTCCTAATGATTAAGGAATCAACGACATAATAGTCGTTCTTCCGGCATTTTTAACATCTGATAATGGCCTAATGCTGCATTACGTTGAAGCTGATTCAACAAAATTATGTCTGATCTCTTTGATTACTTCCTCTTGTTTAATTTTATCATTCTTTACACAAACGAGACCTATGCTTTTGCCCTATTTTGTATTTTTCAACTTGTAATATTTTTTGTGTGTAAAATAACACATATAACAAATGACATATTTTGCAGGGAGTGGGAGAAACATTCGGTAGAGTGACCATTGAAGCAATGGCTTTCGGTCTTCCGGTAAGCAATAAATGTTATATGCTCCTTTTTTCATGTGGTTGGCAAATGTAATAAATGGCTAGCCGAATCTTTTCATGGTGAAGTTTGATCATCATCTGTGGAGCTTAAGCTATGCGATTACTTCTCAGGACTGCAAAGTATATGATATACTGAATGCTTGTGTTTGCTTTGCTCTTCTCAATAGCAGCTTCCCTTTTTCTTTCGACCAAAAAAATTTAACTGGTTGCGGAAGATTCTGCGGTCTGAGTAACATAGAATAAACTGCTGTTGCCTACAGCAAAGACATTCGCATTTTAACCACTTGATTGT
Organism: Erythroxylum oxycarpum; assembly: GCA_025629785.1. Classification (NCBI taxonomy): domain Eukaryota; kingdom Viridiplantae; phylum Streptophyta; class Magnoliopsida; order Malpighiales; family Erythroxylaceae; genus Erythroxylum; species Erythroxylum oxycarpum. The sequence continues at coordinate 11,231,294 of JAOTAZ010000007.1, read as the reverse complement.
GCAGGTACTGGGGACTAACTCTGGAGGCACAAAAGAAATTGTTGATCACAATGTGACAGGCCTTCTTCACCCTGTCGGACGGCCAGGAAGTCATGTTCTAGCAGAGAATCTCCAATTTCTACTCGAGAACCCCTCGGTGCGGCTGCAAATGGGAATAGAAGGAAGGAAGAAAGTCGAGAAGATGTATTTGAAGAGGCACATGTACAAGAAGTTTGCAGAGGTTGTTTACAAGTGTTTAAGACCTAAGTAACATCCACCGACTAGATACATTCATTCTTTGATTGATTCTCAAATTGAAAGAAACAAAAAACCTGTGAGTGTGTATTTCTTCATACTATGAGCAGTAGGTTTGGAGAGGTCCATGCTTAACATGTTATCAGGAATGTGAGATTGAATTACTGAAAACTTCTTGCCTATTTTGCTGCTACACCCAAAATTTACTTCTTGATGCTTATGAAGCAAGGGTTACTGGCTTTGCAAGTTTCACACATCCTAACACGCTGGAAGAGGATGGAGTTCTTGATACATGTTAACGATAACAATCAAACTGAATTTGTGAAGCGGTTTATCCGTAACACTTGATTGGTTTATATAGAAAGTGCGATCGCAGACTACATCTGCAGATTTCTCCGATATAAAAATAAAAGAATAAACAATATACTTGAATGGGTTTATCCACAATGAGTAACACGTAGTTTCTTGAATTCCGCAGCAAGCAGGCACATAAAGAAAGGAAAGAAAACCTTGTTCCGGATTCCAATGATGTGTCTCCTTTACATATTTTAACAAGAGGGATAGAACTGCCAAAACTTGTTACAACAGCAAGGACAGACAGATCTGATAATCTTGTTGTTTCCATCAGATACTTCTGTGATACTTATTGAGCAATGACGTTTGATCCTTTTAAGTGCTTATATACTAATGTTAATGAACAAAAATCATTTAAGAGTCCAGATACAGAGTAAATAAAGACAATCCTGACATGATTCTTCTGGGTCCATTGACAAGGATGTCTTTTTAAACTGATTGTTTGCAATTAACAGATTCATAGTCCTGAAAAAGTCAGGATTTGATGATGTTAAATCGATTTCCAAGGTGCTGATACAGCTCCGGAATTTAAGAAAAGTTGATAAGATTAAAGGATCGAATCAGTGATTGGAGACAAAGTTTAAGGCGACATCAACAAAGTCAACTTCAAAACATGTGAGCTATTGTGGATTATTGAAGTAATTGTCTGTTGGATTAAGAAAAGAAAAACATTACTTTCATTTAGCATCATTGGAATTGACTAACTTGCAGAAAGTTTATGAAACCACTATGAGATGTTTTTCCACAGAAGTTCGCTGTGATTTCTGCAAATTCAGTAACAATGGCAAAAAAAGCATTCCATTTCCTGTTATGTACACAATTCTGATCTCATCTACGTACATTCTCAAGTAATTTATCCAAAACATGTGGTTTAAGAGTTATTAGGCGAACATAAGTTCTACCAGGACCCTAAATCTCCAAGTAACAACCTGCTTGAACAGGACCTGAGAACTCTTCAGGAGTCCTCACTTCTGTCCACTTGTAACTCTTCAGGTCCAGCACAAAAGCCTTACAGAATTGGCCAAATCCTGCAGAGCCTATCGCCAACAGCTTGTCCAGCCATTGTACCAGATAAGCCACATTGCCCACGTCAGCAGGTAATTTGGCTACAGATTGCCACGTGGACTCTTTAAGTGCCACCACATCACTGCCTCGACGTGTGTATAACTGCCCATCATTGCCACCTATGCATGTCTTAGGACACGTAGGAGTTTCTAAGAAGTTTTCTTGCACTTGTTCCCATTGACAGGTGGTAGTATCAAACACCTCAGCACTTGTCTCGAACTGACCTTGCTTTTCAGTACAATACCCTCCAACGACGTGGAGCTTGCCACCTTGGAAGATTGTCTCGCACTCATCTCGTTCTCTTGCCATGTCAGGCAATAGAACCCACTCATCTTTTGCCACGTCATATGCCATTGCAGATTTTAATGCATTCTTGTCATCGTCATGTCCGCCGACCACGTACACCATCCGATCAGAATCCGACGAGCATCCGAAAAACTGCCGTCGGGAACCGGGCATATCGTGGCCACGCCGCCACGTGCCGTAGATGAAGTCAAAAATAAAAACGGAACTGGAAACTTCCCAACTCACCGGATCCATCCCACCCAAAACCACAAGAGCCAATCCAACACTTGCCACTCGGCAGAACATCGGCAAACCATGCTCAAACTCCGGGGGCAAAGCCAGCTCCGACCACAAACCCGTCTCCGGTTCAAGAAGACTGAGCCGATAAACCGGCGTACGGTACTTCGCAAGTGGACAACAGGGATTAGGCCCAACTTTCGCTTGAGCGACCACAGCAAGCTTTTGACTTTTACAGATCTCTCTCCGGCGCCGGCGAAACTCCGGCAACTCGATCTCCCCTCTCCACTCTTTACACACTGAGGCCACCGTCGCTAACTTGTCGTACGTTACGCGAAGAAGACACTCATAAGCAACATCATCAGGAAGGCCAGGCACCAACTCCATGATAATAAACAGCAAGGTTATATGCAGATATGATATGCAGACAAAAGCAACAATCTTTCGGAGGAAAACCAAGAGATAAAGAGATTTGGATCAAAACCCAGACGAGAACAAACGAAAATAGAAGATGGGTTGATTAAGGTATGGATAGAATGTAGGGATGTTGGTTTCGTATATATAGGGGCCTACACACAGTATGGTGATACGGAAACCAAAACAACGTCTAGAGAGAAGCGGTAGTATTCTAGAAAAAATGAAACATAGAATTAATAGAGATCAGGACAAAACAAGAGGCAAAGACAGGTATCGGACCAGACTGTTAAGTTGCAAAACGGATTTTCCAAGCAAAGAGAAGCATATCTGGAAAATGAACTGACTTTGAGGCATGAAGCTGACGGCGACGCATGTGAAGGATTGAGGAAGAATTGAATTAGTTATTAGGGATTTGGGTGAGTTTGTATCTGTATATATATAATGGCAATATTGTAATTATTATATAACGGATAAATGGATATGGGGGTTGGTATCTTCGTACCTGCCCCGATACCCGACGGATATTTTTATTAACCTCCCATACCCGCCTTACGGGTAAAAATTTGCTCCCTATATCTACCTTCTTTCGGGTAATTTTATCGGGTACCCATCGAGTTCGAGTACAGTTGTCATCCCTAATCATACCACTCATATGATTTTTTTTTCAAATATAATGTAATGCGGTCATTCATACTTGAATTGTTATCAAAATAATGCTCGTTTGATATAACCAATTAAAACGATATTGTTTTAATCTGTAAGTTTTCAAATCGTTAAATTAAAATGATGTCATTTACATTAGTTATACTAAATCGATGTCATTTTAAAAAAAGATTATGGATCAATCGACCTTTTTGTGTTAAGTTTTAGACTGAATTTTTAAAATTGAGCTTAATTTAAAACCCGATTAAATCAATAAATCTTATGAGTTCTAATCAAGATAGATGGAGCTACAATTATCAATGTTGGTATCTTATGTCCTAAAAATACTAAATCAATAAACATGAACAGTAAAATTTAAGGGAGGGCTTGATTGGTTTCAGAATTTTCATAAAACATAAGAATTTTCAAAAACAAATCTTAAAAAATAAATTAAAATTTAATAGGTGTGAGAATACTGGAGGAGCCCAAATGATAAGAGAATCAGACTAAGCTTTCAAGAAAGCCCAATTTCAAGAAGCCCAAACTGTATAGCCGGCTTTTCCCTTCGTATAACAAAATCGCTAAACCCTAAAACTAAAACCCTTCACTCCCAAATTAACTCTTGTTCTCTCTCTCTCGGTGCGTCAATGGCAGACACTACCATTGCTCTTGAGAAGCTTAAAGCTTTTTGGCACTCCCAAGTGCACGATGAAGAGAAATGGGCGCTCAATATGGTATCCTTCTCTCTCTTTCTCTGTAGCTACTAACAAAAAATTTTGGTTTGCCCTCGTCTTTTGGGTTAGTTGGGAAATTATTCCATGGATTTCTTAACTTGTTTGTTCTGTTACTTAAACACCAAAATTGTTGCGATAGATTTTATGGGGTCTGTTGGTTGTGGTAGATATGTCAACTTATAATCTGACAATTCTGGTCTGATCATAGCTATGCGCGTGTTTGTTGTCCGAATAAACTGATGCTTACTTATAGAATTTCAAAAAAAAAAAGATGGAAAAACGGAGAAGACTGCGTTTGTTATTTCACATTAGAATATTGTTGGAATTGCTCAAAAATTGCTGAGGCATTAATGGGAAAAGATGTGTCGATTCTTCAAATGTTCAACTCTCATTAAACATGTTTTAATGATTTTTTTTTAATGCATTGAGGTCTAGGTCTGAATACTAAGACCATTTCATTGAGGGTGGGGGCAACTATCATCCAAGCTATTGCTTGATGGTTTTAGTAAAATATTTGTGCAATTAAGTATTAGAATGACCAACTTGATCCAAGCTATTGCTTGATGGTTTTAGGTATTCCAAAATTCTATGCGCTGCCTGTAAGTGGACTTCTTTAGGACTATGCATAAACTGAAAGTGGACTTCTTTAGGACTATGCATAAACTGACTTACTATGCTTAGGGCATAGGCTATATCAGGTCTGGTATGTGCCAAATAGATGAGTCATCATACAAGGCGTTGATACATTTCCCTATTGACTAGAACATCTTCATCTGCTTTTCCCAGCTTAAGGTTCGGCCCCATGGGTGTATTTGCTGGTTTGCATGCCGCTTTACCTGTCTCCTTGAGTAAATCAGTAACATACTTTTGTTGGGATATCAAAATTCCTTTTCTGGAGTGTGCTACCTCAATTCCCAGAAAATACTTTTAACCTTCCCAAAGTCTTAATCTCAAACTCCTTAGCTAAATAATTACTCAAGATCCGCGGCTCAATTTCATCATCTCTTGTTAGTATGATGTCATCCACATAGACTAGTAATATTTTTACTTTCCCTGTGGCTGAATGCTTAAGGAACAGTGTGTGATCTCCTTGACTTTACTTATACTTGCAGGTTTCTCTGTGTTGCTAACGAATGCTCTTATCTTTTCCACTTCATCTTGATTGAGGCCCTTTGAGTCTTGTTTGTCTTCCTGTTGGGATCTACTTGCAGCAACCTGTGCTTGTTCATTACCCTCTGGCTGATATCCTTTCTGTCCCCACTCATAGCTAGGAGGCTTTCCATGCAACTTCTAGCACTGCTCCTTTGTATGACGTGGCTTTTTGCAGTAGGTACACCATAGGTTATCACGGCTTTGAGACTTGGATTGAACCCCCTTTCCAGTCTCTGCATCAAATCTTTTTCCAGCCTGCTTTTCACTTCTAGCTACCATAGTTGAACCATCAGAAGGTTGAGAATTAAGCATTAAATTTCTCCTATTTTCTTCACTCCAAATACTAGCCACTACCTCATTAAAGCATGGAACTTTCTGCTTTCCGAGTATTTGGGTCCTTATTTGATCAAACTCAGAATTCAATCCCACAAGGAAGTCATAGACTCTATCCTGTTCAATGAACTCTTTTAGTATCGCAGCATCATGAGGACACTTGGTCTGAATCACTCGATAATGATCAAGTTCTTGCCATAACAACTTCAACTGGTTCGCATATTCTGTCACATATTTGTTTTCTTGTTTGGAGATTGACTTTCACTTCATACACTTGGGCCGTATCCCTGGCTTTTGAGTATGTTTGCTGAATCGCATCCCAAATGTCTTTAGTTGTATCCATGAACATTACTGTATCACTTATTTCAGGCATCATTGAATTCTAAAGCCATGCCATGATCAATGAGTCCTCCTCATACTATGCTTCAAAACTTGGATCTCCGGCCTGGGTCCAGTTCCTAACAAATGACTACTCTTACCCTTACCTTTTAAAATAGTTAGAACAAGTTGTGACCACTTGAGATCATTTTTTCCATCTAATTTGTAGGCAGTTTGAATGGTCTACTAATCCACCGAAGATTGAGTCTTGGTTACTTCATCTGATGAAGCCACCATGATGGATCCACTCTGCTTGTTTTTTGTCATTGTCCTTCGCTTCTATGTGCAGTCAACTACTTAACGAAATTAATCAACGATGAAGGTTGATTGTTTGAATGAAATAAATCAGTGATGAAAGGTTGACTCAAGGACAAAATAAAAGAATCTCAAAAGAAGAAGAGAACGGCAATGAAGGCTCCAGAAAAATTCGAGCCTAAACCTCTGATACCATATCATAATTTAGGGTTTTAAGTTATCTATTATTGATACTTAATAGGCAATATATATGCAAAGAGTACAACACAAATTAGGAAACTAATCCCCTAATCCCACTAAACTAGGAAACTGACTCTATCAAAAAATCCCTTAAATTTTGGGATCTTAACGATGCATATCTTATACCCAATATTTACCTAAAACAGTATTTATTATTACGGATTCTCACACTCCCCCTCCCACATGGAAAGAATATGGCCTTGAGCATGCGTATATACCTAGTGAGTTACTCCTATTACCAATTGGTTTTAAGATGGAACCTCATTTGGGCTAGTATATGTTCAGTTTATTTGGGCTCAATCTTTCAAAATTTAACATGGTATCAGAGTAGATTGTTCATGGGTTAATCGTCACCACCTCGACATGATAAACTATGTCACGTGTTGGGCCTTAAATTAGCTTACACGTGAGGGAAGTGTGCTAAAATATAAGTGGGAGTTTGTCCCATATGGAAAGAATATATGGCCTTAAGCATGCATATAAGCCTAGTCCTAGTGAGTTACTTGTCTTATTACCAATTGGTTTTAAAACGGAACCTCATTTGGACTTGTATGTGTTCAGTTTATTTAAACTCAAATTTTCAAATTTTAACACCTTCTCACATTCCGCTGTGTTTTCTTTTCTTTCTTTTTTTTGGCCGTGAGACTTTTTTTGGACTATAAAAAGGTAGAAGAAAACAATTTACTATGCCACTTGTTTGCATCTCGAAGCAAGATGGGAAGTTGGTGTCAAACCGTCAATTGAGTTATTTGCTGATTAATTCATTGATTAAGTTTGTTATTTTTGTTCATGTTCCTACATTAGGAAAATAATTGGCCTTTTTTGTTTCACAAGGAAATGGAGTGGTAGTGGAAAGCGCCATGTTTTATTTGTGTATTCTGAGTTGTATCTTTGGAAATAGGCACAAACCTGGTTTTCCCCTTTTTAACGTCATGTTAGTTTGATGAGGCATTCAATACCAGTGTACCATGCATCACAATATCTTTTCATTTACTTCATCTTGATAGAAAATGCAATACAGTAGTGCTGATATGGTTAAACGTTAGTGAGACTTTGTTTCTTCTCTTGTATTGACAAATTCTCCTCTTTTCTTACAGAAATTGTTGCGTGCAGCTGGCCTTTTTGTGGGGTCTATTGTCTTGATGCGAGACTGCGGTCATCTCATGTTAATATGAGAGATGCATAAACTGCGTGCTGCTATCCTGTTGAGTTTTAGACAGTTGAGTTAGTATGCCTTAAGGTGTCGGGCGTGTTATATTGAAGTGAGATGCTTACTTTTCGGGGAAAATGAATCAGGGTCTCATTAAATGAAAGGTTTTCATGTTGCAATTCGACAATCTTAGTCACTTCTGAATGTGAGCATGTACTCCTTGATCCTTGGGAATGAATGAGACATATATGTGATAAATGGCTTCTCTTGCATGCATAATTGTTTATAAATAGTGTCCAAGCTACTTCAGATTTATTGTTGATATACTTTAGGATTGATATAAGTGATGGGGAGGTCCTGCTTCTAATTGTTGTTTCAACAACCTTTTTAGTTTTTGAATCATATCTGCAATGCAGTATCCAATGATAAACTTAAAACAAATTAATTATTGAGCTATGACACAATCAAACTGCAACGATTGTGTCTGAGATTTATATCTATGAATTGAAAGATTTGAATGATCCACTCTGCAATCAGTTGTTAGAACTAATAGGTCTTAATCGTTCATTTGAAAAGATGGGCTCATGTAGATAGATTCTCTAAATGAGCTTTAATCTTATTGGCGTGAATAATGCATCATGCCAAGTGTAATTCTTTGATATCAACCTTCTCATCTGATTTTGAATCGAGGGCGTGAAAATGAAGTTGAATCGAGCGTAATGCAGGTACAACTTAATCCTCTTTGACAAGGAAAATTGTGTCCAAGAATGTTGCTTAAATTTTATAGTTTCAACTACTAGTTTCATGGAGTACTATTAACTAAGTGGAAATTTTCATAGATATTATCATTAGGGTTGGCAATGAGGTGTCGTGATCTTGGCCCGAATTTCTTTGTAAACCTGAGTTCCCGAGTCAGATTGCGGTAAGAATATTGAATTTGAAGCCTCTGTGTTTTTGTTTTTTTATTGTAGACTCCAATTGGACTTGACATGGAATCCGGCAGATTTTATTTCTTAATTTTGGGTGGATCATGAATTAATCCGGACATTAGGTAGAAGGTGGTTGTTCCTATTTTTGTGTACTATCCTTTGCCCGAAATGGGAATAGGGATCAAAAATTGATCCCTAGCAGCTAAAATTGAGTTTCGTGTATGATTACAAGTTTCTAGATTAGCTGCAATTGGGGTGGTTTTTATAAACAAAGCAAAGGCTTGAAGTAAGCATACTGAGAGAAGTAAAAGGATTGAGCAATATATCTGTTGACTGTTGCATGAACAGAAACATGGATACAATTACAAAGTACAGAACATATATTTTTGAGAGTCGACTTCTGAAGCATACGATTTCGTTCTTTCCTTGTCTTGGTTCCTAATCAAATCCATGTTACTTGATTGTATAGATAAAGAAAAGGAAATTAGTCATGCATTTCATGAAATACTTTTATTAAAAGTCATCGACAAAATACTGTACCTAAAACAAGTCCATGCGGAGCATACAAATACAGTCTGTTTCTACCCCAAGATGACACAATTTCAGTCTGTTAATTTGTCAATTTTCAAGTAACTCAAAGAGACAATAACATCAAGGATTCCAAAATTTGACAATACAAGTATGGACAAATGACAAGTAGAATCTTGTCTTAAAATTTTCATCTTGGACAAGCTCACATGACTCTGTCCCCAACTGACTCATAAGTCAACCGAACAATTGTGGACTAAAAACATTTTCTTAAACGCTTATCTGCAAATGCAAGTAATGTCCTTCAGGTTGTGAAAGATCGACAGATAAGAATCATCTGGACACAATACAATCTGTAACACTAGCTACAGCCTCGAACTTGGATGACAACTTCATCGAATACCAAGTAGAAAACTAGCTCGGGGGGGAAGAGTTGGGAGGCTTTCTCATTGAAAAGGTGCTTTTACATTGAACAAACCGTATGGAAAGAGACGGAGACCGAGCGTGGTGTTGCAGGAGAAGCTTCGCCAAGATCATGGCTTTAACATGTGGGTGCACGAATCATGTTCTTTCACTTCCTGGGTCTTTTCTGATTTGTGCATTGCTTGACTCCTAGGCTAGGCTAGGCTAGTCTTGATGCACATTTATTTTCCTGCTTTGGTTTTCTCCTGTCTAACATTTATGTGTTTCTTCGTTTTCATCTGGATGCTTGTATGCTTCTTTGTTTCGGTGTTGGTTTATTGCGATATTTGGGATATTTGTTGGAATATGTAAGTGATGATGATATTGGCATTCTGGTATGAGATTCATTTGCATCTCTTGAGCAGTCAAATGGCTAAGATAATGGAGCTTATTTTTGTTCTAAAACTAGAGGTTCCAAATTATGGATAGAAAGAACTAAAATCATGTTAGAAATTCGCATTTGTCATAGTTATTAATCTTGCATACGTAAAAGTGGCTGACCTAGTTTTCTTCCTCGTCCCCAAACTAGTCCCATCACGAAACTTTAGTTATTACTTTCTCCCCGCTATCAAGATTCTCTAATTCAATGTTAGACTGACCAGATTGAGATTTTTATAAGACTCAATGGTATTTTATTTGTTGATTAACATGAAAGAGGGCCTGTGATCTCTTCATTTCAGGTACTTATCTATTTGTACATTCTGGTATTTTCTTTGCAATTCTTAAGATAGTATGAAGCTGACCAAGTTAATCTATACCATGATAAATGGCAGATGTTGTTCCAATCATATGCCTATCACTAGTGGTTGTGTGTGTTGCAAGGCCAATCTATCCGCTCCCTAGCAAAATAAGCCATAATCATAGGCAGCCCATACAGACTTCCCGCCCATATAATATTGCACATCGAGGATCAAATGGAGAGCTTCCTGAAGAAACTGCTGCTGCATACATGGTATGTATCAGCTTATGCGTTCAGAAAGTCTAGTTGAGCATTTTCCTTGAAGTTAATAATGTTAGTGGATATATAAAACTAATTAAGTTGGCCTCACACAACAGCTTAAGCTATTGTGGTGAAATGGTCACTTAACATGGTATCAAAGCCTTTATGATCAAGTGGTCTTGAGTTCAAATCCTACCACCCACCTATTATTCAGCGCAAGGTAGAGCGGGCCTGTGCAAGTTTCAAGTTCAAAGGGCTTTCACTTGAGAGGGTGTGTTAGTGAATATATAAAACTAATTAAGTTGGCCTCACACAACAGCTTAAGTTATTGTGGTGAAACGGTCACTTAACAGATAAGTCACACGCTCAGCTATATGCACCCTTTTTTTTTCTGTTTTTTTTAAATTAAGAAAGTTGGTAAATTCCTTTTGGAAGAAGGGAAGACAATAAATAGATTTTCTTGAAATTCACAGATCTATGCCAGTGCGAAGTTCTGTTGGTCAGTCTAGCTATTCATATGTGGTTCCTTACAAAGATACATATCCATTTGCTGTTCGCATAGTAATTTACCCATCCATACAGCATAGCTTTTGCTTTATATGTGTTAAGCACGTTAAATAGGCATATATCTGATATGATCTTGTTTCTTTCCCCCAAACACATTTGTTCAATTTATTAACTCTGCTCACAGTTTCTTTCCCCTTTTCTTTTGCACTTGCTGAACATTATTCTTCATAATCAGTTTACTTGGTGACTGTTATTTGCAGAGAGCCATAGAAGAGGGAACAGACTTCATTGAAACAGACATCTTGTGCTCTAAAGATGGTTTTCTTATATGCTTCCATGACGTTACCCTTGATGATACTACTGACATTGCAAACCACAAGGAGTTTGCGAATCGTAAAAGGACCTATGAGGTTCAAGGGGTCAATACCACTGGATTTTTCACAGGTACAAAACCTATGCCACTTCCTGCTAGTGATACCTTGGTTCATAATTTTACCATGGCCACATGAACTCTTGTAGAACTTTAGTATCTCTATTTATCTGCTCAAGTGTGTCGTTTTGGGTGTTTCGATATCCTGAACAAGCTAGTTTCTATTATTGAGGTTTCGATCAGGATGACGAGGAAAGTTATTCCAATTGCATGCAGTTGATTTTACACTTGGAGAGTTGAAGCAATTGCGGGTGAAGCAGCGAATCAGCAGCCGGGATCAACAATATAATGGTTGTTTACTTTGTTCAATTAAATATATTTGTGTTCCTGAATGTTTGTTACTTTTAGTTGCATGATGTTATTTAGAGCTATTTTACAATGTGTCATCCATAATTTAGAGACAGCTGATGCTAATGATACATCAATTCTATTATACTTTAGTTTCATATTTTGATAACTGTTAAGATGCAAAGCCTGCATTCTTTTAAAAAAAATTAAGTTAGGCTTAAGTTTTTGGTTGAGACCCTATAATATCTTACGTTATCCTAAAATACCTTTTGATACAAAGTGTAGACAAACTCAACAAGTGACAAATCCAACAGAACTTAGGCTGACGCAACTTGAACTCAAGACATCTCTATAACAGAAGGCTCTTATGCCATGTTAACAACCATTCAAACCAAAAGCTTAAGTTGTTGGGAAGATCCCAGCAATGGATACTAACAATCTTAATATAATAATAGTTGCATGATTGTAAGTATTCCTCTAATTCCTGATAAGAATAACATTTGGTTAGCATGTCTCTGGTTGCCAATGTCTCAATTACAGTCAAATGGACTGTATGGCTAAGTTTTCTGGTTAGATATGGAAAAGTGGACGGATTTGCTTCTACTCATACATTAGAGTATATCTATTGACTTCAGGGCTTATTTCCAGTAGGTCTTCATCATACAAGAATTGGGTTTAGTCAAAAGTATGAAAAGTTTCTGAGTCCAGTAGTGGAAAAGGTGATGATCGTATGGAAAAGAACATGGCTAAGTGAAACTGTTCAGGGAAAGATAAGCTTAAGTAGTTCTGAGCACTTTTTTGTATTGACAGTGTGAAAAGTTAGCTGTATTTCCGTCAGAAAATTATCTTTTCTGATAGTATGACAACATACAACAAGATACTTTGATCGAATAACATCATTCATTGTACTTTCGTCAACCAACAAAAATCTGTCCATCAGTAATCTAATTTGTTATTATAAACATTCTTGTTGAGTGCAATTACCTCGTGGATGCAATTGTAATTAATTTGCTTATATCTTGTAACAGAGCATACTTCGTCATGTTTTTGATTGTCATAACTGTTACATCATTCTTGTTTTTTGATTGTAAGTGATAATAACAGAATTTTAATTCTTGATTTCTTTTGGCGACATATGGACTGAATGGAAACTAATCTTTTTCTTGCATTGTGTCCATCAGGAAAATTTCCTATTATAACTTTTGACAAATTCATATCAATCGCACTGGAGGCTCCACGGGTTGTTGGAATATATCCAGAGATTAAAAATCCAGTATTTATCAACCAACATGTAAGGAATTTCTTCCAGAAAATTTCCATAAAGAATCAGGCGTAAGAAATTTTCATTGTTTTTATATCTGATTGGACTTGGAACATTTTCTTTTTCTATAGCATCCCTGAACTCCTACTGGTTGCAGTATTAGATCTCCAGAAGTTGAGTATTTTGGCAAAAAAGATAGGAGTTAATGTCTTGTTGTACTTTACCCAGTTTCCATGAAAATATATAGAAGTAGAAGCAGTTTATATCAGATAAAATATGTGCTTGGCATTTAGAAACTTGATAAAACGTCGATAGATTTGCAGAAAAATCTTGTGTAAGCCAATGATGTTTGAATTATATCTGCAACAGGTCAAATGGCCTGGTGGTAAGCGATTTGAGGATAAGTTTGTGGAGACACTGAAAAATTATGGATATAAAGGTTCATATTTGTCCAAAGATTGGCAAAAACAACCCGTGTTTATTCAGTCCTTTGCTCCGACCTCACTGGTGTATATGTCAAATATGACAGACATGCCCAAGATCTTACTGATAGATAATGCTACCATGCCCACGCAAGACACTAATCAGGTTTGTATTTTCCTGTGCACCTCATCTATATAGGTTCATATGTGTATGATCTTCATCTCCATTAATATCAGCATTATTCAAGTGGGTTGTTTTTATATGGTTCCTTAAACCATTATGATCCTGAAAATTACTCTTTTTACACTGGATGAACTTATCAACAATCGTCCAATAGCTAGAGCCTGAGATGTTTTTAGACACAATAATTTAAGCTGCTCGACATTTTTATGGGCCTGTTATTTTGCTTGCATTCCTCCTGATAGTACAGAGCCCATCTGTGACTGATGCATTAGTTTCTCATAGCAGAGGTCATGTGACCGGATTCCCATGACATTTATGGGGCTCCAATTATTGTTTGATTAATTTAATGTTATGAAGTTTCTTATTTGTGATATCTTTGGAGGTTCTCGTGTTGTTGAATGGATTTGACAATTTTTCAGTCATTTTTGGAGATCACTTCCGATGCTTATCTTGACTACATAAAGGATTATGTGGTGGGAATTGGTCCTTGGAAAGACACAATTGTTCCTGTAGTGAATAATTATCTGAAAACACCAACAGATCTTGTTTCCAGAGCACATTCTCATGGCTTACAGGTACTTGTCTGGTGATCTACTTTTGCTCTCCTTTGTTTGCAGCATAAGCTGGGTAAAGCTTAGAACTCCTAAAACCTGTAATTGTAGGTTTTGACAGATGAATGAAATGTGAGTTCCAATATAATGTGGCAAATATGTAGTCCATATTAGACTGTCATTCTGCCACATCAGATCGACCCAAAACTTGTGCTCATCTGTTTCATTTAAATGTGTTTTCATGTTAAATTGTTACATCATGATGGTTTGTAGTGATTCTACAAATTGTTGAATTTTAGGATTTGAGACATGTTTATTCCTTCCTCTTTTTTTTTTTAAAGTATGGTCATTAACAGACCATAGTACTGTGCAGCTGAAGTCATTTGCGGGCCAGATTTTGTTAATAGTTGTATTAAAATAATGGCTTCATCTGTATAATCCTGCCAAGAAATATCTTCACACGCTGCTTAGGGACTCTGTTATCAAATTGAGTGGACTTATGGTTAGGAGTGCACAAGTATGCGGGTGTACAACTCAACCCATCCACCCCTCAAACCCTGCTGATCCCACTATGAACAGGTTGAGTTGAGTTGAGTTCATTTGATTAACAAATAATAATCTATATATAATTAAAAATATAAATTAGGTTAGCAGATATGTAAGAATCTGAAGTTTATAAGAAATAATAAATTAAAATCAAGTTCAACTCTATGTTAAAATACTTGAAAAATGCAACAAACTAATCCAACACAAACTGTTGGACTAAAAGACTTGAAAGAAAACGATAACAGTGACTCTGATAGTGTTGCCCTTTAATGGAATGCTGAAAACTCTTTAGATGTTTCATGCTCAAGGTGTAAAAGAAGTAGAGAAATGAATGTTGGGGTATGTTAAGTCCTACTTATGCAGCAGTTGGAGCTTAATTTACATTATTAAAGTTTCTTTTAAGAAGCCCTTGTTATATTCGTGGCATTAGTTTTTTTACATACCAGTTTCATGTTTGATTGGGATCAAATCACCTTATTCTCATTACTCTGTTCTATAAAAATCTATCCATTCAATAATTGTGATCCACATGCAGGTGCACCCGTACATTTTCCGAAATGAGAACTCCTTATTACACTTTGATTTTCATGAAGACCCATATCAGGAATATGATTACTGGATTAACAAAGTAGGAGTTGATGGACTCTTCACAGACTTCACACGCAGCCTCCACAACTTTCAGGAATGGACTTCACCTCTGTCAAAGGATGGTTATGATGATAAAACTGCATCCGAATTATTGCACAAAATATCATCCCTGATATCTTCATATAAGAATTGATGAAACGACAGATATTTTGTATCATCATCTTACATAGATAACATTTACGTAATTACAGCATTTACACAATCTCTTGTGCTCTTGAAGACACAGTTGCCTCGTCCTCGTATGTTTCTGCAATAATGTTCTATTAGGTGATACTTTTAGCATGACATCATGCCCTTGGATTAGGCTAGAGGTTTGGAACTGTACTGACTTCATATGTCTGTCAAGCACTATTGAACATTAACAATATGAGAGTGTAAATGTTTAGTAATATGGTGTTGTTGTACGTGTTGATATAAGGAAAAATCCCTATATTAAACTTATTTGTTTCTTTTAATTTATGGGGTTTATCCTATATTAAAAAATTCTCAAATTTTACTCAATTTTGTAATTATATTATCCGAATTTAAAAAAGTTAATTAAATACTTAAATTTTCAATTTTTTTTTAATTCTAGCCCGATATTACTATTTTCATTATCGACAGTCTGACATAATTAAGTTTAACAAAACCAGGACATTTTGAGATTCAAACCCTTAAATCATAATGAGAAATTGGAGTGTTGACAATCTTATGCCATCTTACTAACCAAACTCGACTAAATCCTGACATGGTTCAAAACATGTGTTTGATCTAGAAACAGTTTCCACGTTTGTAGTACCATGTACTGTATAGGATCACGCTATCCAATCCAAAAGCAGCGTCTATAGTATAAACTATCTTTGAGTTTGATGTACCGGATCCCAGTTCCGTCCCAGAAAGAAATAATCCTAGTCAGTAGGCAGTTAGTTCTGCTAAAGCCGATCAACTACTCATATCCATTAAGCTTATTTCTCGCCATCCTCGGAATATTCTTGATTTGTAGACTGACGTATGCGCCTATTACTCTCTTAGTTCCACTCTTAATCATAGTATGGAATTTATATATATGTATATGACCACCTCTCACTGTCAACACGCAACACACTCAGCTTTAGTAAGTTTGTTGAGCCATGAATAAGGCTGTGACAAGTAAGTTGACTTTGCTTTTTGGGTTCTTCAGTTTTGAGTAATTCATTCACGTTGGATGACAATCCACACCCGGTTCCTTGTACCTTCCTTCTTATCTCCGTTCGTGTTGTGGTTTTCTGAAAGTAAGTAGGGGATGCCATTTACTGACAGCAGGCAGTTCTTCAGGAAAAGATAAGATGATGGATCAATATGAACTCAATATCAAAGCACTGATATTGCAGAATGGGGTCGTTTCAGATTTGATGCACGTTACTTTTAATCTTTTTGTGTTATGGCCCTGGTAGACGAAGTCCACTGTTATAAAACTCCATATCTATACTAATCAAATTTCCTATCATCTAATGACTAGATCCAACAGATTCTTTTTGCAGAATGTAGATGTTCATAGACTGGTTTTACGTAAAATAGAAGCCAAAAGTCCTATGTGTTCTGTTTCTGTTACTGTTTGTGGATCATCGTTTTGATAAATTGTATGCATTATACAGCAGGTTATATTGCAGTCTTAGTTGTATTGCTTGCTTTCACGTGTGTTGCAAGGCCATTGTATCCTCTTCCTAGTTATAAATACCACGGCAACAAAAAACCTCTGCAGATTTCTCGTCCTTACAATATTGCACATCGTGGGTCAAATGGGGAGATTCCCGAAGAAACTGCTGCTTCATACATGGTGCTTCCCTCTACGATCCTTTAATCCATATATGCTTTCTGCTATAACTAATAGCTTCATTGTTGCAGAGGGCTATTGAAGAGGGAGCAGACTTCATAGAAACAGATATTTTATCCTCCAAAGATGGTGTCCTGATGTGCTCTCATGATGTCATCCTTGATGACACCACAGACATTGCTGAGCGCAAGGAGTTTGCTGATCGTAAAAGAACCTGTGAAGTACAAGGAGTCAACATGACCGGCTTTTTCATTGGTAAGAATCCTTGGTCAAGTCGTTGGGTGCTCATGTGTATTCTGCCAAATTCTCATGTACGCAGTAGAGAGAATTTTGAAAAACTACTCTTCAACCTCTACAGTTGATTTCACTCTCAAGGAACTGAAGACATTAAGGTTAAAGAACCGTTACGGCGTCCGGGATCCACAGTATAATGGTTTGTATAGACTTCATTTCTTTTCATCCCTGAGTACATATTTCACTTACCTCCCCGAACTATCTACTGATTGTAGTCATCTATAATTCTTGGGCCGTACCTAATGTACAAGCCTCATAATTCTCCAGCAAGTTAAAGATACAAACTTGTTCAGAACAGGAAGCTAAGCTTGTGCCATTGTAGGTGAAGCTTTCTGAAAAAGCCACATTTATAAGTGAAAATTGCATTTTCATAGGAATCATATGCACTTAGCATTCTATTTGTGATCCTAATTGAGAGCTATTACAAACTTTATCATTAAACTTTCAGTAGGCTTGACTACACCTGCATAACCCATACTGCATAAACTTTATCATTAAAGACAAATGAGCCTTGCTGAAAATGACAAGTTGATGTTTGATTTGCTCCTTGGCATAAATCTTAATCACACAGATCCATATTATTCCCCTATATAAGGATCTTGGTGTAGAAAGATGAAGGGAAACTTTTCAGCTTAGCATGATTGAGTAGAAGCAAATTCAATTAATTACATTTGCTCTGCATGAGAAACTAGCAACTATTTTTAAGTTTATAATGTAGAAAGCTGATTATATTCTCTTGATTTATCCCTCTTCAGGAATCTTTCCTATGATCACTTTTGAAGAGTTCATATCGATTGCACTGGACGCACCAAGAGTTGTTGGGATATATCCAGAGATGAAAAATCCAGTTTTTATTAACCAGAATGTAAGAAGGTTTTTGTTATATTATAGCAAAAAGTATGGTTAAGCAGTAAGATTCATTGGTCTTATCGGATTGCCTGCCTGTGGTAGGATTCCCTCCCCTAATTTTGATGCTAGAACCACTTTGTGTTAGAAAATTCCCCCTCTAAATTAAGTCAGGCTGAGAACACTGGTTTGGAAGGGTATTACATCAACATAAAACTTCCTAGGATGACTTTATTCAATGTGCTAACTGATGTGCATAGCTCTTTGACATGGAACTAAAATGACTGAGTCCATGTCACAAACATGCAATGATATGGGGTTTAGGATGTGCTTTATCACTTAAGTTTGGTAATTCGCGAGCTATATTCTTATAGAATACTCATGCATCCTCTACCTTTGGGCTGTACCAACTATAGGTGAAATGGCCTTCTGGTAAAAAGTATGAAGACAAGTTTGTGGAGATGCTTCAGAAATATGGATACAAAGGTCAATATATGACCAAAGACTGGTTGAAGCAACCTGTTTTCATACAGTCCTTTGCTTCAACTTCTCTTGTGTACATATCAAGTCTCACAGACCTGCCAAAAGTCTTCTTGATTGATGACGTCAATATTAGGACTGAAGACACTAATCAGGTTACTGCCCTAACTCTAAGGCTATCAATTACTTCTTTTAAGTTCTTTTGAGGACATTCTTAAACCAGTTTGGTTCTAACCAGAGGACCGTGCATTAATTTGATGATATGCAGTCCTATGAGGAAATCACTTCTGACGCTTTTCTGGACTATATTAAGAAATATGTGGTGGGTATTGGACCTTGGAAGGACACAGTCGTTCCTGTGAGGAACAATTACTTGCAATTTCCTACTGATCTTGTTGCTAGAGCACATGCCCATAACCTACAGGTAACTTGTCTTCTAAGCAACAGATAACATTACAGTTATTGCAGTCTAGTGCATGACAAGAGATGCCTTCTTTTCTTTTCAGTTGAACATTTTATGATAAAGTGAATGCCTTCACTCACAAATTATCTCATGTTTTCAATACCATGGCCTTGGACAAGCAAGTCTCTGAAGTCTTAGGGTAGAGAAGATGGCAATTAGAGGCAACTTGCTAAATGTATATGACATGTTTGAGGGTGGCAGAAGCAGGCTTTCCCTTTAAACTAACAACTGCAATTGCTCAACTTTTGGACTTTGTACAGATCCGTGTTGGACAATGACAATAACAAGTGTTAGTATTCAACTGGAAACAACTTAATCGCACTAAACACATGCTTGCTTCTTGCAGCTGTATAAGATATTGCCATTGGTAAAATATGCAGTCACCTCAAACTCAATGAGTAGCAAAATTACTTTCATGAAAAATAAACATACCATTTTGTTCTCCATGCTTTGAAATCATCTTCATTGCGAAATTCTTGAGCCCATCTCAACTGCTTCAGTTCTAATTTGTAAATGTAGGTTTTTTAAGTGTTAATAAATTTCCTTAAAAGCTAATCAAGGTTATGTTTGAGTTCAGGTGCACCCTTACACTTACCGGAACGAGAATTCGTTCTTGCACTATGACTTCCATCAAGATCCGTATGCAGAATACAATTACTGGATTAACAAGATGGGTGTAGATGGACTTTTTACAGACTTCCCAGGAAGCTTACATGAATTTCAAGAATGGACAGCACCTCACTCTGGCAGTCATAATGCCGAGAGTACATCCAAGTTGTTGCAACAACTAGCATCGTTGCTTTCTTCACACAAAAATGGATGAGGATTGATTTCTCATATCACCATGTTTATACCTACTTTCATGCCCCAACTTTTCTTAGTTCCTCAGTTTTGCGCATTCTTAAACTGAACGCCAGGAATAATAGATTGCAATTATTAGGCCCTTGAATATATTAATATATCTTTGCCACTTCTTTCTCTTTTCTCATAGTCAAAAGAATGTAAATGATAAACCATCTTCTAATTTTCCTTTTATGCTCTCTTAGGAAGAAAATAAGGGAATCAATGGTCTCCTTTCTGCTTCTTGCTTGAATTTGACATTGCAATAATGCTTGTAATCAGACCAGAAACTACAAAATCCCAAGTAAAATGCTTAAAGTGCCTTCAAAAGCAATTGAAGAACCAAAAGTTGATCTTAGAAATGTAGGCAAACTTAGAAATGATTCTTCCAAGGTAATATTGTTCTTCATAGACAATGAATCAAGTCAAGCACAGTCTATAGCTCAATTAGGCCTAGCATAATCCACCATTGAATTCATCTGCAGAACCAATTACTTCGATAGCTCATTGTTCACAGCTTCTCCAACAGGTTAAGGTTGCTTTTATTTGTCATTTTACATACAAGTTTTGACCTTGCGTATTTGTGGGAGTGAGGCTGTATAGGGTACACAACCATGTTCAGAGATTTAACTCAGACAATAGGCATATCTTTGAACCCAAAAAAAGAAAAGAAAAGTATAGAGATCCACGTACTGGAAAGTTTCATCAGAATTGACCAAAGATAGCAACAGCCAGAGAAGCATAGTAACAAAAGTTAGCAACATAACAATTGGGTAAACTTTAGAAAGGAGAAGAAAAGCTGCATCAAGGCCTAAAATATATATTACAGATGATAGTTATCTACCAAAAGGGAAAGAACCATACGAAAAAATATTTAACTAGCCCTCCTAATGGGAACCTTTTATCTTAGAAATCTCTTCAAGTAAATATCTAGATTCAGCAGCAAAATCAACAGGAGCAACAGCTCTAACTGTTATTCTTTGCCTCTTCTCATTATTGTATTCATTCTGAGAAACAGCAACCCGAAAAAGATAGTGATTCCAAGTGACCTGTTTCAGCTTCATTTGATATGGAGTCCCTTCTTCCTGAAACCCACAAAAGCAACTTGACTTAGAAACTAATTTCTATTGGAGTTTATCCTCATCCATTTAAGTTGAACAATTTATCCTATTTGGCAATCTACCTGTGATTTCAATATATCAAGTTCATCAGCAGAGCAACCAATGATCTTCTCAGCTTCTTCGTTAAAAGCAGACACAAAACCTTCCCCACCTGAATCTGACATTCGAACTACCAAGATATACCTATGAAGGGGGGAAAAAAAGAGAGGATATTTTGCATCAAGCAAATTCCTGAAAGTACTTAGATCTACTAAATTCATTTACTTCTAGCTTCTCACCTGAGGCTGCAATCTGCGTCATTCTTCTGGCATCCTTCACACCAATATCCACCTCCAATTGCATCAGTCACTTTTCTGTTGCATGTCTTGCAAGCTCGATACCACATAGTCTGATCAGGTTTGATGAAGCTTATATATGCCCTAACACTGAAGAATGCAGGCTGTACAAGACATGCAAATTAACTCTTAGAGATTCCAAGCCACCCTTCATAAATCAAAGCAACTCGCATATAAAAGATAACCTAATAGACAAAGCCCACACTTGAAAGAATAGCCCTAGTACACATGAAAGGACAGGTCTCCAATTAGTAAGTATTATGCATTTACAAGTCAAATACGGTTAAAAGAGATAAATTGAGCCATTTTTCCTTTCTACGTAAAAAGAGTGATAAAACACATACCTTATCACTGCCCAAGGATGGGTCTGATGTTATGCGGGACATAGAAACCCTATCAGAGTACATTGACCAAGTTCCATTCTTGGTTGAAGGGCTCAAACCAGAGCCAACAGAAGCCATTGATGTCAATTTACCTTCAGAATCATACCTAAAGGAGGAAATTTTAACCTTCAGAATGATTTAAGAAAAATATAAAATTAAATATGCAATAGCTTGCATAGTTGCATGATGAAAAGATGTACCAGCATCTCAGCTTCTTTGCTTCAGGAATCTCTGGGTCAACTTGCAGTATGCTTCTGGGAAGCGTGGATAAAGAAACACCTGAAGAAAAAGAAGACGGAATAGTTGATAAAAAACAGGCACCATTTAAATTTCATAATACATATGCGATAAATCCTAAGATTAAATTACTATGATTATATTTAAGATTACCTTGAAAGTCTCCAACCTTGAGGGATTTAATTGCAATTATGGGAGACTTATGAGCAATATCAAACAGTTCCTGCCCCACATTGGTAGCTAGATCATTCCATAATGAGACGACAACAGTCTTCTTCCTGAATTGCATAAACATTTTATTATAGTACAATAATAGCAAACAACAGTGTACAAAAGGCCATACTTACGTCTGATCAGCAATAGTTATATCACGCTTTGGAACTGTCTCATTGTTGCTCTTCCTCCGGATGCTGACAGATGGGGAAACACTTTGAACAACTCCAATTACATCTGAACATTGTCCCAAGAATGACGTCACCAAACGGATGAAAAAGAAAAACTTTATATCCTTAACAAAACACTCCCAACTTTCTTACCAACAAGCTCCTTTGAGTTAATATAGGGACCCAGTTCGTCAATTGGTACAAAGTTGAATTTTGTTTCAGGAATAAAAGCTGCTTCGCTACTGGCTTCTTCCACTTCAGAGTTCTCATTCAAAGTCATCTCATAATCATTTTTCACTGTTTTAAATTGCTTGTTAGCAACTTTTAGTGTTCCTTTAGATATGTAGTAAACCTTCCCCAATTCAAACTTTTCATAGAATTTCCTTGCAGCCTCATTGAACATTGTTGCTTGTATCTGTGTACCCTGAACATTTCATATTTATTTATCATATCAGTAACCAAATCACAAAATAAAGTTTTAAAAAAAAACCATAAAGGTGTCAAACTAAGTACCAACTTACATCTTCATCGGTTAACTCAACATTGAAAACACATCCTTCTCCCCGCACATTCTTATAGGTTCGCATACTCCCTTTGTTTGTAACACGAACCTTAATTGTCCAATTCCCTTGGTAAGGATTCAAGGAAACAAGAGAGTGTACTCTTCGTGTCATGGCCATTCGTGCAGCTGGAGCCATACTGGAATAAAAGCATAGAACATAAATACACATTGTCCATTCTACAAAGCACATACAAGACTAAACCGCCAAAAAATGCCAGACAAATACATAAGACAAAATCCCAAATGATCAACAGGAAACATCTAAAATATGGTCTCAGATCAAACAAACCAACTTACTTGCTTCGCTGCTCCTTGACAATTTGGGCAGCAGATTTAGTAACAACTTCTTCCTTCGGTTGCAAAACTAAAGCTCTGTCTCCTTCCTCTGGAACCTCACTTTTGGCATCTGTTTCTTGCTTTGGCTTCAATAAAATTCCTGCTTCCTTCTTGACTTCATCCTTTATCTCCACTTCAAGTGCAGGAGAAACAGCTTCACATTTGGTTATAATAAGATACCTGCGACAATAAGAAAGTTAACAGTCAGATACTTTATAAAAACTGAACAATGCCCAAAGAGGTGGACCATGAGTATCTACTTCTCTGATTTGCTGGGAATTTCGTTGACAGTGTAGTCAAGAACACGAATTAAACCCAGGTTCTGAATATTCCCAGAGATGACCTCAGAGGTGAGACGGGAGCTAAAAATTGCTTTGATCTTCATATTTCCATCACTTGCATTAAACCTGGAATATCAGGATTAACTACTTCAATAAAATAAAATAAAATAAAAACACACACACACACACAAAACAATATAACACTAATAGACATCAAGCTAAATCCAACTGGATCTGTGCCCTATAAACATTCCAACTTTTCTGTCTCTGCATTGAACTAATGAACCTTCAAGTTGCAGTAGAACAAAAGCTAACAGAAAATAAATACAGAGACGTGCATATGAACATACCCGTAAGATTTGCCTTTGGGCTCGAGATTGGTAACTTGAACAATGATCTCCGGAAGATCAGAGGGAGAATCAGGGTTTGGAATCGACAGCAACGTTGACACAGCATTTGGGCTCACCATTTTCCCCATTTCTCTAATCGCTGCCTTCGTTCTAAACTAGGGCTATCAACAAAGTTCCCTTCTCTTGCAAACTCAGCCGCAGTACGAGAAGAGAGAAAACGGGTGTAAGGAGGTAGAAGAAAAGAGACAGCTGAAGGCCATATTTAAAATGGTTAGGGGTTTTGGCGCCATTTCTTTGGGTTTCTAAGTCTCTTTTTAGCGGTAAACAAA